>OY365818.1:25775465-26185461 GCA_959347315.1 Bimastos eiseni | reverse complement strand
CGAAAGTCGGCGTCCAGTCTCAGACAGAAAGGCAAGGCTCTCACTACTGAGTGGACCGAAGGTTTCTATAGCAATTGGAACAAAAGTGTATTTCTTTATTTATTTATTTATAATAATAATAATAATAATAATAATAATAATAATAATAATAATAATTATTATTATTATTATTATTATTATTATTATTAGGTCTCCTGGTCTTTGGTCTCTTGCCATCGGTGCGGATCAGACCCGATGGTTCTCTTGAGCTCGGAATGTCCGCTTTCAAGAGAGCTCTCCAGATTATTTTATTTATGGCAGAGTGTCGTGCTGCTCTTCCCATTGATCTTCTGCAGACCAGACCGTGATGTCCACCTGGATCGACGCTCTCCCCGCATTGACATGGATGCGGTGCACAGAGCACTAGTCCTAGGCGAAGTCCTGCCTCAACCCTGACCGCCTCATTGCTTAATCCCAACGCGCAGGAAGCCAAAGGGATAGTCCAAAGCCAGTCTCCGGCTTGCGGGGCAGATAGTGCTTGCATTCTGGCTTGATTAAGTGGGTTGTCGCATCCGGACCAGACTTTCGCTTTATCTTCGTTTATCAAAGGTCTGTCCCAGGTCTTCTGTTGGATCGGAACCGGTATCATCGTCACTGGAAGGGAATCCTTACGAACGTTCAACATTTCCTCCTGGTACACGTCGTTCCACTCTTCCACGGCTAAGATGGCGCCCACGAGCGAGGCGGTCGACGCAGCTGACGCCAAATAGGCTAATAAAGAGACAAGCTACTTGTTCCAACGATTGTCAGTTTGCATCCAGCGCTTCAACGCAGTTGCCTTCAGAGGCTCTTTTGTGCAGCTGTAGTTTAACCAAACAATATAAACACTCGTGCACTCAATTTCATAAACTATTTTTGAAGTGATAATAATAATATGTATGTTAATAATAATAATATGTATGCTTCTGCCCCGACGACGCCAGGCCATAAACAAGCCCACTTTGACAGACCGCTGTTAAACGCGGTTCTGTCTGCACTAGAAGAAAAGCTACAGGATCCCTACGACCAGGCGAGACTAAGGGCCTTGCAGTCACCACACGCCTCGGACTGGCTATACGCTCTCCCGCTCGTTTCCGCGATCTCAGACTGGAGGACGATACCGTGAGGGTGGCGGTCGGCCTACGTTTACGGGTGGCCATCTGTGAGCCGCACACCTGCGCATGCGGCGCCTTCGTCTCTGCCAGAGGCGCACATGGCCTGTCCTGTTCATTGGGTTTTGGCCGTCAAGCAAGACACTGTAATATCAACGACCTTATCCATCGCAGCCTCAACAGAGCCGGTATTCCAGCGGTCAAGGAACCGTCAGGTCTTTCCAGATTAGATGGAAAGAGACCGGACGGGCAGACCCCTTACTTTGGGCAGACCCCTTACTTTGGGACGCAACTGTGGTGGACACAGTGGCCGCTTCCTATATCCCCGAGACAGCTTCCACAGCTGGAGGAGCGGCGGAGATAGCAGCCACAAGGAAACACACAAAATATTCTGAGCTAGAGAAGAAATACACTTTTGTTCCAATCGCTATAGAAACCTTCGGTCCCCTCAATAGTGAGGGCCTCGCCTTTCTGTCTGAGACTGGACGCCGACTTTCGACAACTACCGGTGACACCCGAAAGAAAAACTTCCTTTTCCAGAAGTTGTCGGCATTGATCCAACGTTTCAATGCGGTGGCTTTTCAGGGCACTATGTCAAGATTACAATCCATTGACAAGCGGCGACCCAGATGGCCTGATGACAGATCCGTTGGCAATGCCAATGATGAACACTATATGTTACATAATAATTATAATAACAAAAATAATAATAATAATAATAATAATAATAATAATAATAGTAATAATATTAATTAATTATTCTAAATAATAATAATAGTAATAATAATAATAATAATAATAATAATAACAATAATAATCGTCATTGTCGTCATCGTCGTCGTCGTCGTCATCGTCATCGTCATCATCATCATCATCATCATCATCACCATCGTCATCATCATCATCATCATCATCATCATCCTCCTCCTCCTCATCATCATCATTTATTATAAAGGCCCACCAGGCATAACAATGGACTAATATCTGCATCTTCAGCATTGTTGATGACCGCCTGAAGCCAAATCATGCTGTACTGTTCCAAACCAACAAAAGCGACTCATTTATAAAATTGCTTAATCAAGCATAATATAATCTTCATGCAGCCTATACAGAACCTCTAATTAATATAACCTACATCTTATCTCTGTTCTTCTGGCTTACACAATCGCTTCCCTCGCTACTTACATTTTAGAGAAGAAGATATCCCGGCGCTAAATAATTTAAGCTCTGCTGCATGCGGCTGAATCGTCCTGCTGACAACGCCTAGGTAGAAAACTTTGCGTTTCTGCAGCAGACGCTTACTTCAAGGCCTCAGTCGAACGTTGCCTATGGGAAAAATGGCTTACATCGGCAACAATTGGATAATCGTTCTGACCGTTTTGTTGAAACTTTTGCCGACTTTTTCGGGGTTTAATCTTGACACGAAGATTCCGATTGTGAAGTTTGGAAATCCGGATTCGTACTTTGGTTTTTCCGTCGCCCAGCATTTCGTCTACAATCATCACCGAAGCATTAGTGATTCATGGTTAGATTTCAACATTTCGACCAAAAGTTTAGCGTTAAATAATTTTCTAGATATACAAGGCATGTTAGCCATCAGAAAGAAAGACTGTTAACGGCGGCGGCATAGGGCCTACACCAAGTGCGGACCAACTGCTTGGGCTTAAAAGAGACCCGAAGTCCCGAACTCGTGCTTAGCATTTCGAACACTAAATAGCCCCCGGGAATAAGAATTTGCATGCACAGTGTTATTGTAAGTCTGTAAGACTACCGTTTCGGTACGTGGGTCTGTACAACGGTACTGTAGCCATGCACCGAAATTCACCAAATTTAATCTGGTGATATCTGTCATCGAATGTAGTCAAACGCCTATTCAAGACTTCCGTAAACGACCCTAACAGTTTTTATAGTTATTACAATTATATAAAGGGCAACAGGTAAATGATTGCCTATAGGCCTACCGTATAACTGTCACGGCAAGCAATATTTGTATAATGTCATATTGTTGTTTTCTGTTTGGTTTGGTGTTTTCATGTACATTAGATATTATCAAATAAATAAAAAATTCTAAACACGGACCCAGTGCTGCCCTGACAAAATAGCCTCAATCGTAAACTCAACATTTCTACGTCATATACAAAAGTGAAGGTGTTGAACCTGTTATTCATAAGTTCATTTGGCCCCATCTGCTTCTGGCAGTCAAATGTTATCATAATATAGGGAGAAGTCAGCATGGCGTTTAGGGACATCACAAATTACAAATGTCTGCCTTTAGGTTCAATTTTTGCCAAGAAAACTGTGAGTCTTTGAGCAGTGATACAGGTCTTTATGACATTTTCAAGAGATCAGCCTTGATACACTGAAGAGCTTGAGGAAGTGGACGGTATACCACATACAGATGCTAAACATGTGTTACTCAAAGCCATGTGAGTGGGAAGATAAGTGAAGTTATTTGAGTAGGATGTTGAACCACTTGAGATGGTGAATGAGATGGTGGGTAATTTTACCTACTGAAGAGTCCTTTTAGCTAATTGCTGTTTGTGATTGTGATTTGGGAGTTTCGGTCAAGTTTTTTCTTTATTTTGTGATAGGAAAACTGGAAAGAATGATAAAGATTAGTTATGGATGAAAGATGACCACTCATGTTTGGCAATTTAGGGCCTATACTCAAATTGCATTGTGTTGCAAATTAAATTGAAAGTGGAGTTTGGGGCCATAGTTTGAGAGAGGGAAAGAGAGAGAGAGAAAGAGAGAGAGAAAGAAATGACTTTATAATATTTGAGGTGATATTTTACATTGTGTTTGATCACATGTCATTTTGAAAATTGACCAAATATCATCATATTCTGAGACTTTTTGGCATAGGGTGTTTCTGGATTTGATTGCTTTCGTATGGGATGACTAAGGATAAACTTCAGGTTGAGCAAAACTGAAAGAAAATAGTCTTCATCAGGAGGGAAATTGACAAGGAGTATGATAATTAGGCCCAAAGCAACAAAACAATCTATAAGAAGGACAATAAAAAATAAAATACAGACACATTCCTTGTTAGGAGATGCAAGAATGACTCCAAAAGCAGCTCAGTCAGTTTTTTGATCATTTGAAAACTGGTTGATGAATTTTGGGATATGATGGCCTATAAAACAAGGGAAGGCTAAGAAAACTTGAGTCTTAAGGTTGAGGATTGAGCATTGTTTTATTCAATTCAGCTTCAGGTTGAAAAGCATTCTTCCACTGATCCAGCTTCTTGTTTAGTAAGATCACTTTTATCATTCCACTTCCATTGAAACCGAATTCATGTCATCAATTCTGCCATCTTCCAGTAAGCTCTATTTGATAGTACACCAATTGTCAGTGAACTAATTGTCGTGACACGGATCATTGGCGTCGCCCTCCTTCTTTATCCAGGCTAGGGACTAGCACTGTAAGTCATTGAGATGAGATGAGATGAGATATTTGACCAATGGTGGTCCGCCGACCACACTGCTAAGCACTGCTTTAATTCTCCCAATCAAGTACCGGTAGTCAGGGATAATTATGTAACTGCTATGTTAAGGCACATCCTGTAATTAATTAGAGATGAGATTCACCCAATGGCATTTCCTTTATTATGTCCTGCAGAACCCCAAACCTCTCAAAGAATGATTCATAACTGATTCATGCACTAATCTTCAAATTTGATAGGCAATATTTTGTTCAGGATCCAATGTCGCAAGACTTTGGTGTCCGATTTTCCATGTGGGGTTTAGGGGTAAGAGGGGTTTGACCCCCAGCTTCAACTGCAAGGGCATTGATAGTGTGGAATTCTACAGATTTTCAGAAATTCCCGTCAGCCAACCCTGTGTGTTTTGTTTAACAAATTGAACCTTGCAATGCTTCTGCACAAGGAAACATACATGTTTTAATTCTTACTTCAGTTTGACTTAATTAATCAATTCTGAAAGTTCTTTTAATAATTCGTTTGTTGACCAATGTCTTGGAAGAATAATTTTGACCCTCTGCATTCATTGGCAACGTTTCAGCCAGGCTTTTCGTTCACTGTGGCCATTTTCCTAAATTCTGATTAATTCCCCGAAAAATTGTTCACGGACAAATTTCTATATAGTTGACGACAACAGGTCTTTTGGTTGAGCCACGATGCAGAAGAGTTGTTATGGGCTCGCATGCATTCCATGCTCCTCCATGCACAATTGCACATGTCATACATGTATGTATTATGTGATCTATTCCGCCATTACGAATAAATGCTAATTATTTGCTTACTGTTTTTAATTTGGCTCTTTGTACACATGGACTCAAGCACTACTTGATGACTGTTTAAGCATTCGTCTAAAGTGAATTGCTTTATCTTGTATATGTGGAGTATTTCCTAGGCCTGGAGCAGATAAAGTGTCATGACCTTTTGCAGATTATCATCAGCATGTTGGTATGTTGGTTCACAAGACTTAGCCGACTAGCACTGCTTTATTTAGACATGACGAACCCTATGAACTGGTACAAAGGGGAAGTCCCCCTCATAGAATTAAAAAAAGGGAAGCAGTTACAATTCCATGCCGCTTCAGATGGTGATATTATTTTAGTCCTTAATAAGGTGTCCGTTTGATAGTCCGAAGCTTCTATACTTCGACATTAATTTAACTAGAATCTGAATTAATTGGTGAAAAAAATGTGTGAAACTGGGAGCTGGATTGATATGAAGAGAATCATGCCTAAATGGAAGATGGATGAATGAAAAGAATTGTGCAATCCAGCTTCTAACAAAATCATAATTTTTATCATCAGTCCAGCTACCATTAAAACCATAATCTTATCGTCTATCGACTGGTCACCATGCAATCTTCTGACTATCGAAACATCGAACTATCGATGCAGAACCATTAATAATGCCACAATTTATTCACCAGATAATTTATTTGGTGAACAAGTTACAAACTTTGAATACAGTTTACATATTCAAGCTCCAAGGACCAGGTTGCAGCAATTTTGAAATCTACACATTTTTATGAACAGTCTCAGAGGAATCCTTTAGCAGGGATCCACCCTATGCAGACCCGTGCATAAAGTTCCTAACAGTAAATACGGACCTGCCGACTAGTCGGGGTAAATAAAGTTGTCCTAGATGCTGGCCAATGAACCTTTCTTTAGGTTTATAGTGAAAGATTATAATTTGACTGTCTTGTCCTGTTTTGCAAAGCAATGCCTATGATATTCTGATGTTTTTTTAATGTTCCCTTGACTGTGGTTCATATTTTATCATAATTGTTTATTATTGTCAACACTTACACGGGCAAAATCAGCACATTTGAATGTTTGTAAGTATGTATGCATGATTATTGAATATATGTTTAATTATTTGTAAATAATGTGTGTAAATATGCCTGTTTGTACGAATGAGTGTGAAGAGGCCCTATACACTGGTGTAAATGGAAGCCCTTATGTCTGTCTGTCTGTTGTCTGTGTGTGTATGTATGTATGTGTGCATGCATGAACACACGCATGCACGCACACACGTATATGTATTACATTTGTATGTGTGTATGTATGTGTGTATGTATGTATGTATGTATGTATGTATGTATGTATGTATGTTTGTATGTATGTATGTATGTATGTATGTATGTATGTATGTATTTATGTATGTATGTAAGTTTGTTTGTATGTTTGTATGTATGTATGTATGTATGTATGTATGTATGTATGTTTGTATGTATGTATGTTTGTATGTATGTATGTTTGTATGTATGTATGTATGTATGTATGTATGTATGTATGTATGTTTTTATGTTTGTATGTTTGTATGTATGTATGTATGTATGTATGTATGTATGTATGTATGTATGTATGTTTGTATGTATGTATGTTTGTATGTATGTATGTATGTATGTATGTATGTATGTATGTTTTTATGTTTTTATGTTTGTATGTTTGTATGTATGTATGTATGTATGTATGTATGTATGTATGTATGTATGTATGTTTGTATGTTTGTATGTTTGTATGTATGTATGTATGTATGTATGTATGTATGTATGTATGTATGTATGTATGTATGCAGTTTAAATATACATTGTTTTGTATATTTGAGTATGCCTGAGGACTCCCTTAATATGGTGTCATTTAAGTACCACAAAATACTGCCTAGTCTAACCTAAGGAGTGTTCAGGTCCAATAGTTTATCTACAAGTAAGTGCCCCCTCAGATAACAGGAAATCATGACTGACTGTGAGGTGTGTCAGCCCGGGATGAGTTGAATCCAAGCAAAGACTTGATTAGTAAGGTGATTGTGTTGTGTTTTTTGTATTGTATGTAAGCGCCTCCTGCTGGGCGAACCATTCATAAGCACTGCAAGACCCCACGAGATCACAAGATGAAGTAGGTTTTGAGAATTTCAAGCGAACGAGGATGACAGACTGTGAGGCAGAATTTTAGAGTGAACAGAAAGAGAAAGCGATCTCCAGAGAGAGGGACCAATTAGAGCAAAGGGTCGAGACTGAGCCATAGCAGTTTTAGTCCGAGAAACCATTTGGTCAAGTCTATTGGATGAAGGAAGTGGAGGATGGGAAGAAGCTGAATGAGGCTATCAACATTCTATTCTAGGAAGTATGATGAGGTTTTTGATGAGGGATTTTAGGAATTGAAGGCACAGGCGACTTATTCGTACAAACTTAACCAGTCCAGCAACAAATTGTCCTCTATAGTCATTTGATGGAGTAACGTTTGATCTGTTGATGCAGAGGTAAAGGAAGATGTATTAGCATTCTGCCTTTAAGTGTTGCACCATATATTATACCATGGAGAACTGCTAATGGGAAATGTCACCAGGAACAGCAGTTCGTGTCTGCCCTGCCACCTGTTTTTCATAGAAGCTGCCAGCCGCCAATTAACAAAGACAGACTGCAGGTGTTCCACTGGGAACAGGGTCATTGTGTCCCCGGTTTTAACAATTACTGCAATAATATTTGCTGTATTATTTACTGGTAGATAAATAGTTTAGGCTTAGCGCTGCTGCTATATAGCAACCTGCTAATTGGAATGTTAGTGCTTGCATTGTGTGTACTGGCTCTATATAAATGCCTTGTTTGTTTGGATTCTACTTCAGATCCCCATTTAAATTGATTTTGTAAAGGGCTTCTATTATATGATTTGAAATATGAATTCTAGGGAGACCATGTCAATTAGGTAACTCCAATGTGAAAGATTGCTAAGGAGTAATTTGGGAGGCAAAAGGAAATCTGCTTCCTCGTGTGCAAGATGTTTGTTGTAAACTTAGCTGTATTAGCATTAGGGGCCATATTCTCTTCTTATTTTAGAGTTTCTGAAACAGTACTTAGTGCATTTTTAAATTAATGTAGATTTTTCTTTCAGGAATAAGGTGCTGTTGTGAATTTAGATGACATTAATACTGTTGGTTGATAAAAATCCTTTCGTTGTCTTGCCCTTATCCCTTGCCTCTTTAGCCACTCCAATTTGTGACTCCACACACCTTATCTGTAAGGTCGTGACCTAGAACCGATTTGGACTTTACCTGCATACTGCCTTTGGTTGACCAAGCATTGCGAATATTCTGGTTCTTTTGATTTTAATAGCTTTGATGTGTGGTAGAAATCTTACAGTTACAATCTTACTAAAAAAAAATTAAGTTTTATGAGAATTATTAAAGACTACGCAACAGTTAAATATTTTTTACTGGTAGGATTATCAGCTTTCAACGACTGACTATGTCTTTGAATATTGAAAGCTCTTTAATCTCTGTGGTTAGCTGATGTTAGGACAAAGTTGAGCTGTCAATTCCTATAGTTTCTACATGAATTAGTTCTTGCTTTTGTGACCCTTGTACCCTGAGCTTTGCTCCTAGTAGACATGCTTCTAAAGGTGACTGTATAGAGTAGGCCTACACATCACTTTTCATTAAATCATTGGGAGAACCTTCCTTGCTGTATATATGGAGTTATCTGTGCCCTGCTATGAGGGTCTTTCAGAGGAAGAGTAGTGGCAACCCACTCTCATAATTATTTATGCAATGAAGTTGGAGAATTTATATGCTCATATCCTGGACAACCACTTGAGGTTCAGTTAAGGAATTAACTGTCCCTCCTTTTTTCGAGAAGGAAAATTCAGGAGTGGCATTACTGTTAGTGGTGTCTATTAAACATAATTACTTCTAGTGGATAGACAGCCAGTGGTCTTTTCCAATGTATGTACATTATAAAATTATGTAGTTTGTGCAAAGGTTGGATGTGTGTAGGCCTAGGACTCTACGCTAACTCATGACTGAACCAATTCTCATTCTAGTACAACTTGTCCTTTCATCAATCAAGCAGAAAACAATCTGTCAGTGAGTTGGTTAGTATGATTGGCTGACGAATAATCCGTCATTGCCTTATGTAATCAGTCTGTTAGTGAGTCAGTCAGTCAGTGAGTCAGCCAGTGAGTCAGTCAGTCAGCTTAGGACATTTTGTCATCCAATGAGTCACTCACATAGACAGTGAGACGGAAGGGCAAGCAGAGAGAAAGTAGTAGTCACAAAGGTCATCTGAACCATTTTGTGTTCATTCCAATTAATATTTTCATTTAAGTTCCATACAGTTACTTTAGAGTATTTTTTAACAGAAGTTTGACGTTGATCAGGGTGCCATGCAGTAACAGTCTGCTTTAACTATCTAGTCCTCGAAGGAATGTTTCGCCTGTATGTCTTATTTTCTTGGCTTGCTACTCAACATGACTAAGCCTCTTCCTGTTCTCGGCAGCATATAATCTCAAGCCCTGGTTTCTCATGTTGTGTGCTATTGCTGTGGACTGAAAGGCCGCAGCAGGGCTTTCTTGGGTCATGCCTTCGCTGGTGCATTTGCGTTCCTAGTTGCGTTGCTTGAGATATCTTTGCTGACCTTCTTACTGTGCGTAAATTCCCCGAAACTAAACTTACCAATCTGCTTGTGTTTTGATCACTGTGCGCGGCCAAGGCCTGAGGAGGCACTCACATAATCAGAAGCAAATATACAGATGATCTGAGCCTTTTAAGAAGTCTTTAGTCAGCCACATCTGCAGCCAGTGTTGCTCCCTAGGGCAACAAGGATGGAGGGAAAATTCGAAGTTTTATCGGTGACGTCTCAATTAACTGATTTATGGAGTAGTATTGCAGGGTTTTTGGATGTGTTTTTGTTTAACTTAGGCATGATGGGCTGTGCAGATTGTTTTATCCGCTGCTGAGCAGGGCTTTACTTAAGTCAGGATACGTAAACTGTAATTTGTTGTCAGATTTTGAATGTAGTTATGCAGTAATGTGGGTCATTTTAATAGTTGTCAATAGCTGATAATTTGCCAGCACCAGTCACTGAAATACAAGACTCTTTGTAGATTTCCTGTTTTATTTTCAACATAAACCAACATTTATCTTTGTTAATGAGGCAACTTGATATAATTCCTTGCACTCTGTTGATCTTTTTATTCCTAGTACTAATAAGATGGCTTTGGCCCAACACTGGATTAAACAAATGACTGGCTTCTCTCCTTCGTCTACTCGCTCTTTAAGGGTTTCTTTGCTGAGAGCACCCCTCTGAAGAGTTATTCTGTGAGAGGCGCTATATAAATCTAAAGATACGATATTTGTGATAATAATTATATCTCTACGATATTTGTGATATATATATATATATTTATACCATATATAATAAATATAATCTGTTTAATGTATTTTACAGGGTTCTTGTGGGAGCTCCTAGAGAAAACATAACTGATTATACAGTTCCTCAGAGCGTTAGGGATGTTGTGCGGCCAGGCGCCGTGTACAAATGTCCATTCACATCTCGCAGTGATGACTGTACATTAGTAAAGATCGACCAAACAGGTACATAAATATGGTTGACCTCTTTATGATGCTTTTTATACAGTATCAGTGAGCCTAGGTGGTTTCACAAACCAATTATTAATCCACTATGGCCCGCCCCTAGGACCTAGTTAACTCATCTTACAAATTTATATATCTTGAAACTTTCATGTACATAACATGTTTTTGTGTAGTTTATTCTTATGTACCCGTCGTACGTTTGCAGACGGAAATAAAGAATATACTTACTTACTTTAATTGAGTACGTCAGTCGAAGTGCTATTTGCCCTCATTCAATATATCTACTATTCACTGGTGAACCCAGTTTAGAACCAGAGAGAACAGTGTTCAAGTATATAATTATATGTGGCGAAGAATGTCTTCAATATAATCTTAATTTCGAAAACGTAAAATTTGAAGCATTGGATACCTGTATGAACTCATCGTTATTCAAACAGTTGACCATCTTGAAGCAAGCGTCACAAGCGAGTGGGTTCTTTCAAACTTTAACTGATATCACGACTTCATAAACATTTTCCCACAACTACCTGTATGTATTTTGTCTTTTTTGCAATAATAAAATGCTACAGACCACCTCAATTTGATCCAGGCCCTATCATTGTATTGTTCGAACTTCTAGTAAGTGCAAAGTGAACACATTTACCCAGATCATTGCATGAACGTTTCTGCAATCAGCCAACTTGACATTGAGCTGGCGGTATTTGCTGAATTTGAGAATTAGTACCGGTATGCAGAGGGAGAGAACTGAAGGTGAAGCCCTTAAGAGCCTTACCTTTTGGATGATTTGCGTCACTTAGAAACCTTTTTTCAGCCACATCTCTTTCTACTGTAGGGGTTAGCTGGTACCTAGAGCCAACCTTCAACTTAGTGTATGATCAATTTGTGCTGAAAGGAAACCATCTCTCACCAACTTTATCAAAAGTAAGGTCCCACCTAACAGGGTCTGCTAAGAGCAGACACTATTGTAGCTAGACCACTCACATACATTATACTATGCTTACTCCCCAACATGCATGCATGTTGACACATACATTATTATGTGTATATATGAATGCATGCATAATGCATATGACATATATATATATGTATATATATATATGCACATGTATGTATGTAAATATATATATATACATGTATATACATGTAAATATATATATATGTATGTATATATATATATATATATACATGTATGTATGTAAATATATGTGTTTGCGCCCCATTGTTCTGTGGCTCAAATTAGTAATACATCTAATTTAACCAACCCTTAGCCTACTGAGAGTAAACCTTATGGGCATACTGGCATCAAAATAGGCTGCTCAGCTCTGCCCCTCAGTGTTATTCATTATTCTTTGCCCCCTCCACCCATGATGTGGTGTTTCATCTAAAAGTTTCTGAAAGTTATTTATAACAATAAGCGAATATCATCATGATGATTTGACAAGAAAAGAGTTTTATAACACCAGACAACTTTTCGATGCGTTTTCACTACTTTAGATGGCACTGAAACTGACACATCTGTGGTCTCGAACGTGTCACTACAAATGGTTCTTTAACCAAGCTTTTATTTAAGTAATCATTCTTTTCATCAATCCACCTTCTATTCTTTCATGATTCGTTTTCATCAATCCAACTTCTATATCATCAGGATTAATTTAATCAACCAAGCTTCTGTATTTAATCATCAATGTAACTTCTATTTCAGCATGCTTTATTTTCCTTAATATGACATCTAGTTAGCCAGGGATCACTCCAACTTTTTAAAGCGAGAATTACTTTTAGTAATCCAACTTCTGTTTAAACAAGAACTGCTCTTGTGATGAACCATTTGGCCACAAAGCATTTGTGGTGGAACTGATTTTGAAAGTTTTGTCACTGGCTTGGTATATAAATTTAGGGATACGGTATGATAGCACCTCTGAAACTATGAAACAGTTCGCATTCCTGACACTACCAGTCTCAAGCCTGGATGAAGGAGGAGGACATTGCTAGCAATTTTTGTTATCACAACAGTGTTGTTAAACTGAAGCTATACATATGCATATTATGCGAGAGGAGCTATGCAAATTAAAAGATACCATACGATTACTGTGTCTTTCATCTTCTCTTCCTTTTCCTGGCTTTGTAAAGCTGAGGGTTATATAATGCAAGTCAATTTATAGGCCTTTGTTCTTTTGATAATTGGTGCCATATTGGAACTGAATTAGCTGCAGATACTCAACCAGACAGGAACACACACACACACACACACACACACACACACACATACACACACACACACACACACACACACACGCGCGCGCACACACACACACACACACACACAATTACCCAGACTGATGCGGAGTGACAAGGCACGCAGGCACTCGTGTATAGAAGGAGTCAGAGTACTTGTTGGTAGCGTGTGTGCATGAGGCTAGTTTCCTAGTGAGAGTGGAGTGAGTGTGCGCTGCCAGAGGATTGGACGACTGTGAAGCATGCAGCCACTGCTAGGCCCCTCTCTTCCTGGGTGTGGGATGGATGGTGTAGGCCCTGCAAGAGGAGGAGGGAGCGTCGATGAGGCCGGGAGAGCTGCTGCAGCTGCAGAACTATCTGCCTCCTGAAGATAAACTAAAAGGCCGCCTTGTCTTAACAACGCATCGTGTGTGTGTGTGCGTGTGTGTGTTGTTGTGTCGATAGCCGTCTCTCCCTAGCAGAAGCCTAGTCGGTCACTGCAGTAAGCTCTCTCTTGTAATGTAATGCAATGTAAATCTGGGGAAACTTCTCGGTGCCAACACAAGTCATGTATAGGAGACCCGTTTATTCTCCGGCCATATGCCAAATCAGTTCCGCAATAGCCAAGCCTCTTTTCTTTCCGGTTCCATGTCAAAATCCGGAGAGACGAGAATGGGATTGAGAGTGTTATCAGTGTACCACCTCCTTCTTGGGTCTTTCCAATCAGAGCAGATTGACTAGACGTTAGAATACATGCTGGAGTGGTAGTCCATGCTCGAGTGTGTCGAGATTCAAAAGTGGACTGAGGGCGGTATCAGGGCTACCATCTTGTACTTGCCTAATGGAGAAATTGTGTTTTACTGGAAGCAATAAATTGAATTGAATTGAATGTTGCTTGCTTGGTCTTTCCAACTCATCACAAGATTGGCAAGACGTAAAAAGACAATGGGGTGGTACCTCCTGCTGGATAGCTGCAAGATTCGAGATGGGATTGAGAGTGGTAATTGCTAGTGGGGTCTGGGTAAACCAAGGATGTCATAACCCAACATGGGGTGTGGTAGGACCCTGGAAGGGGTTCAAAGTGCAATTGCTGTAAATTTTGATTTAGAATGTTTTCATATGAGGCTATGTTTGTGTTAGCATAAGAGACCATTGCTGCCAGTCTCATCTATGCGAATTGATATGACTTACAGTCAGACACTGTTCGTACTGACTTCAATTCTATTTAGCTGGCAGCCTCTGATTAGAGTTTGTGAAAGCGCTTTGAAGCATGAAAACCTGGCATGAATGCTGTCCCTTTCAAGATAGCACTCAATAAGAAATGCAGAGCTTTTTCATACAGTATTGCTAATGCCTCACAGATTATAGACAAGATTTGAAACTATTTGCCTCTAAGTGCATGAGCTATTTTGGGTTGCAGCATTAAATGCTTTTGCTGAAGTATCACTGAAGTTAACTTGAGCTACGAAGAGAAGGTGGCAGTCGATTCTATTCCTTAGGAGCAGAGACATGGAATGTACGAGAGCCAATAACTGTTCTGCATCATGGCTCAGCTAAGAAGACCTGTACTTGATGATCGCAGGCAACGTTAGTAGGCCTATAGAGCATGAATATAAGTAGGTGTTGGCCTACTGGCAAACCCCACTTTGTATGTCAAACAAGCCAACTTAAAGTTTATTCTGGATTCTGAAAAGAAACCAAGCCTCTGAATCAGTGGTGAATGTAAGATGCTCCAGCATTCCTCCCACTTGTCACCCAAAGGCACAGATTATATCTTATCACGTATGGATGGTTTATGAGTGTTTTGTGCCTGTTATCTCAGTGATAAATATTAGTAGTTACAAGTAAGTTGTTATCTAAATCGTAAGAATTTAATTCTTAGACCAGTAGGGTATCCCACTTCTTCTTTTGATGTTATAAAAACCTACAGATAACGATAAATGGTTTGCGTTAATTTTAGAATCGAGCAGTCGACAGGCAGATAAAAATGACCAGTGGTTGGGTGTTTCGGTTGCTAGCCAAGCTACAGACTCTGGGAAGGCAGTTGTAAGTATCGTATTGTATCTTTAGATATGTATGGCACCTCTCAAAGAATAGCTATTCAATCAATCGCTTTATTGATTCCAGTGTGAATATGAAAGTAAAACATCTTGACAAGTACATTGCAAACATGAATTTAAAATCAATAACGATTATGTGCAAACTAGGCCATAATTTTAGGGACAATGGCAACCCTGAAGGGACGAAGGTAGCCGTGTTGCAATGGTGATGTTATTGCGAGAAATGTAGGAGGTTAGTCGGTCATACATCACGAGTTCAAATAACTTCGAGGGAATAGGAAGTACAATTTAAAGCTTTTGTAGCTTCTAGTGCTTAATTAAAGTTGGGGTAACTTTGAGCTATTTTAGGGCATTCGGAAATGTTACGATTCCAAGGGAGCAGTTTATTATGTCTATAAGAATAGAGGCGGAGGCTTGGTACTGGATTTGGAGAGATCTGGTAGAAAAAAATGGGTTTGTGGGGGACAGGCCGGAAAAAAAATCAATTCCCAAACATGGGTGCAGCAAAAAAGGATGCATTGGAAAACCGTGTAGAAATTTATGATATTTATGAAATATTTATGGCATATTGTGTAGATATAGGCAGCTTCACCCTGTCTATGTGAAGTGTTGGAGGGGATCGTAGGCCTAGCTTCCTGTCCTCACTAACTCTCTGCCTCTGTATTAGAGGTACTAGGATGTGGTCCAGAGATGGGGCTAAAACAGCAGTGAATATTATGGAGTTGAAAAACAGAGGCATTTCCAGTTGTGACAATATCAATTACTACAGATGTTGTTCAATGTGAGATCAAGATATTCGTGCTGAAGTGCTTTCACATAATAATGTATATTATTTGAAGTAAGAAGTATGCCAATCTATTGTCAATATCATAAATACTGTCTCTGTATTTTATTAGATTATAAAGTTCTTGATTGAATTTAGCTTATATTCACAGACGAATCATAGGAAATTGAGAATAACTAAGTAATTCTTCATTATTAGACTGCTGGATAATTATATTCATTGTACACCAATGTGCAGTTATGCTGTTTGGTAAAAAAAGTTATACCTTCTTAAGTCCTACTGATGTTACCGTAATGACTGTAACCTAATACATCGTATGACACCAATGTAAATAATTAAATAAATAAATAAATATATAAATATATATTTATATATATATATATATATTTAATGTGTCTGTCTAAATGTCATACCACAGTCAGTTAGAAAAATATCTTGTGGCAACTGCGATGTATTGGTTTTTTAGGCTTGTGCACACCGATCCAAGAGATCCGGTCCATCATATCGGTGGGGCGTCGGTATTTGCATTTCCATGACAAACGACCTGGAAGAGGAGGACTACTGGGACCCATGCAATGGAAAACCAACGGACAAGGGACACGGCCAATATGGATTCTGCCAGGCAGGCGCCAGCACAGCAATTAGCAAGGTCGTCTCGGTGTCCCTCCCATGTTGGCTAATGGTTTCATCTCATAGATAAATCATCAATGTAGTATATTGGATATTTTTGAAAGCAGTCCTGTTTTAAAGAATTTTGGGTTGATTCATTCATTAAAAAATTTATATAGCACCCTTTCAAGGTAGCTTACTGAGGCTAACCCATAATTGAATTATATTGTATTACATATTTATATAGCACCTCACAGTATATAGCCTAATCAGAGGCGCCATCAGTGTGAAAGGTCCTGTGGGAAAAGAAAGGTCTTAAGAATTCGGGCAAAAACTTAGCACTCCAATTCCAGCCCAGGCAGAAAGGTAAGTTTTTAAATGATCATAAACGGTACCACTACACGATTTAGGGAACAGATGTAATTCCAGAGAGGCCTGTTGAAACCCTAGGGCCTACCACAGAGAATGCGGGGTTTTGCATAGAGCTTTATGGGGAAATGGAATCAAACGTTTGTGTGGCATTCATTTGCACTGTGAAATATAACCCGATGGACATACTGTGATACCCTTGGGAGATCCTTAATGGTTATAATGTCTGTATACAATTGACTGTTTATAGAGCACCAATATTATCAGGGATGGTGGTTTAAGTGAATATTCTGTTATGAAGGCAGAAGATCAGCATGGAATTTCGATCGATTTTCGTTACCGTCCCAGGTGGCGTTATTCAGATGAATAGTAGGATTGGTGGCGCCTTGCAGGGCTGCCATAAAATTAAAATTGACTCTTGCAATTACTGGTAGTTATCCGTTCATAGTGTGACTTGTAATCATCCATTCATATTTTGAGTTGTAATCATCCATTCATATTATGACTAGTTATCAAGGGTGTATCAGTTCAATTAATTTTAAGCTCTTATATGATTAGGCCAAAACCTGGTGAAGGTATTTTTTTATTAATGAAATTTGATACCGACCTTCTTCCAACATTTTTTGCTCAGAAGTGCACACACCCCGACGGTGCAATTGCAGTTGTACTGCAGAGCAATTGTGCACGAAGGACTTGCTCAAGGTCCCTACATAGTGAGTCCCCGGATGAGGGTCGAACCCGCTCGCTCAGCCCACTCTGAACGCTACGGGCTGACAGCTCTAACCAATCGGCCATCACAAGCCTGCAGAAGGCTAACCCTAAGCTATGACCCTAACCTTAGTCCCTGATCCCTAACCTTAGCCAAACTTAAATTTATAATTATGTTAACCATTTCTCGAGAGGTCAATGAGAACTGCTCTCTGCTGAGTAAGGCAGTGATCAGAGCAACCCATTCTAACAGTTGCATTGAACCATCATTATCATCAATCCAAATTATATTTTACCAAGAACATTGGGGGAATAATAACGTTTTGGTAGTTAGTCTTTTGTGTGTGAACCATTTGTCGTCCACTATTTGTCAATGAACCATTTGTCCTTGAACCTTAGAAATAACATAGCCAGGACACGTTATTCTTCATTATGCACAACAGTTCTGGACTCTTGTGCCTTCTATCCCTCTGCTTCTATTCACTTCATTCCTTCAAAAAGTGTCTCGTACAGCACTATTTCTCCCTGACTTTCAATAATGATTTGTAAATATAATGTCATGGCGTGGACTGGTTTAAAAGGCACAAGCTTAATGAACATCGTACGAGACAGAAAGCATTGAACATCACTTTCCCATTCATATAGTCAACCGTCGCGAAGCGACGATGACGATGTGACATGACATGACATGACAAATATAAGTGCATCTTCTCCTGGCGACTGACTACACACACCTCAGATTCATGTTTCGGTGTGACCTTGTGCGCATTATGTAATTTAATTAAAAATAATAATAGTAATTAAGTTTCCGTTGTTTTTCATTGTACTTAGGATGGTGATCTGCTAATTGGAGCGCCTGGTCCATTCAACTGGAGAGGTGCCATCATCAAGAACAGTCTCCAGCTGTCTTTCACTGAAGAGCCAAAGTGGCTGTGGAGTGCTGTCGAAGATGTCATACCAAATATTCCTGGACCTGAGCCAGCAACTGGATACTATTCCTACTTGGGTCTCTGTTTGCCTTTTAAAGTAATACTTTCCTACTGAAGTTTAATGGCTGTTGCATTAATCTTGATCATCTTAGGTGAGGAGAAGGTAAAAGATATATGAATTTTTTTAGGGGTAAAATGATAATGATGCTAAGAACTCGCCATTCTCTCATTGGCTCTTCATTTCATGATTGACCAATCCATGACGCCTCAGATTCGCATATCTGTGTAACATTTTTCTAGTAATTACGATGAAGATATTTTAAAAATTTCTTTAAGAATGATAGCACCTTACCCACCATGCCATCTGTCAGCTGTCGACAGGAATTCGTTAGTGGTTCCACGCTAGTGCGTGGGCCCACCACTGGTGACTCTTTCAGCTTACTGTGCACAATTTTGCATGTTTGTTAGCAATGACATTTAATATCTTGCTGGCTAGTGCAGAAAACGTCTCTAAGTAGATACCTTTAAAGGGGGCTATACAAAGGCTCGATTAAACATGTATGGCATACTTGTTTCAACTTATCCATTGGATATTATCTTCCTCTTGGTTCAATATAATCGTGACAATTTTACAGGAATATCAGTGAAGGTTGGCAACATTCTCAATGGAAGAAAGACGTATGTGGCTGGTGCCCCACGATCCAGGCACTTCGGTCAAGTGCTGCTCTTTCAGCCAACAAATGCCTCCTTGAAAGTCGAGGAACGTCATTACTTGACCGGGGATCAGTTCGGTTCCTGCTTTGGATATGACATTGCCATTGCAGACTTCAACTCTGATGGGTGAGTCGATCAGACGGTTTGATATATGGTACAGCGTAATAATAATTTAATAATAATTGTTTAACTTTTGTTTCAAACTGACAAACCGCAGTATGATTACATGTATGGTATGAACGAATGATGACAAGCTATTACAGGCGTTGAACTTAACTGTCGGCAGCCATGCAAGTCGCCCCCTGTGTCTTATACATTACTCTGCTCAACTTATGCCCCACAACCCCCACCTGCTTTCAGTATTTGTTGTAAAATCTGGTAAAACATTAGTAGGCCCTATGTTAGTGTACCACCTGCAGAGGACGGATGAGTGTGAAGTCCTCTTGTAATTAATTATTTGGGGAACTTTATAAGTTGTTTTGCACATTCTGCGATAGATGCTCACGTCGCTTTTTGGAACATTGGACAAAAAATTGAGCTTGTTTTGAGATGATGTCATGGAAAATAAAAGAAAATGTCAATTAACTTGTGCACTGGTTGGCGACACCTGGCGTACAATCGTTTGAAACTGCTGCTGTAGTGGGTCCCTAACTATGGAATGACCTACCTCTCCCGCAGTTGTATGCATGATTCTCACCTGCATCTCTTCGTTTTATGACGTTTGGTTTCGTGAACCTCAGGCTGAATAGTCTGCAGTGAGAAGTGCTTTATAAATGTTCAAATAATAATAATAATAATAATAATAATAATTATTATTATTATTAATAAAATAGCGTTCAGAGGCACATTCAAACACCCGACAATTAAAGAACTGTCAGTCAGCATGTCAGTATTTTAGAATAGCGCAGAAGGACTGTTGTACGTGCAAGTGCGCTGACGGATTATGATAATAATAATAATAATAATAATAATAATAATAATAATAATAATAATAATAATAATATCATGGGCAATAACAGCATAATATAATAATAATAATAATAATAATAATAATAATAATAATAGTAATAATAATAATAGATATAATAATAATAATAATAATAATAATAATGATAGTAACTTTTAAATGCAAATATTACAATTGGACGAGTGTCCATTGAGTCCTTGGTGTCAATGTATGTCTGTTTCAGGTTAGATGACTTGGCGGTTGGTGCACCATTTTACCATGACGTTGGTGTTGGAGGTGCCATCTACATATTCCTAAATAGTATTCCTCAGGTATCACCTTTCTTCCATTTTCATTGGCTTCTGTGACCAATGTAATTGTTCTTAATGTAATGTAATTCTTCGTAATGTATCGTGATCCTTCTCTGATGCCATTATACTGGTCCTGCATTGGTTCATGAGAGATTATAATCTATACCTATTGTTGTATTTGCTGGGGTTGGTTTGGGAGCACTCTTGAGTAGATTTCCTTAAAGGATCATGTATACCTCGTGGAAATAAAATAATAGTAAAAATGATGATGAAATATGAGCTCTTTTTGTAAGTAATTCTCTGCCAATTTCTGTGCATGTTATCGTTTTTCGTTTTTTTCATTTGGATCTTCTCTTTGGATTTGCCTGATTTCTGGTTTCCCCTCATCATAATTCCTCTGGACTTCTATTACTGAATATGACTGCATCCTTTAAATGACTATCAGTTGATGCCTTGTGCCTTGTAATAACAGCGATTCAGAAGATGCTTAAATTAGATGTATAACCTGATGGTCGACTGCATGGCTGACATACAGTTAAATTCATCTTGTGTAATAACTTGAGATCATTCGTCCATACTATACCTGTGATCATATACTGTTCGTTTGAATGTCATTAATGGGGATTATGATTATTTTAATGAATATTAATTTGGATTGTTTTGCTGACTTTTTCTGTTTGGCAGGGCATTACAAAAGACACGAAGCCATTGCGCATTACAAATCGTAAGATGAAAGACATTGAATGTGCTGATCTGAATTGCCTCAATGCTCGCTTTGGATTCTCCCTGTCGAGAATTGGCGACATCAATCGCGATGGATATGACGGCAAGTGATGATAATTGGTTCAGCTAATTGGTTTTGTCTTAACTGCTGATACTATCCATTGTGTATTCCTATAGATATGCATGAGATTCTGGAGTGGGCGTCACTTGCCTCAAGTATAATTTTTTTTGGAGTTATGGGATAACTGTACCACCCAATTTTTGGGCTGTGGGTACCACACCCTCACTTTTCTCAGCCCAAATAAATAATGCCATCACTAAGTATTGACTAGGTCATTGGTTAGGTGTAATTGCAGCTGTGCTTCTTCATGCATTGTTAAATAGCTGACTCTTTGTGATGACATTAGCCTAAAATTTTAAATGATTATGCCAATTATTAAATTTGAAGTGCCTTGATGGGGTTTTAAAGGAAGCTATATAAATGCTAAGCTTACACATTGAGATAACTGATTTTATGAGCCATATAAATGAGTTTATACTCATTTGTTAATTATAGTTTTGTTCAACTTTATTGCAGAAATCTGTTTATTTCTCCCAAATTACTTTAACTTTCTTAATGCTAAAAACAGAAGTGCAGATGGTGGAGTGATATCATTGCTATTATTATTATTGTCAATTTCTACATTTCACACATTGCACAGTCATATACAGTGACCTTACGATCACCTGCTGCTGTTTTCAGACCTGGCTGTAGGGGCTCCATATGAAGGCGACGGAGCAGTGTACATATTCCATGGATCGTCATCGGGAATCGTCAAAGACTACTCGCAGCGTATTTCCGCCTCTGACTTACCATCCGCCAGACCTCTCGCTACGTTTGGTTATTCTCTCTCTGGTGGAGAAGATTTAGACATTAACGGATATCCTGACCTGGTTGTGGGCGCCTTCGGCTCAAACAAAATCGTTATGCTGAGAAGTCGACCAATCGTTAATGTGAATGCTTCTTTTATTAGCACACCGACGAAGATTGATCCGAACGTGAAGAGGTGCAACAAAGACACCATGAGGAATAACTGCTTTGAGTTGACCACTTGCTTTAACTACACTGCTGAGCCAAGAGAACGGTAGGAATCAAAATCAATGCTCTATGTAGTGTATAAAAATCGTCAATTAGAAGGTGTTTCCCTTATTTCCTCATATGAACAATTGAACATCGTGGGAGACTAAAACACAAAGGGCGAACATGGATTGGCGGGCTTAACAGCAAATGTTTTCAATTTGGGCCTCAAAGCCAACTCGATCAGACATGGTGACACCCAGAATTCCTATCTTGCAGACCCTCAATATAAATTATGCCATGGCTATTCAATTGACTTGGTCTAATTGCTGTTCTGTTTCTCCCAGTGTCAATAAATAGCGGATTCAATGTGATGACATGTGACATAGAATTTATGATACAAGTTAAAATAGTCAAGATGGTTAGATATCAGGGAGTTTGCCAATCGTTAACATGGTATCATAAGGTATTTGATGCCTTATCTTCTTTTGTTTGTCACAATTAGTGGGCTGACAGAGTCACCTATAGGTATCTCGGGTATTGCCTGCAAACCTCATCACTTGCCTGCACGCATCATGATACTTGCGTGCATTAATACAAATGCTCGTTTCTTTTGCTCTGATTTTATTTCTATTTATAGTTTTGCAGGTCCGGTTCATCTCGAGTACAAGATCGAGGCGGAGAATTTCACAGGGACTCAGCTCATCCGGGTTTTCTTCAAAGGAACAAAATCAGAGGAGAGCGGATTCTTCATTGAGCAAAGTACAGCTCTCAAGCAACAGAATGTTCAGCAATGCAGTAGTCACATGGTTTACATTAAGGTGAGACCACCATGTCTCTATCCTAATATCTTATTCTCTGCCTTTCCAGTATCCATCCTATCCACTGTCTTCCAGTATCCATCCTATCCACTGTCTTCCAGTATCCATCCTATCCACTGTCTTCCAGTATCCATCCTGTCCTCTGCCTCCCAATCTTTCTCCTCCAAAATATAATCCATCTTAGCATTTTCTCCACCTAATTCTATCTTTAGTCTCCTAGATTTTTAACCTCACGTGGCATTTCTGTAAATAACCCCCATGAAGTGACACATCACTCATGATTAAGCTGGTGCCCTCTGCTTGTCTTTTGACTGGCACTTTAGAAATTCTGAGATTATTTCTCATGATTACCAGATTTCAAATGGTTTTGATGATGAATTACAATTTTTAACTGTGGTTGGATCTAGAGGGGATATGGAGCCACAACATGTCAGCCAATCAGTGATTGTCTTGCTTATACATTGTGGGCGATGTCTGTGGTTGGCTTTGTAATGAATGAAGTGACATCCGGGTATGTGGCAGGATAACTTTGAATGTAAGGCCTATAGTTGCCGAAAGGTTCATCCATATTTATGCTACTCCAGTAAAAAAACTATTTGTTTGAACAGCTTTTATTTACATTGCAAGTTCTATATGTTAAGTCATTTTATTTTGTTAACTGGTCATACACAATTTGTTTTATTTTGAACATTTCTTGATGCAAAAATTAATGCAGATATTGTTACATTTGCATGAGATACCATATTACATGTATTTTTGATGTTGTTAACTCCATTATTATTTATGTTGTAAAATAATGAACACTAATGACAGTTTAAAATTCAGACAGTTTTGAATGGTGTCTTTCGGACGCTATGAATTTCTTTACACTGTACTGTAAATGTTTCAAATTGTTGTCAACGGCCATGGATGTCATATGACGACATTAAACTGTGAATTAATAAAATTACCAAAATCAAATGTGACAGCCAATTTATCCTGCAAATGTCCCGGATGTAGTCACCCACATACTCTAGGTCAACGACCCAGTCTTTGTCGGCTTCATATCCCTTCCATATTAGTCCCAGGTTGGACTTGTGTCAACCATCAGTCCTTGTTGCCTTAAGCTTATGAAGATCATAATTTGGCTGGTGTTGGACCTTATTTTATATGATATAACAGATCGAACACCATGTACATTTACTTTCGTAGAGTAACAACCAGGACTTTCTGAATGCCATTCAGTTCCGTCTGACTTATAAACTGAAACCAGTTCCACCTCCTGTGATGATCGCCGGTCGTAACGTGCCAGATATCAACTCGTTTCCAATACTCGATGATTCTGCGGCTAAGCTTCCATTGGCCGTAAGCTGTTCAACCTATCAAATTCAAAGCACTAATTGTCACCACTATGGCAAACAGTTCACTTTTGTCATAGTTACAGGCATTTTTATTGTTAATGCATACAATGCAACTTAGCTTGTTTTAGGCATGTTATACAGTTATAGTGCGCTGTAAATCAGCTCAGAATTTACACTTAGCATGGTGCTTCTGCGGCTAAAACTTCGGCCACGCAACGCACCGAAAAATTTCTTGTGTGGCCAAAGGTTCTTGCATAAGCTCTATGAAGGCCTATACATATAAACACGGCACTGGTAATTTATTGTTTAGCATCACAAATTCCGAACACTGTTACATTAACTTAGCAGAAACCGTATTGCTAAAAAGACTTATGCCGAAGTTGAGGTTCTGTGTCTGTAGTCCAAAGGTTCAATAATCCGAAGGTTCGATAGTCCGAAGATTGCATGGTGTCCGGTCGATAGGTGATAAGACTGCCGTTTTAATGGAAGCTAGTTGATGAAAAGAATTATACTGGACTAGAAGCTGGATTGCACCATTCTTTTCATTCATCCAGCTTCCATTAAGGCATGATTCTACTCATATCAATCCAGCTCCCAACTTTACACATTCTTTTCATCAATTAATCCAGCTTCTATTTAAATTATTGTCGGAGAGTATAGAACCTTCGAACTATCGAACTTTCGGACTATTGAACCTTCGGACTATTGAACCTTCGGACTATTGAGCGACACCGAAGTAGAAGCTGGTGTGATGTAAAGAATCATATATAAATGGAAGCTGGATGTGATGAACAGGCTCTTGCTTAAGTAAAGGTGGATGTCATGAAAAGAATTCTGTTTAAATGTGTGGGAGCTGGATGTGATGAAAAGTATTAAATTGATGTGACAACATGCACAAAGCCGCCATAATCAGGTGCAATGAATTTGGGACAGTAATATGATAAACTGGATGAATTTGTGAACGCTGAGACAATAAATTTCCCGGCACTGACCCTCGCCGTAACCGACCCTCGAGATACTCAACCTGATCCTAAATCAATCTCAAGACGCATATTAAATAAATTAGCAGTTTTTAACAGTACGCATGCGCCGAAGTTTGCACATGCGCAAAGATTTCACCTGCTAAATTTCGTGTGTGCTTACTTAACAATTAGGAACTGTTCAATTAGTTCAAAAATTGCGTGTATCTTTGTGATAGGTCAACTTCTTGAAGAATTGCGCCCGTGATTTCGAGTGCCTTAGCAATCTGAATGTCAGCGCAAGTCTTGACACACTGGAAAAGTAGGCCTACGATTCACTAGGCTTTAATTTATCTATGCAATTTACGGTAACGACACATATGTATGTAGTCTTTATTCAACCAACATATCCACACTCTGGTGTATTTCTTAAGTTTTCTGCCTTTTTCTTCAGGTTCACATGTTCAATGTCGCCACATCTCTCTGTTCTGGGCCTCCTCCTCCATTGTCTTGTATTCGCCCCTTCCACATTCCAGTCCAAGATCATTGTTCTCGGTCTTTCTCTAGTATTTTTTCCTTCTTTTTTTCCCTTGAAGATGTTTCGTAGCATGGAGTCGCCTCTTAGTATGTGTCCAATCCATCTCATTTGTTGTTCTCTTGTTGTCTTCATCAGTGATCTTTTCTCTCCTACCATTAGTGATATCTTTTCTCTAGTACCGTTAGTGATATCTTTTCTCTCCTACCATTAGGGATATCTTTTCTCTCCTACCATTAGCGATATCTTTTCTCTCCTACCATTAGTGATATCTTTTCTCTCCTACCATTAGTGATATCTTTTCTCTCCTACCATTAGTGATATCTTTTCTCTCCTACCATTAGTTATATCTTTTCTCTCCTACCATTAGCGATATCTTTTCTCTCCTACCATTAGTGATATCTTTTCTCTCCTACCATTAGCGATATCTTTTCTCTCCTACCATTAGTGATATCTTTTCTCTCCTACCATTAGTGATATCTTTTCTCTCCTACCATTAGTGATATCTTTTCTCTGGTACATTTACAGTGCATTTACAAGTACATGATTATAATTAAATTAAAAAGGATTTTTGTACTTCATTGTCTGTCTGTGTTTTCTGTAGAGATTTGTCTGGTGATTACGTCTTACGAATTGGACAGATGGACGAACTGAGACTCGATGTCCTAGTTGGGAACAGTGAGGAAGAGGCTCATGAAACAATGCTGTACATCACTCTGCCTCCATCTCTCTCCTACATTGGCACAGATGAAAGAGTGAGGCAGCTATTGAATTGTAATCGTTATCGCCAAACTTCTGTTGGGCCACTCGAAAGCCAAGTGCGGGGAGCCAGCTTATTCACCAGTGCTGCGTCAGATCAGATGGGTTGTACTAAGGGTAGTTCGAGGGAGGTCAGAGTTCATTTTTAGAGGGTCAAAGGAGGTAGAGTAACTGTTGAGACTGGTGTTGCTTTGGTCGAGGATTGGGGTACATGGTGAAATGAGTCAGGGTAGGAGTTTTCTTGAAAAGGTGAGACTTAAGTTTAGAATGGAGAGCCCAAGGGGTGATGGATAGAGGAGCATGAGGCAGATGATGGTGGGTGATAGACAATGATGGTGAGGCATGGTGGTGATCAATGCAATAGGTTCCTCAAATAATGTAATCAAACATTTCTATTGCGCCCCTTCAAGATGCCCCTTCAAGATACCCACTCGGATGCACTCTCTGCATTGCTCTATGTGATGTTGACTGTAATTTCAAACAGATAATATTTACACCAGTTAGCAAATCAGTGGACAGAACTCTTAGGTAGAATCTCCAACGAATTCATGCATTTATTATAATTTATTATAATATCTGAAACTCGATTGAACCAGACTATGGTATTGAACAACTAAAATAATTATTTTTAATGGTTTGTGGCTTGACATTCCATGTATGTCAGGTAAAACAAGTATTTATTATTATTTCAATACTAAACTCAGCTTGAATAGTCTTCATGTCTTCTCACTGGCGTCAGATACATTGTTGACGTGTAACAACAAAAGCAATAGAATTAATTCTTGCTGACAGGGTAAGAAGTATTCGTGCATACGTACTGAAAACACCGTCCAGTGCATCATTGGAAATCCTCTACATTCTGGTCATCATGCAAAGTTTGCCATTCGACTTGACCCGAATACAGTGCCTTCAACAACCCACAAGCTGAACATTTCTCTTCTTGTTAACACGTGTGTATCTATTATGTACTTGTTAATATGTGCTCAACACATTGACTGCCACATACATTTTATCCGCTGCGCCAAGCCATGCTGGTAAAATTGCTATGCATACAATACTGTAGATTCAGTTAAATAAATTTTTGTGCGCTTTGTCTGCATAATAATAATATTTGTCATACTACCAAAACACCCATCAAAACACCCACCAAACCACTTATCAAAGCAAATCACTAAAACACCCATCACACCACCCTACAAAGCTTCCACCAATCGATCCACCAAAACACCTACCAAGGCACCTGATAAATAGAGAGCACCCACCAAACCACCCACCATTACACCCACTATTACACCTACCAAACCACCCACCATTACACCCACCAAACCACCCACCAATGCACCTACCAAACTACCCACTATTACACCTACCAAACCAATCACCATTAGAAGTACCAAACCACTCACCATTAGAACTACCAAACCACCCACCATTACACCTACCAAACCACTCACCATTAGAACTACCAAACCACCCACCATTACACCTACCAAACCACTCACCATTAGCACTACCAAACCACCCACCATTACCCCTACCAAACCACCCACCAATGCACCTACCAAACCACCCACAATTATGCCAACCAAACCACCCACCATTACACCTGCCAAACCACCCACCATTACACCTACCAAACTATCAAAAAATTTACCTACTAAACCACCCACCAAAACACTCACCGAAGCACTCATCAAATCACCCACCACAGCACCCACCAAAATACCAACCACAGCACTAAAAAAACACCTAACAAACCACCCACCATACCACTCCAATAAGACACGACCAAAACACTCATCAAGGTGCTCACATCAACACCCACCCACCACATCACCCGCCAAGGCACCCACCAAACCACCCAAAATAGCCCAACAATCCCTTGACCAAACGCCCATCAAGGGACCTATCAATGCACCCACCATACTACCCACCAAAGCACCCACCAAATACGCTAATGGAATAGTTACTGACACACCGTATAATGCATGGCTTCCTTTATTTAACAGTACTAGTTATCTCTTACTGGGCGCTGTAGGTGACGAAAATATATACGAGATAGCGCGTACAAGGCGGTCATGTGTTAACTAACTACTATGTACTTGTTAATATGTGCTTACATATTTATTATGTACTTGTTGGTATGTGTTTATATAATTACTGTATACTTGTTAACATATGCATACAACCGTACCTTCTTATAATTTAAGTCATTGATGAAGAATCTCACATGGATCGATTCATTGACATATAATCGGGGTTGAAACTAAACGGTCTCTATTAACAAACGTTTATATTTATGTTTTAATTCGTATTTTCATTTCACCTTTTATCTTTCACTTTTAGGAGATGCTGTATAAATGTTAGTTTGAATGAATGAGCGAGTGAATAAACGAATGAATCAATAGTACTGTTGATATGATATCACTGTAATTAGGCTGAATTAACAAGTTAGTCTATTAATGTTCTTGATTATGTTAATTGATAATTTTAGAACAAGCAAAGAAACGAATCTGTTGAATGACTTGGCTATCGTCAAAGTCAGAGTCATCGTAGAAGCAGACATTGGAGTTCTAGGGTCAGTGGCAGAAGTATTTGCAAATCCTTCTCTATGCAATTCAGGCACTTCTTAAGTTCAGAGGCAGTTTTGCAATTATCCAGTTGGTGTTCACACGAGTCAACTGTTAGGCTAAAGGTTGAAGAAGGTGGATCCTGGATTTCTATTTAGGGATGAACTGAAAGTCGGTTTGGAACTCGGCTAGGCCCGAGCTTTATGATACTTGGCAAAACTCGGACTCCGACAAACAATGGCTCCAAGTCTTAATCTTTCCTAGTTTCTCTTTAGAAAACGAAATTCAGAAAATTCCATTGTACTAAGCTAAAAGTTATGTGATTGTTATTGTACTAACTTTAGCAATCACTCAGTCTTGATTACTATTACTGAGAAAGACTGATAGAGTGATTACATTCTTCCTCCCCTTTCCTACAGTTGGAGTTTTCACTCAGGAAGTACTAGTGAATGAATACTGCTGTGGCGGCGCCATATGAATTAATCAATGCAGTACAATATTATATTGAATATAATACATACGGGTGTATACATTATTTTGCAGGGGGTCGACACCTCATGAAGTCTTCTTTAGTGGCGTTGTTCTTGGTGAGAGTGCCATTAAGAGTGAAGACCAGATTGGAGCAGAGATCGTTCACAGCTATGAGGTAGTCATTCACTGTCACAAGTAAAGTTGTACACCACAGTGAAAACTGTTTCAGGTCACAATAAGGGACATTGTAGTGACATATTGCTGTATTCCAAGAAAAGGGTAGTCTGACTAGTGAGACCGTCGGTCACTTTAGGGCCTTTTCTTCCATATCGCTCCCCACTCCAGCTAATTATCAATTGATGTATATATTTTGATCACATGTTCTTCTGTTGGGTCAATGAAAACATTGAATTGAATTCTACTATGAAATTTCTGTGTTTAATAAGAAACAATCTCTAAAAAATAGGAAATTTTAAGTTATTTAGAATATAATTGGGTGGTATAGTTGTGCAAGTCGCTTCCAACGAAAACTGAATTAAAATACGACTTATTGATACACAAAATATATCAGATACAATTTTTATTGTATTTTTACTTCAGGTGAAAAACCTTGGTGGAGGACGAATTGCTAATTCAACTTTGTTGATCAGTTGGCCTTATGAAAAAGAACATGGCCAACCACAAGGAAAACATTTGCTCTATCTCATGGAGTATCCAAGGGTATCTAGCAATCTCTAAATGTGTCAAATACCATGGTTTAGCTTAAATATGTCGCACATCATAGGTGATAAGTGACATTTTTCAGATATTATTTCTGATAGATATAATTTTAAAATTATCCAATGATATCTACCAGTAAGTATATCTTATATATTTCATCTCATGAACTATCTGAAGGTATTTATCAATGACAATATCTTAGATATTTCATCACATGGAATATGCAAAGTCAATCAATGGAAATCTCTAAATATGCCATACCTATCATCATCTTTCCTCATCAGATGTCTTGCTGGTGACCGAATGCACTGCTTTTATGTCTACGTCCGCCATCGTAACAGAGATTCTAACTTTGGCTCAAGAAACTTTCTCTTAGCTCAAGCGCTTTTACAACAGTTGGGTATCATAATTGAAATCCTTTGATGGGTCTTTAAAAAGCACTTTCTTAATGTTCATGTGTTTACATGCATGCATACATTTGTACATCTTACACATATGTGTACATAGCACTAATTGTAATACTAATTGTAGGTGATTATTACACATTTATTTATTTATTCCAAAATTTTATATCGCCCTTCTTCCAACATCTTTTGCTCAGAAGTGCACATGCCTCGAGGGCGCAATTGCAGTTGTACTGCAGAGCAATTGTGCGCGAAGAACTTGCTCAAAGTCCTTACACAGTGACTGACATCTCGGACGAGGGACTAGCTTCTGCTCAGCATTACGCCTATGCATCTGTTGGCCCTTTACTTTGGAATGATATTCCCTCTTTGGCTTGCTCTTTGATTTTAACTGGGGGTACTTCTGTTTCTGCCTGTATTTTTACGACTTTTTTCCTTTTCCCATGGGCCTTTTTGCACTGAGAGTGCATCTGATTAGGTTTTCATGGGAGAGGCACCACCACACTATAGATATGTGTAAATACAATGCAATAAGTGGTGAATGAATTGTGTGAATTGTAGGTGCGTGGCCAAGCCGAGTGTTTTGTTGATGAACGATTTGTTAATCGCCTGAAAGTCTCAGTGAAACCGGTAACTTATAGTTAATATTTCATTTGTCATTTACCATGGCTACCAGTTTTAATGAAGATAATAATCGATTATATTTTGACTACATTTTTTCATATATACGACATATTGAATTCCTTTTTGTTAGCTCAGGTAGTTGGATAAGGTAAGTAATATCACAATGGTAGACTACAGATTTTTAGACCTCCAATAATCAACTGAGCACAGGGCACTAGCAGAATGGGGCTACAGATTCCAGAGACTATTAGCCTACAGCTTTAGAAAATTGGTATTCCAATTTTTTTAGGTGCAACTCTGAATCACAAGTCTGTTTGAGTGTGAGGCAAATTCAGAATATTCAGTGACCAAGAGCAATATTTCTATGAGGGTGACCATGGAACACAGATTGGTTGGTTGGGTTATAATGTAGAACTTTGTATAGTGTGGATGAGATTTTGAAGTTATTCTTTGGTTAATGAACTGCAAGCGTAATTAATGCAATATTGACATAATATGCTGATATTTTATTATAATTATTTGCAGTGGTTATGATAATTTGACTTATTTTTAAAAAAAAGTAACCGTTTCTCTCTCTTGTAACATGTAAAATTATGTTGTGACAAAATCCAAAGCAAAACTGAAAACCAAAAAGCCAAATAAAACCCTAAAAACCAACTTTTGATTTTTATAAAATCTTGTTGTTTGCACCTCTGGTTCAGGCACGTCAGCAGGAGTTGGGCTATCTGGCTTGGAAAATGTTATGACTTTTGGTTAATTATTTTGCATATTAATAAAATGTGAATTGGCTTTTTTGACGTTGCTTCTTTTCGATATCAGTGGTTTAATGGTGGCTCATCAAATTAAATATGATATATATAATATATATATATATATATATATATATATATATATATATATATACACATCTGTATTTTTATGCATACCTGTGATTATTCATATAATAGCAGTAGCACCTTGTAAGCAGCTACATAGTGCTGAAACATGGCTGCCTGTAAAATGTAAATGGTGATGTTATCACTGTTTAGAGCTAGCCATGTTTTTAGGGTATTTACAGCTTCTTACAGGGTGCTATAATATGAATAGCCAGAGTCTGACATACGTGGCTACGTGCATACCGTTTAATATGTATGAACATACATAAATGTATCTATTATATGCATATTTTGTACTTTCTTACATGGTTGGTGTGTGTTGTAGAGTACGATTCTGAAATCAGGTCATTTACTGGAATCAGAAAATGATAAAAGATTGTTACGCAAAAGATTCGTTAAGAGATCGAGAGATGACATGGAAATAGAGAGATCGACTGATGGTCGAATTGTTCGCTTGGTAAGAATTATGATAATAATAGTAATAAAAAATAATAATAATAATAACATTAATAATACACAAAGAACTCTTACAACTGTTTGCTAAGACAATGGGCGAATTAAGAGAACAATTAGATTAATTATTACTTCAATTTACGTAATAACCCTCCCTGTTTTCAAATAAAATGTGCAAGAATATTTGACCAATCTTTAGTTTACAATTGTGCAGACTGTAATGAATACAATATCAAAGAAAATAGTATTGTATTTGAAAATTTTTAAAGAGAATAATATTACTTAATTGAAGAGAAGCGTGGATGAATTTATAAGCTTAATACTGATTCAGCACACAATTGTTAAGGGGCAGCAGCTGACGTGACTTATCTTGTCATCCTCCGTATTTAGTAGAGTTATAATATTCAGTGAACTGAACAATATTTGTAGCCGATAGTTTATCAAAAACTTAAAAATACTTTAATATTACAAGCTGCTAAATGGTGATATATATTGCTAACACATATGGTTAAAGAAGAGCAGTTTGATGGTGTAATGTTTTATTGAATTAGTTTGATGATTGTTCTGTGGATTTTTGTTTTGACATTTTTAGGATTGTGATGGAAAGTTGGCCAAATGCCACGATGTAACTTGCAGTATAGGAGAACTACATGCAGGCCAAAGTGTTGTGGTTGACATGCGATTCAGACTGTGGCATGGAACGTTCTTAGAGGTAACTTAAATAATAACTACAACTATCTGCTTCAATCCAATACCAATGTAGCCTAAACAATAATAATATTCAATAATAATGATGAATGTGTATTTAATATGGATAAGTCTTCTTTGGCCAAAACTGAGGTCCAAAAATAATTTTTTTGGCTTCTACAGCTGAGCCCATAAAACATTTAGCAAGTGAAGACCTATGTCAAAAACTCCTATAATTTGTTAAAAACTCCTGAAATTTGTAATATGTGTCATGAGGGTCAGATTAGGCATCATGAGGGTCAGGGTTAGTTTCGTTTTAAGACATATAGGTCTACAAAGGATTTTCGGCCGCAGAAGTAATTTCATTTTTCTGTGCTTTATTATACCGAACTTTCGACTGCAGAAGCTCCACGCATTTAATATACAAGCAGTGTGACTAGTTGTGAACCCATACAAATTGCAATTACATGCAGCCAAATAATTTATGATTATGCATAGCTTACAATCATGTAAATACTTTTTCTTTTAATACAGGACTACACTGACATTGATCGAGTGTATTTAGCATCGAAAGCTGAGATTAGAATTGATCCAAGTTTGAACGTACAACAAACGAACACAAGAAACGATAGGAATACGGTGAGGAATCATTAATCATTGGGTAAAAATAATATTTAATATGCCCTCATTATAATAGTAGTACTAGTAATAATCATACTACCCAAATCCAAGCTATATGTGTGGGGTAGTCCATTGGTTCCACCTTTAGCAGTGAATCTAGCATAGGAGAGCTGCTTTGGTCAAATGTTGCTTGCCAGGCTTTGGTCCTGCCTACCATGTTGAACTCTGTGGCATCACCGTCAGTGAGAGGACATGGAGACATGGTGTCCCTCTGAACGGAGTCTGTGACCCTATAAATTTTAGTCCGTTTTCAGTTGTGAAGAAACCAGAAATCTCACTGGCCCCTGTTTCCCGGCCCACTCGTGCCCCCGCCCTCTGATAGGAAAAGTCTAGCCACTACTGTCCTCAGTGCTTATGGCTCACCCACCTTCTGCTATTCTGAACAAGGTCTGCTCTGTGCTCCTCTTGTTCGAACCTCCACCAGACAGAGCCGTATCTTCTCGGCAATAGTCCAAAGTTGAAGACTGTAGGAAGGAACATTTGGTAAGAAGGAAACTGGATTACAGTAAGCCCTGAGTCGGGCAGAACCAGCAAGACTGTTGCCCATGAGGCAGCAGACCTAAAATAGGTACATGTATGTGACTGCCACAGTTTAGCATTGTGCTTTTGCCTCTGTTGACCCTTTGCTATAGAATGACCCTTCTGCTGTAACTCGTGCTGAAATCTTCTCTGGTAGCATTACTGTTTCTGTTCGTTCTCTTAAGACTTCTTTTCTTGAGGGATTCTTCGCATTAGGGGCCATCCACATCTTACATACACAGCGACGGGGAGGGGTTTTATAATATATGGATGGGCCCTCAGGAGCGCCTCTGATTAGGTTGTACTGTCGGGGGCACTTAAGAAATATGTAAATAGAACAGATAAGATACTATGACATTTGTGTGCTGTGTACAAGGTAGCATGGTCTGTTTTGATGCTACCTTGTAGATTATGCTGTTTTTTGAGTTGTTGCTACCCCCACCTGTTTGTTCTAGACTATGACGATTGTTCAGCCGAGCCAAGAGGTGCAAGTGGCGCCAGGAGTTGATCTCTGGATCATCATCGTATCCATCTGCGTTGGAATCATCCTGCTCATTCTGCTGATCATTCTACTCTGGAAGGTAGGTAGCTACCTTCCTATTCATTCACAGATTCAAATATGAGTCTGGTGATCTCACATTGGACTGTTTTCGCAAGGTGATTGAGGTTGAGCTGGGAATTGTGCTTCTGAGTACTTATCTTGTTAATGGTCTAGATGAATGAATGAACCAAATATATTTGTTAGTTTTTTATAGACAAAGCATGATGGCTGATTGGTTAGAGCGGTCGGCCCGTGACATTCAGTATGCGCTGAGTGAGCGAGTTCGACCCTCGTCTGAGGCGTCACTGTGTAGGAACCTTGAGCAAGTCCTTCACGCACAATTGCTCTGCAGTACAGCTGCTGTTCCGCCGTCTGAGCAAAAGATGTTGAAAGAAGATGATAGGTGCTGTAGTGTTGACGCACGAAGTCCTGAGAGGATGGAGTTGCAATAGTCCAGGCGAGAAATGATGAGATGAGAGCCTGGACGAGGATACAGAGGCAGTTTTCATTCAGGCAGTGTTTCACTTGTCGAATCCGACACAGGTGGAAAAAGCACGCTCTAGTGATGGTGGATATGTGGTGGGTCATGTTCAGCTTACTATCCAGAAAACACCGAGGTTGCGGTGTATAAGTATATTGTATAAGTTAACAATTTTTGTGATATTGAAACTAGCTCTATGTCATTGCATGTCATTAATAGTTTTATTCTTGTTTCTGCTAGTGTGGATTTTTCAAACGGAATAAACCAGACGAAATGGCAAAGCATAAGGCAAAGCTGGAAAGTCAGAAGCAATATCCAGAACATCCAGACTAATATCGAAGTCTTCATTTAGACACCTCAGCCAAAACATGTCTGCAATCCATGACATGCATTCTGCATGTGGGTCTGATTGAGTACACAAGAGGATGTGAAACACATCATTAGAGATTTTGTTTACGTTCGGTTACAAGCAGAAAATTCAAGAGAGATTCAGACGTCCATTTTATTTTCAACTATTAGTTTACTTATTTATTTATTTATTACACTTATTACAAGCTGGCAACAAGTAAATCTTAATCTGAAACACGAGTTAAGTGTACGTGAACTACAAACTACATTTCCAATGTCATTACACATAATACACTTACAATCATTATTTTGATTAGAGACTCGATACTCTACAAAATTAACCCCAATGTGGAAAAATAATTATTACTGAAAACACAGTTGATGGTCTCTTTCAAAAGATTGGTAATTCGCCTGTGAACAAGCTGGTTCCTGTGACTTCGTTTTTGTGGGTGTTGTAGAAATGTTGAGGTAACAATTAGCATTCATCTATGCCCGTGGTTCAGATTTCTGACTATGTTCATGGAATATCTTTACCAGGCCGGATAAACTGTAAGTGCCTGTGAAGCAGTGTTATAAGCAGGTTCCCACGACTTTGCTGTTTTGGCACTGTACAATTACGAGTTTACAATTACAATTATGTCTCTTGACTCAGTTGCTTTGTGTGTTAGCTTAATCGTTTTTAGAGTCTGTGTTCTTTGATCGTTTCAGTTTCTTTTAATTTGATTCAGTTCTTTTCTGGAATAAAGACCTATTACTCATAGCATAAGAAGGCGAATATAGATAGGGTTCGCTGAATCCTTTGTTATTAATAAGATTTTTTGCTTTTTTACTAGATTGTATTTTGTTAATAAATGGCCAACATTTTTATTTGTTACTGTGAAATTTTGTTAAAGCAGAGACTTTTATAGATGTCAGTCTTAGGTTACTGGGTTTATGTAGCTTGAACATGACATAGTTACTACTTTAAGGTATTTATATGTGAATGTCCTTTCTCAATAGTTTATTGTTCAATATATGGCAGTTTAAGAGTTTGCATTGCTATATCAGTAATATAGTAGTCAATCTGATTGAGACATATTAATAAACGAATATAATATTTAAATTTCTAATAATAATTTACAAAACTGGAAAGGCTGCCTATTTAACAGACTGAAAACTTAGCTTAACATGCCTTGCGTTTCATGTCACACCCAGCTTTCTAGCATTGTACCTAGCTAGTCAAATAATGTGGTTATGTATGTATGTATTTATGTATGTATGTGCATGTAGCTCTATGTAGGCAAATGCATGTATCAGGACACTCAGAGGCACATTTTCAAGTGCTTTAGAAAAGTGCTAGGTATATGTATGTATGCATTATGAGATATGTATAGACTGACTTGTATTCATGGTTACAATGCGAGATAATCGCACGCATGCATATCAACTGTGTTGATATGCATCGATGTAGTTATTGTAGGTCTAATGATGTCTACCTGTGCACCGGAATGTATTTATGTGTGTAGTCCAATGTGTAAAGGTGCTTACGGTTAAGTACTTCTCACATGACTATGATCAAAATAAGTGCCTTTGAAACAGTGTATAATGTACACTGATCAAAGTCATAATTATTATCACATGTAGCAGAAGTCGTATATTATGAAGGACGACTGTTCCAGCACCGAGGAGTGTTGGCCTGTGATGCGTTGGATATGATATGCAGTCAAATGGTTGAACGATAAATGATTCACGGACAAAATAATGATTCACGACCAGAAAGTTATTATTCGCCCACACTATTCTGTAAAATGGAAGTCGGATTGATTATATGAATGCATGGTTAACGAGAAATTGGATTAATGAAAGAAATTATTCTTAATTATATGATATAGGCCTATAGAGGAAGATATTGCTTGTTGAAATAGAACCATTTATAAGAATTCTTGCTTAAACAGAGATCGGAATGATTAAAACAATTTTTGCTGAAAAAGTTGGATCAGCAAGCGTTATAATCATCGAGTCAACTTCTATTTTAGCGAATACAATGAGCTGAAAAGAACTTTTTAATGGTGAACCTATTGTCCATGAACCATTTGTCGTCAAATGTCTTTCTAAGACGCTGAACAGAAACGTATGCTCATGATCAGACTATACACGGTGAACGGATAAAAAACCTCTAGAAATACTGTAATAATTTTTCAAATATATTATTTAAAAAAATTATTACAGTATTTCTAGAGGTTCACTTTTTATCCGATAACTTTTCATCAACGTTTTATCACACGTGATCGTCAACGATAATGCTAACGTAATAATTTTTATCTCACATCACAGCTATTAATAATGGGTTCACTCTAGCACAAATTCAGGCATCACACTATTTTGTAAGTTTACAAAAAACGATCTCAAAAATATCCTGAAAGTCAACGCCCTAGCTGCTCTGTGGGAAGTTTGTTGCCAGCTTCGGGCAAGATGGTGGCAATACAAATCATACGCATAAATTTTACTTGCATCCTATCTATTGACTACCTACATCGGAATAAAATTATAGCACTCAATTGAATATCCTTATCTGACATATTGCAATATGATAAGGGCATCAACGTATGAATTGAGACTACATAAATTGGTAATTTTACAGACACGCACCTTTCGAATTGCTGCTGGTGTCCTATGAGCTCAGCAACCAGCCAAAATTACGTAAATTTGGAATTATTAAAAATTGAACATATAAGGATATTTCAAGTTGGGGAATTCTTACGCTATGAGCATGGCCTGCTTCCAAAAGTTTATCAGGATTTCCTCCAAATTAGTAGCCTACGCACGTACAGTCGTACACACCCACTGCACCATGCAATGGCACAGGCATATCGCCCGGTTGCCGCTCCTTCAAAATTTCAAATACCCGCAAGTTTACAACTTTACAATTAGATCTGCTGGCACCCTCATATGGAACAAGATTCCTTCACAAATTAAGCAATCTTATTATTCAAAAAAGACCGCGCCCACATAGTGAATGGAAATAAATAGCTTGCTCTGTTAGTATTTAATAAACCTATGTTATTATGTTAATATTATGCTCGGTTAAAATATATACCTATTATGTTAGTATCATTGTGTTATCATGTTCTCATGTCGTTAGTTAAGATAAAATGCTAATCTATCAAGTTGTAACTGGATTAAGCGTATGATTAACTGAAATTGTTCATCATGTTTGGATCCATGTTAATTGACTGCCTTTATTGTATAATTAGTAGGCCAAAGTGCTTTTTAGGTGACCCTGTCTGGCGGGATCTAGATCCATTCAGGGGTCCCCCAATTGTTACCAATGTCACAGGAACCTTGAACGAACTATGTCGCTGCTATTAATCAGGTTGGTTACAATAAAATATATTGATTGATTGACTGAGAGGTTTAGGTGGAGCAGTCAGTTGCTTTAGGCTACTGTTTCTGTTGTCATGTTTTATGTTGGCATTTGCTTAATAAAATTAATATGTTGATGAATTTGTTGTGGATTCTGCATCTTCTTTCAAAGCATTTCACATCTAATTATCCGCTCTGTCCATTTTTTTACTTTTTAAGTTTAGTGTCAGTGCTGTTTCTTTGTGTAGAGCTATGTGTAAAATCTATATATGTATGTTTCGAGCAAATGACTAAAATTCACACTTAGGGAGGAGCTGGGGGCAAGTTGGCTGAAAAATAAGTTTTATCACACGTAATCGTCGACGATAATGCTAACATAATAATTTTTATCTCACATCACAGCTATTAATAATGGGTTCACTCTAGCACAAATTCAGGCATCACACTATTTTGTAAGTTTACAAAAAACTTTCTCAAAAATATCCTGAAAGTCAACGCCCTAGCTGCTCTGTGGGAAGTTTGTTGCCAGCTTCGGGCAAGATGGTGGCAATACAAATCATACGCATAAATTTGACTTGTAACAGTAGAAAGTGAATGCGTTATACTTGAATCAAATTCGTTTCCATTAAAGTCATTTAATTTTAATCAAATGTCAGTTAAAAACTATAGGTAATTAAAATGGCAATTTCTAAAAAAATCGCATTGTCATTTATTCACTCTAAAAACCGTTTGACTGCCTGCTGCATGCTGTCTGACTCCCTGGATCTTGACCTCTGCCTGTCGATTTTTCTTTTGACTAAGCGCTTGTGAATAAGCTGGTTACGGCGACACCGCTTTTGTAGTCGCTTTATACGTTTCGCGTTTACAATTACGATATCAGTTTAATGCATACGGTACCGGGTAACAATCACTAGACACATCCATAATTACCTTTAGGCTCATAGCGGTGAGAGTTGTCTGACCTTTGGGGCAAGTTGGTTGCATCCGTAACTTGCCACCGCCAACTTGCCTAACAGGTTCACACTACAAAATCTCGTGGTCACTGTTTGTACAACGCGATTTGGATAAACAAGGTATACAAGTAATACCGCGCAATGAATGCTTAACAAAATAACCCAATATTTTTGCATTTATGATGATTAAGAAATATGATATTTTATAACAGTCAAATATTTAAAGCAGTTTATAGGACAACCTACTTTTAAGTGGAAAGCGAAAATAAAGTACCGTAGCACATGGCCGCCATTAAACAAGAGAACAGGCTTGGCAAGCTCATCGATAAACTTTTGTTAGACTGCTTTCCTTACCCTCATTATAATTATATAGCGCAAAAGCAACTTGGCCCCGCAACCAACTTGCCCCCACCTCCCCTACTGGAACTCAAGGGAAGGGGTCAAAACCCGCCGTTTGTCGGATTCCATGGAGTTATTGAGATAAGGGCTGAAATAGGTCAGAGCAGAGGGGTCAAAAACACAGAAAGTTGTTTTTATGACAGGACTATATTGTTTCAATTAAATATGTCTTCTTTCAACGTCTGAATTTAAAAAAAATTGAATTCAATATTTAGTTGGGGAAAACTGACTTTTAATGCATGTGGTGTCAAGATTTGCATTGTAAAATATGCCTGTTTTCAGAGCTGAAAGACTTAGATTGCATACGTCAATCTGCCATAATTTGCAAAGTAGCAAACAGATTTTTATGCCGTCTGCTTTATTTCATACAGAATACAGCCCTTTATTGTCCAGCAGAGTTGCGGAGTAACAAAGTAATGGTTGCTACTATCTTTGACGACACGAACATTCAGAAACTTTGACTTCGATTTTCTTAGTTGTTAAGATTATAGTAGGTCCAATTAAAGACTCAAACGAGTAAAAATAATGGTGACGCTGTCCTTGAAAATTTGGTACGCAATTTTAAACTCTATTCTAAAAGGAAAAGGAAAACAGAACGTTTTTAAACAGGTAATTATCACCAAAATATTTCAAAAAAAATTTGTAACGACAGAAAAGACATTACAATATTTGACCAAATAATATGTAAATAGAATGAAATTTTCAACTTCGTCAGAACATACTTACTTTTAATAGACCCTACTTACATCAATGCGGTGTATTGATGTTTTTGAGACTCAGAATATATAATAACGGCTTTCCATAGCGGACGATTGCGGAGCGTTTTCATAAGACGTTGTCTACGTCTAATTTTTATATCTGTAAACTGCAGTAGGCCCTACTAAACTCCAGCAACGTGAACTAAAAACATCTGCACAACTACATCTAACGGATTTACCAAATTACCAAATTTAAAATAGAATTTAAAAACAAATTTTCAATTTTAAACTGTGATTTAAAACCAAAATGAAAGCAGAACGGAGATTGTAGTTCCCGTATTTATCGAGATGCTAACTCAAGTTGCGGTAGAAAAGAAACACAATGAATCGCCATGATTATCGTAGTCTTCTTCGTCGATGTGTGTAGAAGGTTGCCATAACTTTCTGGAAGTTATTTGCGTAACGAGTGATCACAAATCGCTAGAGAACAGTGAAGCGTTGTTGTCGTCGTGAAGCGTTTGAAAATCAGTAACGGACTGCGATTTTAAATAATATCTTCCGATTGCGAAGTATTAGATATTTCACGTCTACTTTGGATTATGTTGACTGGGTATTGTCAGCATCATTCTGAAGTAACAGAATTTATTTAACATTCACGAACGATAGGGATATTGAATGTCTAGTCCTCGTGGTTTGACAACTGTTGATATCATCCTGGAATAGTCCTGAAAATTCAAGGATCTACTCAAGCAGAATCGAAGATACCTTTGAAGAACTGAACAGTCCGAATTCTGCATCAAGTGTCAGATAAGATTAGATATTTATTAAGTGTGCCATGTAGGTAAATAGAACCTGTTGTTTTAACTTTGAATTAAATTAACATAATACACTTATTTCAACTACAATATGTCTAGTGTCTTGCTAAAGCTCTTTTTCTAAATTATACAGTTATTTCCTACTGCCATGTGTAAAGATGCAAGGCTTGTAACCTTCTGATCGAGAACTATCATATAGTAATCTTTCAACATAAAGCCCCACACCCGTTTGGTCAATTGCCCAGCACAGATAGTCTCTCGCCTTCGAGAGGTTATTCTTAGGCACTATATAAATAGCCTGATACATACAGGTATTCATGAGAAAGTGCATAATATTAGTCATTTTAATTAGTTACAAGTCATTAATAATATAAATATCAAACGATGTATTATAATATCATGTATGTATAGCGACGAGCTTGTGTAAACCGTAATTTACGGGTAGGTTGGCAAAGTACATGCCTACAGCTATTGTCTTGCACATATCAAGTGGTCACAATTTTAAATAGAGGCTAGCTAATAATATGTAGCTCAGACGAATAATGCAGCTACATATAAGAAAAGTGTCATAATTACATGATGAAATTAAAATTACAAATAATGTCAATAAACCAATAACTTATTATGATAATAAGCTACATCATATTGTTTTCAAAATGTCAATTTAATTTTATGTCATTACAAAACAAGCACGTAGCGATTCAAAAATACTACCAACATAAGACTCGCACATCATCAACATAAAATTCATCTTCGATATACTTACTCACATCTTGAACAAATAGGCTACAGTGCGTCCAAGCTGCCGTCTCTTGAGTAGTGCTACACGCCCCACAATTGTACAAGCTCTTCAGTCCAACTCCATCAGCTGTGTTAACTTACTGTTGAATTCAGTAAAACATCTATAAAATCAATTACTTGTCCAGCAAAGCCCCAGGTACAAGCATACCTGCTTATCTTCAATCACTACGAACTCCTTACAATTTTCCTTTTCGGTTGCGATTATCAAGTGCAGGTCTATTAGCTGAGTTACAATGCAGAACAGTTATGAGCTCCCGTGCATTACATCTTCAGCCGCTAAAAAAGTGGAATTGCCTGACAAGTTTTCTGTTTAGATGAAATTCACTCATTTCAAAAAGTGGTTAAAACTCACTATTTCCCATTTGAATATCTAGCTGCATCCTGTCCTAGCACAGACTACCTGCTACTCACATTCACATTTCGGTGTAACCGAGCTTACGTTAATGTTGTATTTGGTAATTTTGAAAAGTATTTTCAGTTGTTGGTTGGTCCAGTTGAATCCTGGGAGTTTGTGGTTGGTCCATCTAAATTATAATATGGTATTGAGGGTTGGTCCATTTGAATCCTTGAAAATTGATGGCAACTGGTCCATGTGACATTGTGCCATGAATCCCACGATTAACTCACAATTTTTTTTTAGTTAATCAGAAGTGCTATAAATAAAGGACAGACAAGCTATACTGACTGAAGTCATTTAATAATGTTTTATCAAATCCATACCCAGCTTTCTCCAGCTCTTTCGTTGTAGGATTAGATCAAGCAGGGACGTCAATCCCCCTCTGATCGAGTGATGGAGGCAAACCCCCGGTCCCAAGCGTCAGGAAGGCAAGAATGGCCGCAAGATATTCCCCCTAAGACTGAAAACATATTACCCCTACCTGAAATTGGAGGCATTTGTCTCCGGCCCGCCCCCATTATCTAGACGCCTCTGAAGCAGCGCACAATAATTTGTATAGTAGCGATCGAGAGTCTGCATGTTTCATTGTTAGTTAAGGATCAAGTGCGATTAAAGTCCAACACCTTTTTGATTCTTTGCATTTCTTCGGTCTTAAACTATACGCTATCTCTGGTTAATTCGGCTCTTGAATAATATGCTTCTTTCTAATCAATCACGGACTGTAGTTCAGCAGAGATCCTCGGCTGGTTTTGATCCGATGCTTTTTGATCTTTGTAGTATAGGCTACGCATTGCATTTCGTACAGGTATCCTTCTTAGGCTGCTGTGAGCGTGTATTGAAATGCCTATAGGAAGTTGCTCAATTGGTCCAGTTGTGCATAACAGAGTCGCAGATTGGTCCAAACGTTTTTAATCATTTATTAAACATACTGATGGGCTTAGAAATGTATTATGATTTTTTTTTAATCAAAAAAAATTAAATTTTGAGGGTTGGTCCAGTTTTGCATAAGCAATATAACACCATCCAATTGTAGCCTAGTGTTGCTTTTTTGGTTAGAAAATCTCCCTTTGAAGCTGATCGAAATTCACGTCTTGACTCTAGAGATGCACATGGTATAACTAAAAGATTATACCGTTTTGAAAGATTTGCGAACCTGAACGAATGACCAGTGTAGTTGTCGTAAAGCATGGATTGCAGGCCTACATGTGATATATATTAGAGTTAAGAGTATGTCAAGAGTTTTAACTATGAGGGAACTGAAGGGTGGATAACAAAGGTAGGCGGATAATCGATGACTTTGGAAAATTTTCTACGTGGTATTACAACCGAACATCTCTGGGGCCAAGATAATTACAATTACATATATCCAGCATTCTTATCACCTATCGAACGGACACCATGCATGCAATCATCGGACTATTGAACCTTCGGACTATGGACACATAACCAAGTAGAAGATGGACTGATCAAAATAAATATAGGACCTGTCTATATGATAGCTGAATCGATGAAAAAAATATGCCTAAATTATGGAAGCTGGAAGGACGAAAAGGATCATATGATTGTGTCAGACTTACTGTCCCTAGGGGTTCCTGGCTGCTCGGGGACACCTTCCGAGGTTACAATGGTTAATCCCACTTCCGGTCCTACTCCATAGCCTACGGGCCATTTCCCTTGCAGTCGCCGACTACGTCTCAAGCGCGAAGTCAGGGCTTCTCGCCCATACGCCCCCGTCGGCGCTATCTCAGCTCCTAGTATAGTGAGGGCCCCAGTTTGCACCACAGGATTACCTCGTACCGGGTTTGACATAATGTCCGTGACCTCGGGGCTGATGGTGGCGATCATCTGCAGAGCAGATGAAGCACCTGGGCTGGTATGGTCCCTACGAGCAGACTGATCTATTTTTGCTTCCATAGGGCTCCTCACTATGACCACTTAATTATTTTAAAGTCTAACGAATTTGTATGTTCAATAGTCAAACAATCTTTATTTGCGGCAATTAATCCTCAGCTGCCCGCCGCAGGTTTACATTTATTAATCACGATTATACAACAAACAAACGAATTTTATAATCTACCAAACATCAAACAAACCCCTAAAAACTACACTAATTATATAGTCAGGTAATGACAGATTTTAACCAAATTTCTTAGCTACTTTGTTCTCTATTCTTCCTAGCACAGCGCTATAAAAATGTATCCCAGCCGAATGCCGTCAGTTACAATGCATTCGCGCTATCCGGCTATCGCCAACTCTGGCCAAAAGTTAATCATATTTATTTTTGTGCACATTCGAAATTTTCAGACGACACTTGCACCACGCAAGTCGTAATACTTCCCTTATCAATTTCGCTAAGTTTTCTACACGGGAACTAATCGCGAATATGACTTTTTAATGAACTTTTACCGACTTGCTAACTTCCACCCTTCTAGAACTTCGACAACTTCAACACCACAAAATGGCCGCTCACGCGTCACCTATGCAATAGAAAAATAGGTGGCGCCTCAAGCGACTACATCGAGAGCTTTAGCTGCGGGCCCGATTAGGCTCAGCAGCGAAAGCTCGAGGGAGATTGTTGCGCAGGGGCATTTGCGCAACAATTGAGTAGAAGCTTAATTGATGACATGAATTCTGCTGCTTTTGGACAGTTGAGCGTTGTTTTTTTAAATTGCTACATCGGTTGCAGTAACGTTAATTACAAATAATAAAATATACCTAGGCCTACCCTAGTTGTTTGGGATGAAATTTATTTTGAATTAAATATGCTAAAATATACATTGTCCTGTCTAATTCTTATATAGCTAAGCTAAGGCACTATTTGCTAATTTCGTTGCAGTGCTATACTTGCCAGTCATCACATGAAAATAAATCGCTAAAGTCACAGCTGACCGTTAGGATGAAGCGAATTAGACTGCATGGAGTTGCAACGTTGAGAAAATCAAACTTCCCAAAGAATATTGGGGTAAAGTTTCCTATTATGGGCATACCCCTAATATGGCACCCCCCCAGAAAAGTATCTATATAATTGTTTTTGTATTGCCATCTGTCGAACTCCAATAGAATTACAGCGGCAGGTATCATTTACCTGAAATTCAAGTTTGGGTGGTCGATATTTGAATCTTAAGATTAATTATCGTATAATTTATAAATTTCCGTGACAAAATTAAAAAAATCGGCGATTTTGTTTCCTCTATTATTTCGAGCGTATCTGATGGACGACTTTGAGGTAAGTTTTTTATATTTTGGAAACTGTCTTGTTATAACGTTGATGGGCGGTGATAAATGACTCGGACACTACATGTTTATATAGCGGACTTTGAAGAGTGCTGTGGTGTTGGCTTAATATGAGCATGCTGCTGCTGCCTTAATATGGGCACGTGCCCATATTAAGGCAGCAGGCGCCAATATTAAGTCTATTGCTAATTATTTATACAAATCACCATATTGTAAAGCTAAATATGTTTAGCAGAATGAAAATAGATGATCTACGCCAAACCTAACTTTTTAGCAACGGTCTTTTGGCCTTTGAATATGCCATCTGCGTTCAACAGTTCGCTTAAATTGTCAATTATAACATATCTACACACAATATGAATTTTGCACAAAAGTATGTAACAAGAAAGTCTAGTTATAATATATCTTAAACAAATAAGTCTTAAGGTTGATTTTGAAGAGCAATAATATTTAAGATTTGCAAGTTAAGTCGAGCAGTTTATTCCATTCAGGCAAGGTTTCAAAATGTTCTAAGTGATTCTGTGACAACAAAGTCAGCTTCAGATGAAGATCATAGGCCACAAGTTGAAAGAATTTTTCTACATGTGATGACACATGCAAAGCAGATGAATTTGAGTGCACTCATTACATTAGTTGACAGATTTTGACATGTAGGCCCTATTGTTAGCTTGTAACGCAAAGCCATTTAATTTCACGAAAGGTGTGATGACACGATCATGAGGTGTTAAGTTTTTGATAAGTTTTTGCTGCTTTATAGAGGGCCTACTTTGATATTCTGTAAGACATGTTGTTTTCAAAATTTCAGAATGTTAAGAAGAGAGAGACCAGTGGAGTGAGCATTCACTTAAATGGGCAGTATCAGCTGTTCTTCAGAGTGGAATGAGCAAAAAGCAACAAAGCGATATGGTATTCCACGAGAAATTTTGCAAAGACATGTAAAAAAGGCAGAAAAAGGTGAAAGAGTTTGGAAAGCGCTTAGTCATCCCACACTTTCAATACCAGAACAGGAAGATCTGGTCTCATTTTGGATATGGAGTCAAGACTGTACGGTTTACGCAGCTCGAAGTGCCAATCCATTCACTTTTCGTGTGCAGAAGGCTTTGGAATTTTAGACGATAATAACTACTTGTTGACCATGTGTAAAATAGAGTTTCAGATCATTCAGGTGTTAAACTGCAACTGTTTTATAGCCTATAGGCTAATTCCAGAGTTATTTGGAGTAGCATCTCAGTATTTGGACATACATTGACACTTGGAACTTTATATGGGCACCGGTGCCCATCATTAGGACACCAGTACCTATTATTGGCACTTTGTATGCCCTTTATATTTTCCATATTTTTCAAGTAAATGTTGACATTTTATTGTTACTTCATTATATATCTAGTGACAAATGTGTTGATTATTGGTTTTACATACATTGTTTTAGTTACTCCTAAGTATGATTATGAATTTACTATAAAATCCTTAAGGTGCCCATATTTGGATACTTTAACCTAACTAGCCTACGTAGTGCCTATGTCAAACTATTCACAAGCCCATACCCCTACGAGACCCCAAACCATAACCATATCCCAAACCATAACCATAATTGATTGCGTCTACTTTCACAACCACTGCTAGACACGATTAATAAAGTCAGGTCTTGAAGACTATGTTAGAGCATTAAGTAGGCCTAACAAAAAGGCTATCATGCGGCACCGTAACAAAATCGTTGGACATAAGCGCGCAGACATAAGCGCGTGAAAAACTCTGACAAAATGTCGCAAGACATAGCGAGCAAGCTTACATAGAATAGAAAAAGAAATAATACACACTTTTGGTAGTGGTGAATAGTGGATCCCGTTTCCATTTAGGCATATTTCCTTTCATCAATTCCTCTTTCATTTAGGTGTATTTTTTAAACCTTGCTTCCATTTGGGTACATGTATATATTTTTTCATCAATCCCGATTCCAATTAGCTACTTTTGTTTCGTCAATCCCATTCTACTTAGGAATGTTTGTTTCATCAATTCCATTTCCATTTAGGTATTTTTGTTTCATCGATCCCGCTTCCATTTAAATATATTTGTTTCATCAATCCAGCTTCCATTTATTTATTTTAACCAGTTTACTTGTTTCAATAAAATTGATTTAAAGACACGTGAGCTGCGCGCTTTTGTCGGCGCGCTATTGACGCTGTACGCTTTTGTCATGCGCGCAATTGTCAGGTCACAATATCATGCGCAACAGCTATCGTCTCGATTTATTTCTCAAGTATGGAATTTTGTACATTTCAATAAATTGTACGGTAGTTCCAAATCAATTAGAGTAAAAATAAAAATATATATTCAATTATTTAAAAATGAAACACCGCAGTAGGCTAGTTTGTACGACTTGTAGCCTATTAGGCTAACGTGTAATCACACATTTTGCAGCAGTCTTAATTAATTAAACGACAGCCGTGCATGCCGCTCATTAATAATTATTTAACCAAAGCCGTCATCTAGCAAATAAAAGGACTAGTCAGCAATGCCGGTAGCCTAAATCGATCTCGCTTCATGACCCTATGTTGTCCATCGCTCTATGTCCCTTTGCCCCGTCAGGAAGAACAAGAGATTTACGGCACCGAATAAGCACGGGATAAGACACAAATAGGCTACAAATAGGAAACTATACAACAAACAGGCCTATGCAAAAAACACCACAGATTAAATACCATTCATAGCGATTACAGGTACAAATTTGTAGGTCCGAATAATACCGTCCGATAATGCAATCCGAGTCTGGACACATGATTAAAAGAATTATCAATGTTCTTTAAAATTAATGTGCTATTTCATCAACACCAGCTAGATTAAGCGTGGATTCAGAACAGGCTTCGAGGTTGGAGGGGAGCAAAAACATCCTTACGACTAGGGGTCTGAGGGAGCATCGTAAGCTGTAACCCAGAACCCGATTTCAAGCATTGAATGCAAAATGAAGAAAACTTTGGGCTCTTGTTTACCTCAATTTTTTTAACCATAATTTCGAAATTAAAATACCTAAATCATTTAGATTTGTGACAAAATACAAGAAATGTTGCTATATGAGTTCTGTCTAGTGCCGCATAACATCATTATCACCATCGTCAATGCCATGCTGCTCTCACGCGTGCTGAAATCATTCAGAAAACTGCAATCATCAGAAACAGCCGAATGAAAAAAAGACTGACCAAAACAACATCTCGCTCAGGTACTACAAGTGGTTTGAAAGGCTGTGTGTTGCTGCAGAAGCAACAATATTATTTTCTGCGTTGTAACCAATTACTTGATCAATTAGATTTTCATGCGGGCCGCACTGGCATGTGTACCATGCCTTGATGCACACCTGCAGAACAAATACATTGAACTGACGATGGCTTAGCAGTTCAAATGCAGTAAGATTAAACTGAGACTAGAAGAGGTTGATTTTCAGACAATATATCAACTTTACCGTCCACTGCGCTCTGTGGAGAGCTCCAGGAACAATGAGGTGCTGCTTATCAACAGACTGCCCAGTAATATTAAGGCTAGTTACAGAAGCTCTTTGCAGTCATTCCGGATGGAAATGATTGAGCTGAGCTTGCAGAAAACTGACCAAGTCATCGTTGACTGGTCCCAGCTGTGCAGCAATCAGTTCATCAGCTATGCCACTCTAATAACCATCTTTATCAATAGAGCCCAGTTTAATTGTAGGTCCAATAGACTTTTCCATCAGATTATGAAAGACTCTATGCCCACGATCAGCTCATGCACATATGAATGTAGGCCAATCTTAGAAGAACACATGCCTCCGTGTGAATGCCGGTATTGTTAGAAGTGATGTTAAAAGACATATTTTTATTGTATAGTTTGTGATCATCAATATTCCACTCTTCAAGCTATATATTTTGAAGCGGCTTATGCTTTCGCGTTGCCTGTTATTTTTGGCAGTAAAGGGACTCATAAATTTCTCTGTTCCTTCATCTGACACCCGCGTGCAAAGTCAGCCGGTGCCCAGCCGACAAATCCATATGGCACTAATATCATAAAGAACACTTTCAGAGGTGAGACTTTAAAAAATCTAAAAATCAGTTTTGCCTGTGTTGTTCAGTGTCACCCTACTATATATATTGTGGCGTTTTTGCCGTGCCGCTATGAGCTTTTTGATCTGCCTGCTATGTCTATTTGCCGCTAAGGGTCATGGGGTCTGTCTGCCGCTATGGGCTCTGTGACTTGCTCGCTGCTATCGGTCCCTTGCTGCAACGGCTGTTGGCTGCTTGCCGCCGACCAGGGTCCGTTTGATCTGCTAGCCGCTATCAATCCTTTGATGTGCCTGTATTTGGCTGCTTGCCGCTATGGGCCTTTTGATCTGCTCGTAATGACGGGTTCTTTGATGTATCCTGGAAATGTCTAGAGCTGTGCATGCTTAACTGCATGTAGGGTCCGGGGGACTCTGTAGGGTCCGGGGGACTCTGTAGGGAACCGGGAGACTATCTATGGTCTCGGGGACACTATGGGCTGTAGGGTCCGGGGGATTCTGTAGGGTCCGGGGAACTCTATGGGCTGTAGGGTCCGGGGGACTCTGTAGGGTCCGGGGAACTCTATGGGCTGTAGAGTCCGGGTGACTCTACAGCCCCGTATATATATATGCATATATATGTGTATATATATGTATATTTTTTTGATAAAATTGCGCAATTTTGTGTTTGATATGCGATGTCACGCTTCTTATACCCCCTCCTCTCGTCACGCATCGACACGATGTAAACAACATTGAATGTCGTGCCATTGAATGTAATTATTAGGCTTATTGTTTTATGCATTTTACAGGAAAAAAATAATTCAAAAGTTGACTTGTCCTTTGAAAAATGTTTGATTTGTTCGGTAAATTATTTATTTGACAACAATGAATCACCACAATTACGTAGATTGTTGTATCGCTTTGTCTCGTATAGCATATGACATGATAATAGTTGCTTATTTTCATGTTTAGAGAGCAGTTGCATCAATGAAAAATAATTCATGCTTAAATTGAAGTGGGATAGACATAAAATGTTTTCTAATAGGCTAGAAGCAAAATGAATAACTTGCCATTATCCGTTAAAAACTTATCCGTTTTAAGTTTAGTCACTGACTTAGTTAGATGTAGTCTAGTCCTACATCCTTTTCTACTAATTTGTAACCATATTGCGGTTTGTCAGTTTGAAGTTAAACTAATTGTAATTATAATAATAAGTTGGTTTAATTATAAAGATTTTTGCATTCAACCTTTGCCTAGGGGCTTGTGTCCAGGCATGTAGTGGCAAATGTCCCACGAAAAATTGGGGGCTTTTGTCCGCGGGTAGCATCGGGTAAATTGGGGGATGTCCTACACTCAAATCACACAGCACTAGACTTACCTATAATCTCAATGGCCCGCCAAGAGAGCAAATTGCCTGGCCTGCAGCTTTTATCCAGTCCGCCCTTGCCCGTAGGCTTGGATCCTAGCAGCCATATCTACAGAGGTGCAAAAACCAAGATTTTTTTCTAAAAATCAAAAGTTGTTTTTTGCTTTTATTTGGTTTGTTGGTTTTTAGTTTCCCTCTGGATTTTATCACAAGTTTTGTTATAAAAAGCATCAGACACAACAAACGACACGGACACAGCAAATGAAACGAGCTCCAACTCGTTTTTATCATTGATTTAGATTGATTTCGAACTGAATAATACACAATTAGTAATATAAAATTAATATTAGTAATTTACATTAAACAAATTTAAAAGCAAAACCACACAAATTGCCATTTTTTCGTATCTTTGCTTCTTTTGTGAAAAAAACAAAAAAATAACAAATAACCAAAAAAGCAACATTTTTGCAGCCCTGCATATATACGCACTACAATTAAATTTTAAATAATCACCAACTTTAGAGCGCGTGCCTAAAATGGGCCTAATATTATTTTTTATCTAGCCTATTACCGAAATTGGAAACCGCCATTCTTCCAAAAAATTTTACGCAGAAGTATATACAAATTCAAACATATGTCGCTTAGACATAGCCGTCCAATTATAATATATTAATGACGCGGCCACGCTGAAAATGTTGCCTTTCATACAATCGCCAGATGACAGCATTCTACTAAGGATATTCTTGCGGTAACTTTCCAATGCAGAGTTTCAATCGTCGCCATTTTATATTTCTGTAAGCAAAAACTAGCCTGAATGTTTAAAACAACTACTGCTGACGCAAAATGTGGTATGAATTTGCAAGTTTTTGTTCAGAAAAGTCATAACAGGATAAAATATGGTTTTAGCGTCGGTAATTAGTGTGTGTGTGCTTGACTTCAGGCTACATACGCGTTCAGGTAATCCTGTATTTTAGCGTATTTAATTATTTCCTTCATACATTATATCATGTATTTTATAAGTAGAATCTGGATTGATGATAATAGTTATGATTTAAATAGAAGCTTGATCTATAAAATGAATTTTAAAAGTGTGTTGTAGAGTATTTCATTAAACAAAATGTTGATAAGAAATTCACTAGATATGATCGCGACGCCATTTTGTCAATGTCTGTCAAGTTGAAACACACATTCCCTTTCACATTCGACGACACATTCGGCAGGAGAGTGATATCCCCAGGCAATAGCCTTTGCGTTTCAAAAGTTATGTCATCACTTCCACAGCTAAATTAACAGACTTACACAGAAGGGTGCGTAGTGAATCGCCGAAACCCGAATCCCCAAAACTGATTAACGCCGTATTCCCGAAAACGAAGCTGGATTGATGAAAATGATTCTGCTTAAATGGAAGTTGGATAGATGAAAAGAATTCATGCAGAAACTGGATATGAATGAATTGCGCTGTTTTGAGACAGTTATGCGTTTTCAATAGCACATTGCTGTTTTCGGGAAATTGGGCTTTTTGGCCTTTTCAGCGTTTTCGGGGATTCGGGTTTCGATGATTCGAGTTGATCCCACATGGAATACAGGCCTAAGTCATTCACACCACATTCAATACACCAAATTGCTTTTTTTTACAATACATAATGTACCCTGTACCATCAACCAAACTTTGCTATTAAATACACTATAATGCCTTTGCATTGGAATAGGGCCTAACTTTGACAGCAAAATTAATGGGCTCTGACGGCCTACAAGCCTAAGCCATTCACACCACATACATACCAATAACCCCTCTCCTCAATTCACCAAACGGCTTTTTTGTACAATACATAATGTAGCCTGTACCATCGATTAAACTTTGCTATTAAATACACTAATGCCGACAGAGAGCACTGCAGCCGATGCAGTGGCAGTGAAGTGTACTCGTGTTTCTGTTCCTGTAATGTGGAGACAATGTTTGCCCACGACCTATCGACTGACAGCCTAGGACTCAAGGCCCTATTCCATTGCATAGCCATTGCAGTGTATCTGAGAGCAACAAAGTTTGATCAATGGTACAGGGTACATTATGTATTGTACAAAAAAGCCGTTTGGTGTATTGAGGAAAGGGTTAATTTAGCTGTGGAAGTGATGACATAACTTTTGAATAGCAAAGGCTATTGCCTGGGGATATCACTCTCGTGGCGAATGTGTCGTCGAATATGAAAGGGAATCTGTGTTTCAACTTGACAGACATATTAAATTAAATTAGCTTCCAATTAGGTTTATTTCTTGTCATCAATCGGGTTTTTGCTCGCGTACACGGGTGCGTAGCGAATCGCCGAAATCGAATCCCCGAAAATGATTTCCGCCTTATCCCCAACAACGAAGTTGGATTGATGAAAAGGATTCTGCTCAAGTGGAAGCTGGATCGATTAAAAGAATTCACATAGAAGCTGGATTGATGAATAGCGCTGTTTCGAGACAGTTCAGTGTGTTTCAATAGTACATTGCTGTTTTCGGGGAATCAGACTTTTTGGCCTTTTCAGCGTTTTCGGTGATTCTGCTTTTGGTGATTCGGGTTGCTCCTGTGTACATGGCCTAGTATACATCTATTCAACATCCATCGTAGCGACATTCTTGCATCAATCAATCATGATATTTTCATCGTTCCAGCTTACATTTCAGCATAATTTGTTTCATCAATCCAGTTTCTACTTGTGCATTATACTTTTTCATCGATCCCGTCTCCATTTCAGCTACAGTTTGACATCTATTCACGCCAAATAATTAAATACGCTATTTTTTCTGATGAAACTGTTGTCGAATAAAATACATTAAGCTACAGAATTACCAACATTTATTTTCATCACATTCACTTCAGACTATCGAACGGTCTCCAACAAAATGGCATCGCGATGGAATCTAGTGGAATTTCTGATCAACGTTTTGTTTAATTAAATACTTTAAGACACACCTTTAAAATTATTTTCATCTATCCTGCTTCCATTTAAGCATAATTATTATCATCAATCCAATTTCTACGTACAAAATACATGATTAAATGAAGGAAATAATTAAATACTTTAAAATACACCGCAAGCACACGAGGTAATAAAATATGCTAAAATTTACCGACATCAGAAGCAGCATAGATATGAGCAAATGTACCTTTATGGAAAAGAAAAGAATGTTTGTTAGCAGGATGTCTGAACATGGAACTGAGCAAAAACACTTATTAAAACCTCAATTTTGCTGAATCATACTTAAGTAGAAACTGGAATAATAAACAATTGATGAATTTAATTTGTACACTAGCATTGTTAGAACAAATTGTGAATGTTAAGTGAAATCAGTAGCATGCCAGAAGAAGATGCAATTAGATATCCAAGTGCTTGATAGTCAAGACGAAATCATGAGTTTTGAGCCACTACTCGAAGGAAGTTAATTTCAGATAAAAATAAAGCATGGGAGTCAATTTCATTATTTAGCGGCTGAAGATGTGTATTTGTGTATATCTTCGTTTAACGAAAAACAAACTGACAAACCGCAGTAAGTTACAAAATGTCACAGGATGAACAGGAGCTCATAACTGTTCTGCATTTTAACTCAGATAATAGACTCACACTTCATGATGGTAGGCACAGAGGAGGAATGTAAGCAGTTCATATTAATGATTCAATGTTGGCAATTGTGCTTGTATTTAAGACTTTGTTCTAAGAAATGTTATTATGAATTCAACAGGAAGTCAATGCTGCTGATCAAGTTTGATTGAGGAGCTTGTACAGTGTGGGACACATTGAACTACTTGAGATAAGGAGGTTTGAAGCCTGCAGCCTATTTGTTAGGTCATAGGTTAATTTTTCGCCATCAATTTTTCATCATTCAAGCCTCCAGTTAAGCATGATTGCTTTCATCAATCCAGCTTTCACATTTTAAGCATAATTCGGTACTTACCGTTAATTCATCTGAATTAATTTTCCTATGGTAATCGTCTCTGAAGCTCTTCCAGAAATTGATTAAAAGAATATACCTTAATGGAAGCTGGATGAGATGAAAAGAATCGTTTGGAAATGGAAGCTGGATGTGATGAAAAGAATTGTGTGGAAATGGAACCTAGATTGAAAAGAATGAAAGCTGGCGAAAATTTGTTGATGAAAATTTGTCTGTTACCGTTTGTTTAAGATCTGGATTAGTTTGCTGATGCCGAATTGTTATTACATGATATGTGGGTTTTAAATTAGTATTATTTCTGATCATAAAATGCTTGTTTTTGAATAGCAGGATATTTAGTTTAAGTTTTTAAAAAGCATTTGATATAGATTGGTATTGTAATAAATTATTAGTTAAGGAATTTGTTTGAAATTTTCATTGTAGGCCCTATGGCATTTCTTAAGCATGCCAGTAACATGAAACATGCAATAATCTGCTATTAATATTATTAACATGTTTGTTCCATTGTTGCTCCAACTGATCTTGGCCAGTCTTCTCCAAAGTCGCTTATCAAACCTCTATTTCTGCCTTTCCAGTAGTTGTTGTATCTGATCCACAAAGTGTCATACTCCATATGAGGTTTTGAACTATAAATTCTCTCAGAAAGTCTCCACTCTGTCTTCCATCTATGAAGTGCTTCCTTGGCCATTGCTAATCTTCTCTGAACCTTGGTCTCTTCATCATAAATGCAAATATTTCCTTTTTATTAATTTTTTCTCATATGTATACTCATTCCAAAAACTTATTTGATTTTGTACTCTTGCTGCAGGGTATCCTGATCATTCTGCCGGTCATTTCTTGGTAAATTATCGTTTTAGCATCCCAAACTCTGATCACTCTTACACAGTATCGTTTTTAGCGTCCCAAATTCATTGCACATGACAAAGCGGTAATCTACATACCTTAGCAGAAGCTGAATTTGATGAGACAAATTCTGCTTAAATGGAAGCTAGATGTGATGAGACGAATTCTATTTAAATGGAAGCTGGATGTGATGAAAAGAATTATGTTGAAATGGAAGCTGGATGTGATTAAAAGGGTTCTGTTCAAATGGAAGCTGGATGTGATGAAAATAATTCTGCTTAAATGGAAGCTGGGTGTGATGAAAAGAATCCTGTTTAAGTGGAAGCTAAATTGATGAAAAGTATTGTATTGATGTCACAAAATGCACCCATGCAAGAAGCCACCATAATCATGTGCAATGAATTTTGGATGCTGAAAGGATAAAGTGGATGAATTTGGGACTTTAAAGCTATAAATTTCCCATTTGCCTTAGAACATTTTAATAATTTATTATTATTTATACAATTACGAAAACTTGTTTAATCTTGGTTAGACCTTAATAGTGTCTGTAAAGTATTATGCTCTCAGCCATTATCCTGCCTGTGTCATGCGTTTTCAACATGAAATAGAAGCTGGATTGATAAAAATTATTCTTTCTTACTGAGAAGTCAGAGTGACGAAAACAATTATTATGGATGAACCAAAACTCAGGGGTAAACCATACTTTATTTCCATTTTCTAAATCGTTAATGGAAAAGAATAATGATAAAAGTAGAAGTTGTAATAGTTAGAGAACCTGGATTGACAAAATGATTTTTGGCTCAAACAGTAGTTTGATTGATGAAAAATGCTGCTTAAATAGAAGTGGGATTGATGAAATGTATTCAGCTTCAGTTGAAACTGCATTGATTACATCTATATTATGCTTGAATGGAAGCTGGATTGTTGAAAAGATTCATGCTTAAGTGCATGATTTATTGATAAGAGAATTCTGCTTCAAAGCATCAAGGTTCTATGAAAAGGACTCTGCATAAATTGAAGCTAGATTGATGAAGCAATGCCGCTTAGATAAAAGACAGATTGGCGAGATTTTCCCCATCAATGTAGCTTTCATTAGTGTATGATGTTTCATCATGCTCAAATAATTATTCTTTCAACAATGCAGCTCCAAGCTCCAATTTAAGTAAGAATTCCTTTCATCAACCAGCTTCCATTTCAATTTGATAGTAAATAATATTTGCAAGAAAATGGTTTTATGCAAATACTTTGACCACATGAACTATGGCTACACCAAGTTCGTTATATAATTATTACATTTGATATTTACGCAATTAAAGATAAATTAAAATATTCAATATAATGGGCTTTATCATCAATGTTTGGGCCAACGATGAAATATCTGGGGAGAAATGTCTTAGATGTATTCTTTAAAGGGTTGGCTATTCACTGCATCCCATCATCGGTATTTACTACTATTGCATGGTGGTCGTCAAGTCCTATGATCTTCATCACAGCCCATCCTTTAGTCCGTCTTCATATTTTCTAGCACTTTCAATATGATGGAAATCATCAGATCAACCATTCGAAATACTAGATCTAGGGAGTCTTTGAATTTTCTTACATGTATGTCGCTAATCTGATGACCATCATTCTGTTTACATGTGATCTGATGCAGATTATTAACGAAGACAATGTCTCTGTAAAAAGATAGATAAAGAATTTATGGAACTTTAAATGAAAGTAGTCATTACAGTGTGATAAGCACCAATGAAGGTTTATTCTATATTGTGAAATATGAATATTTGAATCAATTAAACTTGATGTCACACCTCTTCAAGAAATATAAAATCTACTCAGATTTCAGAAATGATACCTGTTAAATATTGAAGTTTATCTTTTCTTTTATCAAGATTATGAAAAGGAAGAGAACCAACCATTCATCACAACATTACAGTAGATTTGCTTGACTACAAATTTCGATATAACCAACTATTTCATCTTCTGTATATGGCATGCTGAACATTACTAATGTACAAAGTTGGAACAGCTTCAGTTTATTTCATGTCAACTTTTGTACTTATGAGAAAAATTACTACTACTGATAGATGAAACATGAACCATTCTTGTGAGCATCTGAAATGCAAACTTATACACAAAGGAGTTCATAATGTGATATGCTAGACGTTGCTGCTGTTAGAAAGGCTATGACAACGACGATTTGCAGACACTTTCTCCACAAGCATTCACTGAAAAGTGCATATCAAATCTCATGCTTATAAAGTGACATGCGACTTCGTGCAGAATCATAAAATACACTTCAAAAACCATCAACTCAGTTTGATCATTTGAAACTTCTCGTCAAAGAATCCATACCTTATAAAAACAGAATAATCATCGTTTCAGTTAGTAGTCTTATGGCTACTTTGATAACCAACATGAAAGAAAAAGAGGAGAGTTGTCCGAAATGTCTGAAGTCATTTGATCAGTATGGTCATCTGAAAGTGCAAATGAGAACCCATACTGGTGAAAAAGCGTTCCAGTGCCAGCTATGTCAGAGGTCATTTGCTCAACATAGTCTACTGAAAAGGCACTTGAGAATCCATAGTGGCGAAAAGCCATACAGTTGCCAATTGTGTCCAAAATCATTTACACTGCTAGCTACTCGAAGGAATCACATGATAACTCATTCAGGAGAAAAAACATTCATATGCAATGTTTGTAATAAAGGATTTACGCGAATCCATCACCTTAAGAGACACACGCTAACTCATACGGGAGAAAAACCATACAAATGTCATGTTTGTAATAAACAACTTGCAGACATTGGAAGTCTAAAGAAGCACAATATAACTCACACACGAGAGAAACCATATGTATGTCATGTTTGTAATAAAGGATTTACACAACTTGCAAATCTAAAGATACACAGAAGAACTCATACAGGGGAAAAACCTTACATATGTCATGTTTGTAATAAACGATTTGTAGAGGTTGGGAAACTAAAGAAGCACAGTAGAACTCACACAGGAGAAAAACCATACAAATGTCATGTTTGTAATAAACAACTTGCAGACATTGGAAGTCTAAAGAAGCACAATATAACTCACACAGGAGAGAAGCCATATGTATGTCATGTTTGTAATAAAGGATTTAGACAACTTGCACATCTAAAGCGGCATAGAAGAACTCATACAGGGGAAAAACCATACAAATGTCATGTTTGTAATAAACGACTTGCAGACATTGGAAGTCTAAAGAAGCACAATATAACTCACACACGAGAGAAACCATATGTATGTCATGTTTGTAATAAAGGATTTACACAACTTGCAAATCTAAAGATACACAGAAGAACTCATACAGGGGAAAAACCTTACATATGTCATGTTTGTAATAAACGATTTGTAGAGGTTGGGAAACTAAAGAAGCACAGTAGAACTCACACAGGAGAAAAACCATACAAATGTCATGTTTGTAATAAACGATTTGCAGACATTGGAAGTCTAAAGAATCACAGTAGAACTCACACAGGAGAGAAACCATATGTATGTCATGTTTGTAATAAAGGATTTACACAACTTGCAAATCTAAAGAGGCACAGAAGAACTCATACAGGAGAAAAACCATATATATGTCAAGTTTGTAATAAACGATTTACAGACATAGGAAATCTAAAGAAGCACAGTAGAACTCACACAGGAGAAACAACATTTATATGTCATGTTTGTAATAAAGGATTTGCACAACTTGGAGATCTGAAGATACACAGAATAACTCATACAGGAGAAAAACCATACATATGTGATATTTGTAATAGAGGATTCACAGATTCGGGAAATCTGCATAAACACAAAAGAACTCATACAGGAGAAAAAACATACTTATGTTCTGTTTGTAATAAATGTTTCACAGAACTTGGAAGTCTAAAACGTCACAGAAGAACTCATGCAACTCGTAATCAATACACGTGCAATGAAGCTCTTAATAAAAGCAGTGATACAGTGAAGCAGAGAATCGTACGAACACAGCCAGAGAATCCTAGGACAGCGAGTGAAGTGCTTGATAATTTTCCATTTAATTTCTTCACATTTAGTAGTGCAGACGCCATTGATAAACCAATTGAACGTTTGTCAGAGAACATGGTGCATTCTGCTGGTTTTTCAGGTCCCTTACTGAAAGGTAAAGAAGAAGAATATCTGTTTATTATCAAAGGAAAATCTGACGTGGATGCAAAAGTGTTTGGTTCAAAATCTTTTGGATGTGGCATATGTGATGAATTACTTGAAATTGAGGAGGAATTTCTAGACCATTGTTCAATCCATAGAGTTTCTCCACCTGACGAATTATTATCCTTTTTATCTGTTGCCTATGAATTATGAATTGAAGCCATCAGGCATACGGTCGCTAGAGTTCAATGAACTGACAGTACAAGGTGACAATGTGACGAATTATTTGCTGAGTTTTGCAGAATTATGATTCCTCATAAGAGTTGAGATAAAGAAACTATGCTATTGATGTGCTATTTATACCAATAGTTATTTTGTTGCTTGCAAAGTGTTTAGGCAGTAGGTATTCTGATGTAGACAATCTGGAGCTTTCTTGATTATTGTGTTATGGTAGAATAGAATATTTTTTGATTGATGACAATAATGCTTTCTGAAATAGAATTTGGATTGACAAAACAAATTCTCCTTAAATGGATGATATCGTGATGAAAATAATATTTGCTGGGATAGAAGCTGGATTCACAAGAACTCTTGCTTGAATAGAAATGTTGATGATTAAAGTTATTCTTCGCTTAAATGGAAGTTGGATTAACAAGCATGGTTAGGGTCCATCCATATATTACCTTAGCAAACAATCGGATTTTCAGACTACTTCCCTCCTGTTGCGCCGCGTATATTTCGTGGACCCCTCATGCGTACGCACATTTGAGCTCTACTCCCTCCCCTATTGCAAATGTTAATTAGCCGAAAACATCTATAAGACATTGATTTTACCACAGGCTATTTATTTTTGTTAATCATCATATTTAACAGCTTAAATGTGTGAACTGTTATGAAGAATTAAAACGCTATCAACGCTTGCATTTGAAACCGTTTTAATGCTACATGAAATTGATTTAGAAGGAATATAATCTGTGATTAGGTTTACAGTTCTGATTTTCATATTCTGCATTGTGGACGTCATAATTAGACAATTATATTTGCGAGCGTACATATTTTCTGGACCCCCTCTCCGCCAGACGCACCCGTACGCGAAATGGCCGAAATTTGAAACCCCACTCGCTGCGTACGTAATAATTATGTGGACGGTCTCTTATCATCATTCACATGTCTATTTCATGGAATAAGGACCTACCGTGGGCGATTGATAACTCTATGGCCGTGGACCTTTGTGAACCATTCGTTGTCAACTCCTTTTCAGTGAACCATCTGTCCTTGAACCATTTGTCGTAGGCTAGAGGGGTCATTGCATAATTACGTGACGCTCGATGTGCTACATAACGCTACGAAACATTACGGGGTGGGCTGAATGTTACATAACGCCGTTTATTTTTAAACTAATTACTAATTAAGTAAAAATACTCAATCTAAGCTAAAAACCAAAGATTCAGTTTTTCCTTGCGTCGTGAAGGCTCATGAACGGAACGTTCTGGTAATATGAAATTTCTACAAAACGTTCTTCTACCAATTTCTCACCTCATCTGAATATTTTCAGAAAAGCGGGGTTAATTTAAAACGTCATCCGAAAGAGGGGCGAAATTCAATATGCAAATCAAGTTCGTTTGTTGTGCATAAATAATACGATTGCTGATGGCTTCAAGTCAAAACAAATCAAAGTCCAGCTAAATCAAGTCAGAGCAAATGACACGACAAATCGTCTCCATTTAACTCCCAAATTTGAATAATTTTAGAATCGATATTAAAACAACCGCCATTTTTAATCGCGTCATCTGAAGGCGTGCTATATTTTTTTGACACTCGCGTTTATCATTATGAATATTCATGATTTGAGAAGGACTCACGTGATCATTAATATTCATGATAGAGACATTACGTGAGTGCGAGCGGTTGTAAAAAGTAAGTAAGTAGTTGTTTATGACTGACTTCCAAACGCACCAGATTTTAACGCATTTAGTAGCTTGCTTTAATTTGTTTAGAGTACATCCTACATACAGTGTTCGGTAAAAGTGTATTTTAGCTAATCTTATTATACCATGGTGTTTCTAGCGTACTTTAGCGTATTGTATTATTTGACGCCCCACTGTTGCTTGAATGGAGACGGGATCGATGAAACAGTATATAATGTGAAGTAGAACCTGGATTGATGAAAGAAATTTTGCTTAAATGGAAGCTGGGTCGATGAAATTATCATGCTTAATTGATGCGAGAATGTCGTTACTTTACGATTGAAGTAACAAGGCCAATTGATGACAAGAAATATACCCGAATGGAAGCTGGATCGACGAAGAAAAATATGCATGAATGGAAGCCGGATCGATGAAACAATCATGCATAATAATTATTAGAAGTTCGGGTAAAATCGCATTTTAGCGTATTTTAGATTTAACCATTTCGTCCACACGTATTTTGGCGTATTTTAATATTTGACGAGAATATATTATGTCCAACTTTACCTTAAATGGAGCCGGGGTCGATGAAAAGAAGACCGCGTAAGTCAAAACTGGATTGATGAAAGGAATTATGCTTAAACGGAAACTGGATTGATGTAAATATCAAGCTGAAGTGTGCTGGATTGATGCGAGATTGTTTTTACGATAGAAGTGGAATCTATGTAAACAAGGCCGTGTACGCAACAACTCGAATGATGAAAAGAAATTTAAATGGAAGCTTGATTGATAAAAGTTAGACTGATGAATATTATAAAAGAAAGCGAGATGTGATTTAAAGAATTATGTTTAAATGGAAGCTGGATTGATGAAAACATCAGACTGAAGTAGATGCTGGATGTAATTAAAAGCATTCTGCTTAAATTGAAGCTGTACTGATGAAAAGAATCATGCTTAAGTAGAAGCTGGATGTGATGCCTAAATGTAATTTTCTCAAGATAACCTGTATCATCTAACTCCTTGTTGCATTTATTATTGTACCTCTTCACCTAATAGCTACATTTTGTTAGCTAAGACTAGTTAGGTTTAATGTTTGTACACCTTAGAATCTATTATCTTTTCCTTTTAATCTTCTATTACCGGCTATCACTTTTCTATATAACTTACCCTCCTAGGTGGCTATAACTTGTAGGACCTTTGGTCCCTATTTGGGTCTCCTGGGCCTATCTCAGCCTCCTTACTCACTCCATGACTCCTCGCATTTCTAAACTAGAATTAGACTTATTTACTATTTTGTTGTGGATTCGGTGAAAATTGTTGTATATAATACTAATCAGCCAAATACATTTCTTTGATTGATTGAAAAGAATTACGTTTAAATGGAAGCTGGATTGATGAAAAATATTGTTTAAATGGAAGCTGGATGGGATGAAAAGAATAACAACTAAGTGGAAGCTGGATTGATGAGAAAATTATGCTCAAAGGAAAGTGGGATCAATGAAAAAGAATTGTTTAAATGGAAGCTGGACTGATGAACAGATTTCTGCTTAAATGGTGTTTGAATTGATGAACAGAATTAATTATGCTAAAACGAAGGATTGCCGGCATAAACATGTTATTATAAACTGTGCGGATTTCTTATTACCCATCATAAAGGCTTGAAAATATAAAAAAAATCTTTGAGATGTGACGTACAGTTTAACCGACAGAGGCAGTCTCTTGCTGCGTTATTTCTATGAGTGCGAATGTTTTGCAACAAACTTGTCTATTAACAATAGGGAGATCATAGCTGTGAGATCATTTCCAATCTGAAAGATTTGTTTTAAAATTACAAAACACCAAGCTTAATAAACTTGTGCAGTTATCCTATACACACTAGGTTAACATTGACGACTTTCATTACATAACTCCAGTTGACAACCATATTTTCATACATTTCTCAATAACAAATACAAGCTAGTATTACAATAATTTACATAGCATTTCATTTCTATTTAGTATTACTGGTAACTTATTGTCAGTTTTAATGTTCTCTGTAAAGAGTTTCCAGTTATTCATGATCTGTCTGTCAGCTGTCTTGTCAAGTTTATACTGAAGCCAGTTATAATGACCTAGTTCTCAATGGTTAGATGACTGTAGTCCAACTTTCATCCTGGCATCTTGAGGATACAAGAAAGTGACATAAGGAAATCTATCTTCTATCTATTGGGCTCTATATCACACAGCCAATTTAAAAAGTCTTATTCCAAATATGCTTGCACGAGTCCATTGATACTGTTCTGTAGCAAGTTTTATGAAATTAATGACTATCCTTAATGAGCAGGTTTCAATGTCTGGCTTCAAAGATGCTGAACCTAATCCATGGCTCAGTCTGAAACAAGGTGCATTAAAAATGTGTTGCAGAAAAACACCTCAAGACTCGAGTTGGTAGAATGGTCTCAATGATTCAATCTTGTAAGCAAATAGCTTTCTCTGAGCAGAGTTCACACGACGAATGGTAAAAATATTCCAGTGTATTTAAGCATATATCACAAATGCAATGAGGCGATTGAGTGAACTCATTGAAGACTGTAACTTCAGGATATTTTTCAAGTCTCCCAACCAGTATTTTTCAACTGCCAACAAATGCTGATACAGTATCACGGTCATTCAATGTATGAAACAGTGTTAGTGTGCTCAGGCTCAATACAGACCAAAACCTAAAAAAAGCAATTTGAACAAATTCAAATTTCTTATCAAGTGACAAAAATGCAAAGAAAATTAGTATTTTCCTAGAAATACATATAACAGCAATGTCTATGATGATATATTGTCGAAGGTGGTATTTAAAATGTGTTATGTGATTGTAATATAATTCCTGGTGGTGAATTTAACCTGCAGTTTGTAAACGAGTTGTCAAGTCGTGCAATTTGAAATGACTTCATTAGGTCCTCAAGGATGAAGTTGTATTACAACAAAGTGAATAGTTCCACCTGTTTCACATACCTATGCGAGACGAGCAAAGCTGAGCCATTTATTGACCACTTCTTTGTTGATGAAGCTCTATTTGAGAAGGTACAGTCAGAAAAATGACAGTGGTATGAATCTCTCGGATCATCCATCTCTGTCACTGCATCTTTCTGACAGTCTTCTGGATTATTTATTGTTATTAATTAATTAAATATGTAATGTTCGCAAGGTCACACCGAAATGTGAATCAGGAGCGGATATTCAGTCGCCAGAAGAAGATGCACTTAGATTTCTAAATCCTTGAAAGCTAATAAGAAATAGTAGTTTTGAGTCGTCGCTTTGGAAGGAAGAAAGTGAATTTAAGCTACAAATAGAGTGGCTGTCGATTCCATTCCTTAGAATCAGAGGCATGAGATGCATGAGAGCCCATAACTGTTCTACATCGTGGCTCAGCTAAAAGACCTTTACCTGATGATCTTAAGCAATGAGGAGGGATGCAAGCCAAGATTCCAGTGTCAACTTATGTGATTTTGGCATGTCTAAAGCTTTTGACAAAAGGGAATCACTATGCTTTATTCAATAGGCTAATGGACAAACACGTTCCTCGTGAAGTTTTAACCACTCCCATAGCCTGGTATAGTCTGTGTGATGTGGGACAATCATGATAATCATACATGATAACTCTATCATGTGGCGTTTAGAAGAGTGGTGTTCTATCCCCTGTTTTGTTTGCTGTGTATGTCAACGACATTATTAATTGAAAAGCTTCGTTGTCCAGGTATTAGTGTAGAATTGGGGACACGTATATACATCTAGCTTTAAATAATTATAATTCTTTTCATCTTCAGTAATTACTAAGATTGTGTGAGTTAAGTGTTTGCACACATAGAGCCGGTGAATAAGTCTGTCTCCCTGACGTGGCTTTTGTGGGCGCATGATAAATTAATTTTTCTAAGATTTACATTACACGTTTGCAGGCGTTCTTTAAAACCAATACGCGAACTATCTACTTTGAATGCTACGTCCTGAATTAACGACGCCCAAAACAAGTTTCAAACAATGGAAATAATTAACGGCGCTACATGGCTATCAAATAATTATTTAACGTTTTCATTAATAAAAATTACTAGTTCCAACTTTGTTAACTCGTAAAGTTTCTCAACAGTATTCATCAGCGAGTATACGCTAATAACGTCATTGAATTACATAAATATACATAATGGGTCAACGTGAGAGCGTCAAAAAAATATAGTGACCCGCATCCTAAAGAGGTCTGGTGAATGTGGTGATACCTGCGTTAGTTAAGAAAGACGCAATCGGGGCACACCCGCAGAGTTCAAAATTCAGTTCCAAGAGAAGCTAGGCTGTAAGGCTAGTAGGCCTACCATTATAAATTTACATTAAACTAGTGTATAGCATCTTAGCCTACACACGACGGTGAAATCGAAGTTCAAACACAATAGTAAATGTTATCTACCATTGATGGAAGTTAAATTTTGAGACTGGGAACTATTTAGGCCCAGGTATTAGGCAAAACTACACTGAAAATTACACTGAGTATTGTTCGCAATAAATACGTAACGTTCAGAGGTGGGTGGGGGTCTATGGAAACGTTACAATGTCAAGTTACAGCAGGCGTTTTCAAACTGTGGTTAGCGGACCCCGTGGGGTCCGTCGCTTGTTGCCAAGGGGTCCGCAAGCAGTTCCAAAAAACAATAAAAATAGTACATTTGCAAGGTTTCCATTTTCATCATAAATTATAACAACTGAGCTATCTGTGCTTTCTATGGTTATTACTCAATGATGTCTTGGTACTCTTGTAACATTAGCTCATTCCGGTGCTATTTTTAGTGCACGTTATTGTAATTGTGACGTATCAACAGATATGCCATTGCTGCTAAAAGTAATTTTTTTAAATATAGTATTAGTAGGGATCTATTTTTAACCTTCTTCTTAATCGTGGATAAATTTTTAAAAAGAAAAGCTGATCAGAAATCAGAAGATTCTGACGACAAAGATAAATGTGAGAAAAAGAAATAATTCCGCATGTCTAATCCAGTGTATATTTCATGCAGTTTCATTGCAGCCAGAACAAATGCTGATCAACCCGCTTTGTGTTATTTGTGTGCTAACTATGTCTCACGAAACCCGCGAAATTAAACAGCCACTTAACGACAATGCATGCGGATGTTGCCGATAAGCCAAATGAATATTTCGAGCAACAAAAGAAGCTGAAAAATACAAAATAGGCATACAGATCAAGACTGAACATCGAGGCTGATGTTCGCGTATGTTTGTCGCGCATAGGGCCTATCACCAAATTTGGACAAACTCAGCAGCGCAAAACAGGCACACCCTTCACACTGAAGCAAAGATCATTGTTTATTTTAAGAAATATCTTCAGTGACATAATATAATAATATGTGTATTTTAATTATCTTTTACTTATCTGCTGCACGGTTCAATTGTATTGAATGATGTAGAGGATTACATATATATTAATGTGTATTGGTCAAATTTATTGAATAGGGGTCCGCCATCTAACCACGCCATTCTACGGGTCCACAGCTTAAAAAAGTTTGAAAACCTCTGAGTTACAGGGTGGGTTGGTGGGTCAAAAACGACCATTTTCAGCGTTGCGTAATCATATAATAACCCCATACTCCTCCTTAAAGGCATACCTTATCTAAGGTGTCGTCGCCTTATTTGCTGATTGTCATCGATATGGAATGTATTCAATATAGTCACTAGATATGCTGTGAAGTCTTACGTTTTAGATTCCACCTTTTGACAAGACTGTTAATAGAGCAGTTTGCTGTGTATTGTTTTTTTAAGGCTATGTTATACTGTTGGTGCTAAGCCTGTATCTTCGCATTCACGATGATTATACTATATCAAGACAATTCTGGTCATCTTCGTGTACGATCTCTATCGGTCAATAAAAAGTCTACTCGAAAGAGCCACAAGATTGATTAAATAGTAGCATATACTAGGGACATGATATATACCGTCACTCTCTCAACCAACATTGCAATTAAATATTAATACGAGATCACTTGGTGCAAATTCTATTCATACACGGGTTCACTCTATTTACCCAAAAACACATTTAGGCCTACTCATAGAGTACATTTTAACCGAAATTTCAGAGATTCTACTTGAATTAACCTCAAGATTCTAACTCTAAATATACAAAACAATTCAAGATTACATATATATATATATATATATATATGTACATATATATATATATATGGCGGACTCCTTGCGGCGACGACCATGCTGTCGTAATGGATTTAATCGAGGTGCTATAGAAGTCAATGAATGATCGGGCCAGTCAAGCAGTTCGGTATACATGGGCATCCCGTCTTCCTTACGAGGTTCCCCACCAGGAAAGGAGAAGTCCAAGAAGGCGGTTGCCTCTTCCACTCCTTCTGGCGTCTTCGAACCTTCGCTCGACTCCATCTTGAAAATGACTTCAAGATCCATATAATCTTCTTCTATGCCTCCATCCGCGGTCCTCGGGCAGAGGGCGACGATGGGTCCCTCTTCACCGTTATGGTTCTTATTTTCCATTCGACAGACTTTAGGCTTAACTAGGCGATAATTGGACGAGATACAGATGACGACGGTGCTATACAAACGCGCTACTTTACATAGGGCAAATTGCAGGACTTAGTGAGGCCCATACTATTAATAATGACGACGCCTTCAGATAGCCAATTAAATCAAAGGCCCATTTATTACAATTATCATAAACTTCCTGTCAGAACGAAATAATATGCAGAGATACACTTCTATCTCTTAACTTAAGAAAAGGCGTCACAACAAATCAACTAATGCCATATAATTGTTCAAGGCGGTTCACTGTGACATGTACACATTGAACTACACAAAAGTCAAGTAAACTTCGCAGTACCTCGGCGCCATATTAACCATCGTAACTATTTACTGGCCGCTATAAAGACATCTAAAACTTATTAACTTTCGCTAAACTCTTGTGCCCGTGACCGATCAACTATTACTCAGTCACAACCTCCATAATGCAAATGGCGGCCGAAAGCGCAATGATCAAGCTGGAGTTTCTCTAATTTCTCGATTAGCCGAAGTCACTGCCAGATAGGGTTCAAAACCTTCCTCGCCCGTGTCCAGGTCCTATCCTTATACTCCCTTCCATGGATGCTTGGACCTATGGCTGAATTTTACTGGATAAAAATCGTAAATTGCAAACCACAAGAAACCCAACTTCTTCAACGGAAGCGACGACAACAACAAGAGGAAAGATACACTATACATAGAGCCTACATCATACTACAATTATATAGCGCAACCAACCTCTCCTTAGTTACATTGAATAGCAAATCTAAATAAAACTATCACTTACTAATCTAATAAACAATAAACCTTAAGTGTAAAAAAATAACTTTTCGTCACACTTTCCTCTTGATACCCCGAAATTTTTGGTAACCTATTGCCAAAAATTTCCGTGTACATCGGAATTACTAAAGTCCCTTAATGCACAGTAAACCTGTCGTGACACTGCTAAAGCTAGATCTTTCATAATAAAAAAATTAAAATTAATCTCCAAGGGTATTCCCATAATCAATGCCACAAATTCAACCATAAGATCGTTCATAAGAAAGTCTCAACGACCAGATCGTCACCGCTTCCTAACCAAAAAAAATCATCGAACACTGACTAATTTATAAGACTCATTTACAGTACATTATGAAACACTGCGCAGTCTCAGAGCCCAACAGCCAACCAACTGCACATTGATTTGCAAAACTTAGTCTTCTCTAAACCTAGCCGGCCTTCGTATAGCGCGGCGAGGTCGGGGAATTCTCTCCACAATCTCATCCTCCACGTCCTGTTCAAATAATTCGCCTCCAACCACATTGGTCACATCAGCTGGTTCCAGGTTCAAATCCCATGTGAAAAGGGGATCCCCATGAAAAACCTTCAGTTTATCTACATACACAAATTTTGGGCTCGCCTTCTTAGATTTCCGCACTTTATACAATACAGGACCCAATCGCTCCATAATCCGATAGGGACCTTAGTATAATTTTGCCCATTTGTCCTTTATACCCACTCATTTTCGCGAGTCATACAGCCAGACCCAACTGCCGGGCTCAAAGTTGGTGACTTTGACTCTTAGGTTGTATCGTGCTGCCCTAGCCAAGCTCGATTTATGGGTGAATTCCCTGACAATGGCAAAAGCCTCTTGGTTTACTCGGTCTTGCTCCAATACAAAATCATCAACAGAACAAGACACAGATTCAGGCGACAAGCAATCCCCTAAGATCAAATCAATAGGCAGAACCATTTCTCGACCGAGGAAAAGTCGACTTGGTGAGAAACCTGTGCTTTCATGCTCCGTACTCTTGTACGCGGACATGACCAAGGGAAGGTACGACGCCCACGTGCGCTGGTGCTCAGACACGACTTTGCCTAAGAGGGCATTGAGGGTACGATGGAATCTCTCCACCAGTGCTGGGTTTGTAGGGCGACGACCGGATCTTATCGATTCCCATGGATAGATCTTGAAAGAGCGCCGACTCGAAGCATGGTCCTTGGTCAGTGAGAAGCTGTGTCGGACAGCCATATCTCGAGATCACCTGGTCCATCAACACACGCGCTACAGTGGCTGCGTCCTGCGAACGAACTGGAAACGCCTCAGCCCACCGAGTGAAATGGTCAATCACCGTCAGAATATAACGATGACCTTGCAAGGAGGGAGGGTGGGGTCCGGTGAGGTGAACTCCAATTCTCTCCCAAGGTTCTCCGACTGACATCATCTGTAGCAGACCTTGATGCGGCGACTTCCCTCTGTGATACTGCGCACAGGTAGCACAACGTCGTAGATACAAACGTACATCATCTCTCCAGCCAATCCAGTAGACACTTTCTGGAACTGCGCTAGCGTCCGTCGAATTCCAAGATGTCCTCCTGCCATCCCTTCGTGAGCAGTCTGGATGAGCAGAGATCGACGACTTTTGGGAGCGATAAATTGATTCCATCGGATGCGACATCCATCCGGGTTCAACCAATCACGCACTAAGACTCCGTTCATTAGCCGTAACTGCGGCCATTGAGCGACCAGTTTTTTTATTTATCCACTGCATGGTCGTAACTTGTTGTGAAAGGGCGCAACGTCACTTTCGACTGTTTTCCGTAGGACCCATCCTATGTTCGGATCGTCATTTTGCTCTCTGCTCAATACCTCTGGCGACCAGTCTAGCGGCAGATTGAGACCGGGCGTCACCATCGTTCGCGTATATATATATATATATATATATATATATATATATGTGTGTATATATGTGTGTGTGTGATTAAATTCACACATGATTATATTACTCTATCGCTCTTACTAACAATTCACAAATCCACTCAAAAGAGTGGTTTTCATTACGCATCTGTATTCTCTTACGAATAGCGCAATTCTACTGACTATTGGCTTTGTTCTCACAGTGCTTTCACACGCTCACCCTTAACAACACTCTAATCTAGTCGATATAAACAGTTCTTCCTCTCCGCCTCCGTCGCTCTGCTTCTCTCTCTCTCTCTCTCTCTCTCTCTCTCTCTCTCTCTCTCTCTCACCCATCATGGCATCATAGGATAGAAGTTTAAACAGTTTATTACTGTGGATTTGATTAGTAAATTTTAGACTTCAATAGAATGATGAAACAGCTGTAAGCAATGATAATTATGGTGATATTTGCCACTTACAAGCAGGTGCGATTATTTCAACTAAACATTTCCCACGGCGAAAACTTGACTCATTATGATTTACGGAATATGGTTCGAATATCTAATTGGAAAAAATGACTCAAATAGAAAGTACATGTTGAATGGTCATTACAATTGGTGTTGCCATGTAACATGTAATGGCTTCAGCTTCGTTTTATAATAAAAGCAATTTTAAATGTGAAACCAGTCTGATTCTTTCAGAGTTTCCCTTTGACATTCAATTCTAGGACAACATTTACATACATGCATTTTTTCCATTGTTGCTGCGCTGTTTGTGGTTAGTACAATATTCTTCGGTTTAGATTACATTAAAATTTAGCTATGTGCCCAGAAATATTGACCAACTTACACAAAACAAGTCTTTAAGGTAAACCTCCTTCCAAAAATCACCAAGCATTATTATCATCAATCCGACTTCTATTTTACCCAATACAATGAGCGAATACTAAATTTTTTGTGAGCCTGACATGTGGTTCACAGATAGATTTTCGCCGAGATAATTATAGTTGACGATAAATGTTCCACAGACAAAAGGCTCTCAGCCAAAATACAATCTGACCTCAGCGTATGGAAAGGTCACCACATTAATATCACTGTTGTTCTTCTCATTTCTTGTTACTAGTCGATCCTAGATGCACTGTAAATGCACTAAAACAGTTGGGAATGAGATGACATAAACAAACATGCATTCTCAAATTGTGAGTTCAAAGTATCTTTCTTTTGGTCTCACGTAACTGGTTGTCTCAGTGACCCTAAGTTTTGAAAGGTCAATCCATTGATTATTAATATTACTAGCTATTACCCATGAAAAATCGTGGGTCGTACTTAATCCGTGAAAAATGAGGGATCGCTGTGAATTTGTGGCAAAACTGTATTTTAACGTATTTTATTACCTCGTGTGATTGCGGTGTATTTTAGGTGTCCGCTCGATAGTCCGAAGGTTCGATAGTCCGAAGGTTCGATAGTCCGAAGATTCTATAATCCGACATTAATTTTACTAGAATCTGGATTAATTGATGAAAAGAATGTGTAAAACTGGGAGCTGGATAGATATGAAAAGAATCATGCCTAAATGGAAGCTGCATGAATGAAAAAACTTATGCAATCCAGCTTCTAACAAATATAATTCTTCGCATCAGTCCAGCTACCATTAAAACCACAATCTTATCATCTATCGACCGGTCACCATGCAATCTTCGGACTATCGAACCTTCGAACTATCGAACCTTCGGACTATCGATACAGAGCCGGAACAAAGGACCATCCAAATGGTTGGAGTAGAGGTGTTTTTACTCTTTCAGTTAGAGTTTAAACCTGGATGGTTGTTGGGGACCGAAGGAGAGAGAGAAATACGTTAGCAGTTATCCATTTGCGTGAGATGTTTATAAAACCTGTATGGATAACAAAAGTCAGTAATACCAACATATTTGTTTAGACTGACTGTGAAGACCAAAAACGGCTATCAAAACACTTTACAATAGGAAACATGCTCAACTCTTCCACTGTCAAAAATTATTGATCCACATAATTATATGCATGTAGCCTACATAGTTACATACATACATTCATACATACTTTCATACACCCATACAATACATACGTGTATACATACAATACATTCATACATACAGTACATCCGGGCATATAATATATACATGCATACATACATACATACATTCATACATACATTCAATACATGCATATAATTATAGCTACATACATACAATATTATACAAGAGCACAATATAAACAAACCTACACACAGTAAAGCCTCAACCATAATTATTCTAGGCAGGAATTGAAAATGTCGTAAGAATGAACAGTGTAATTGCTATACAGCATTGTTGTCTGCAATGTAGACTTCATATATTGGCCAAGTCTCAAGAAAGCCTCATCCTGGTCAAGGGCATATAATACAGTCATATCTTTCTTGATATTGAATGTTGTATGAATTCCGAACGTAGCCAGGATTCGATCATTGAGTTCTCTTTAATGCACGTGAGAACATCCTGTCTGTAGAGATACTGAAGATCCTGTTTGGTATATGTCAAGTTAGGAGATATGCACCGTTTGAAAGGGCTAACAGTTCATCTAGATATGACGTATTCCGGTATTCTCAATTTCTCAGTGATAGTTGCACGGATATTGTGGCAGAGGTACAGACACTTGTATTGTCTCGCGCACAAATATGTCTAAAAAAGTAGCCTACAACCTAATCAGAGGCTCAATCAATCTGCGTGTCCACAAAACTCTACAGAAACAATAGTTGGGGTCTTGAAAATATTTTAGTAAAAAATTCAAAAAGAGTGCATTAATACAATTCAATACAAAACACAGTTTTCATTTGTAGCGCACCTTAATAAAACAGAGTGTTACTTAAGGTTGCAAGACAATTCATTAATCATAGTACACAGAAAATAAATGAATTTTGAGTTTAGACTTAAAAACATCCATCTAGGAAGCTCTTCTGGTAAGGTGTTCTATTCAGCTGGCCCAGATATTTCAAACATTCTGTTGCCAAACTGTAGGATTACCAATTCGTTCACGAGGTATCTCGCCACTTTAGTGTCTGCTTCTACAAGACGTAGGTTTTCGAAATATTAACAAGATACAGCAGCCAAATAGCCACTCAACGTTATTTGCGATGTTCGTTCAGATGTCATTGTAATGAATTCGGAAGCGTTTGTCGGTAAGTAATAAGAAGCAGGATATGACCGTTGTGTTTACTGACTCAATCGGTTAGCGAGATTATATTGCACCTTTTTATATAATTTTAAAATTTGATGTTAATGATTACTATCGTAACGAATAGTGTACCGACATTTAACACCGAAATATTAATTTATGATAGGAATCCCTGCCTACCTGCCTGCCTGCCTGCCTGCCTGCCTGCCTGCCTGCCTGCCTGCCTGCCTGCCTGCCTCACAGGCAGGTGGGCAAAGCAAAGTTGTAGAACTTTGCCCGCGGCTGATCAACAGAGGTTAAATTAGCATAATATTATGGGTGATAGTCTTTAGCAAATTTAGGCTGAAAGTCAAACTTTGATTTAATTCCTGTTTGCGTTGTCCTGTCTGGCTGTAGGCCTACTTGTCTCGTTCTGTAGGCCATTGTATGAATAGGCTACGTGTAGGCTAACGTGTAACTGGGTGGCCTATGTGAAAAGTTCATCAACGGTGAAAATAAAATATGTTTGCAGTTGGGTCGTGGATATTTTTGTTAGCGCAGTCCATAATAGAAGGCCATAATAAAGGCTTCAGCCAAAGCACAATGGACCATTTCATGCGCAACTACGTACAGTGGCGTTAAACTCGGCTCAGAGCAAGCACAGCGCCTAAATTCCAAGTAGGTCAGCTTGTACAGTTTTTGCTCTAAGCCGTGTCTAACAACAGAAATAATTGACTCGACCTATTCGTGAGTTGATATCTAAAGTGACAAATATTCTATAGGTGGGAATTTTTTTAGCAATACGAGTAGGCCTTAAACTGCAACCAACAGGAGTTGATAAATTGCTCATTTTCTTAATTCTGCACGGATTTATGTTCCCGATCTGTTGCAATTGTCCATTTAAATCTTGAAAGGAACAGAAATAAAGCCTCCAATGAAATGACATCCTCTGTCGCAAATGGTCCGGCTACGGCCTTTGGAAAACGTGCTCAGATCTGGCATGCGTTCAATGTACTAGACGAACAAAAGAAAGGAGACGTTCTGAAATCACAACTCAAGGTTGGTTTATCCACAAAATAATCTAACAGCTAGAAATGCTTCATCGAAATTTGTACAGCGCTACTTAAAATTTGAGCTTAGCCCCACCACGGGTGCTGCGTGAGAAGAGAGAGAGAGAGAGAGAGAGAGAGAGAGAGAGAGAGAGAGAGAGAGAGAGAGAGAGAGAGAGAGAGAGAGAGAACATGCGGAAGGTGCTAAGTATGGCGGACTAACAGACTCGGAATTATGATTAGGTATAGGTGCTACTTAATGGAAGCAGCTGCCGTCTGAATCTAGCTCTTTTTCTTATCACTAGCCAGCATCAGTCTGTCTCAGACTCCTTTATCCATCACACTTCTGGTATTCCGCTCTAAACTCAAGTCTCGTCTTTCCAAGAACTCAATCTCAGACTCGCCTTGTCGTCCACCTTCCAAATTACGACCATAACTACCAGTCTTAATAGCTACTCTGCCTCCTCTCACCCTCTGGAAACCGTATTCTAACCAACCTCAGACTACCCGTTGCACAACCCCTCTAATTTGACGCAGCCTGTGATTAAGCTGGAGCCCTGCTTTTTGAGCTTCAAAGTGGCGCTTTAGAAGCCTGGAGATCACGATGATGAAGACTGCTTCGTTATGTGAGTGTCTTAGTAATTACTAATGTAAGCCTGCTAGCGGTCGGAGCTGAGCAGGTGATACATTATTACCAGGACATTCATTTGTTGTGTGATTGATAGTTAACCTAGATGACACTATTTTACGCAAAAAGTCATAACGGGTTGATGTTATTAATTTTGAAGCCGTATACAGAGTGACTATTATAATTATTTTGAGCCTTTTCCTATATCAGAGTCTTGCTCAGTAAAAACTCATTTCTCGAAGAAATATGAATATGTTTGTGCATAGATTTATTTATTAACATAGCTTAATATATTTTATATTTTTTTATTCATTTTTTTTATTTTATGGCAGGTGTTATCACACAATCTGATGACAGCTCTTGGCGCAACAGAGACGAACAATGCTATCGAAGGCTTCCTACCATCTGCACTCTCGCTCTCCTTTGCCGACTACATGAGATTCATCGACGAAATGCTGTCCAAGGTGATGCGAGCAAATTCCATCACGGAAGTGGCGTCTATTCTCATGGATAAAGTGGACACCGTCTGCTGGTTCGTCTGTTCCAAGTCGTACATCAGCCAAGCTGGAAGACTCCTTGATGAGAACAATTGCTTCAAACTCTGGTGTATCTTCAACATACTTGCTCATACAGATTCAGATGACGAACCTATTTGTCCCGTCGAGATGGATTATGAAGAAGTTGAGATTCTGCTGCTGAGAGTTCACCGATTGTTGGGAATTGTGTTCAACAAGGAAGCCTTCCAGAAAGAGGTTTCAGTCAACGGTCATTTGTACGGCTTTCCTCAGATGCTGAAATTGGTTGAAAAGTACCTGTTTGGTGTCGATTCAAAGATAGCCAGTAACGTTGTATCGGAACTGCATGAGGAGTATGTTCTTGGCGTCTTAAAAAAGGTAATAGAGTGTCCTTAAAGTCAAGAGTGGGCGGCTATAGCAAACAGTAGGGCCCCAGTAAAATGAGCATGATGCTGAATCATAGAGGTCCGATAGCATGGGACAAGAAGAATTAGACCCTGCGAGGCAGAGCGCAGCGCAGGGCGTCCTGCCAGTAAGGCTGTCAACGGGTACCCGGGTATCCGCCCGAGGCTGACTACCCGGGTAATGAAATCGGGTTTCAGGTACCAGAAATTCCGTAAAAATGCGAGATTTTACTTGAACATATGCCATAAATATTCCGTTGGTCATATTGGCTGACTGCCCGGGCAATGAAATCGATTCTCGGGTGCCCAACCTACCGTAAAAATGCGCAACTCCCCACATTTTCGAACAAAATATCCGCGCGGCCGGTTCAACGTGAGTTCAACATTTTTTGACAGCCTTACCTGCCAGCACTTCTACATGTACATATTTATACTTTCACTCCATTGCTTTATGTTCCTAGTGAAAACAGTATAGATTATGATTAACACTAGTGGCGGCGCTGCCAAATACGCAATTGCGTCCCAAGAAAAGATGAAATATGACTAAAAATATTTTGACAAACTTTTTTTAACGAAGCAAAAGAAATTAAAATATTTCACCAAATAATTTGTAAATAGAATGAAATTTTCAACTTCGTCAGAACATACATTTACTTGCTTACGAGGTCTTAATACGGTATATTGATGTTTTCCAGGCTCAGAATAGCTAATATACATATTAACGGTTTTCCATAGCGGACGATAGTCGAACATTTCCTGTTTAAACACGTTATGTTTTCATTTTGGTTTTAAGTTACTGTTTAAAACTGCAAATTTGTTTTTAAATTCTATTTTCAATTTTGTAAATGCGTTAGATGTAGTTGTGCTGATATTTTAAGTTCACGTTGCTGAAGTTTAGTAGGGCCTACTGCAGTTTACATATATTAAAATTAGGCCTAGACAATGTCCAATGAAAACGCTCAGCAATCACCAGTAATATTTCTACAACAATTTTAAACGAAATTAAAGACATTAAAATATTGAACCAAATAATATGTAAATATATTGAAATTTTCAACTACGCCAGAACATACTTAGGCCTACCTATTGGGGTCTTTACGGTGTATTGATGTTTTGAAGACTCAGAATAGCTAATATATAATAACGGTTTTCCATAACGGACGATAATTGAACATTACCTGTTTAAACACGTTAAATGTTTTCATTTTGCTTTAAAATTACAGTTTAAAATATTACGTACCAAATTTTCAAGGCCAGCGCTGCCACTAATTACCACAATAATATTCAGTACTGTTGGTGCTAGAAGACCCAGAATGAAAGAAGGTCTCTCGTGGTTAGGGCAACCCTGAAATAAATGTACGCCCTATAGAATGACAAGATAATCATTCTAGTATTAGTCCAAACGGACTATGAAGTAGGGCCATATAGCTGCATAAGCAGAATCAGAACGGAGCATTAATTTTAAAGTAAGACTAAAAACAATAAAATATAGCCTTGAGCTCAAGATCTGTGTCATATTAAATATATCGGTTTTTATGTGCGATACAATGTAGACCTATGTTTGTGCACTTGACAGGCTGTGAACTGGCTGCCTCCATTTGCCTAATAACTCACTAAATCGCTACTCTCTTAAAATCAACTTCAGACGTGTGTGTTCCGGAAACGAACCTCTTAAGTCGAATCAAAATACGGACTCTTGACGAGCGACTGAACCCGTTGAAAGTAGGTTACACTTAGCAGCGTGTCACTTCAAGTGGCTCAATGACAAATTTTTCACCAACAAAGGATCCACTGACAAATTGGTACACAGACAAATGGTTCGCCAACAAAAGATTCACTGACAAATGGTTCACTGACCAATGCAAAAGATTCACTGACAAATGGTTCGCTGACCAATGGTTCACCAGCAAAAGATCCACTGTCGAATGGTCTACAGACATAGGTTCACGATAAAAAGTTACTATTAGCCCGCTGTAGCCTATTCAATGAAATAGAAGTTGGATTTATGATAAAGATACTTACTTAAACAAAAGTTGGGTTGAAGTACGTTATTCTTCCTAAATTGATGATTATAGATGAAAATAATGATCGCTAACGTATTACTTGGATTATTTAGGCTACAATAATTCTTGCTTAAATAAGAGTTGGAATGATTAAAATTATTCTTGCTTATATATATATATATATATATATATATCGAAGCTTTATTGGCAGGCATCATAATCATCAAGTCAGCTTCTATTTTACCAAATACAATGGGCGCAAAAGAAATTTTTTTGTCGTTAACGTTTTATCCGTGAACCACTTGTCGTGAAACCACTTGCAGTAGTTATATGCCTACATGTATGCCTCAGAACGATTTGCGCACAGCATTGGCCATTGTCTAGAGCTACGTGTACATGTATAGGTGGGTCAAATTGTTACCTAGACGGAAACCATTAGTCAATGACTCTTTTACACGCCAACTAAACGTGGTTTGATTAATGATAGCAGCTTCTGATAGAAAATAGAGCAATACAAGTACCTACCACCATGTGCAAGTGTCAACTTGGTTTCACGCCAATTCCCTCGCGATATTCAATTCATTTGATTGCAACCGAATAACATTATGAATATCACCTAGTTGAAAATTAAGCTCTGCAAAAAATGGGTGGGTCGAAATGTTTCCGGGTTTGGGACCTGACCCAATGCGACCCGCCAGGATCTTGACATGACCAGACCCGACTAATCTGCAGATATTCGCGACCCGACCCGATACGACTCGAGGGTCTACCCGACCGGTGGACAACTCTGATTCAGAGGTCGGCTGATAATCTGAAGATTTAGGCACTGTAACAACGCCCTTGTAGCCGAATATGTGGCCCATTTCATTAGCTCCCACCCTCCCAAGTAAATAAGACACTGCCTTAGGCTACCATGACTCAGAGTAGAAACAGTTACGAAGTAATTTAGGTTTAATGAGGTACAATTTCTGAGTTTTACATAAATAAGTTCCGAATTGCACTCATTGCCACATGACAGAACGTCAATGCAGAAATACCTGCAGTTATAATTATGCGTGAAGATAAACTTGCTGAATGTATACAGTAATTGACAGTATGGTTTCATTTTAACTATATTATATACACTGCGTGATACCAAAGATCATTAGAGCGCAACACTCAGCATTAGCCAGGCTTGGGACTGGCACTGCCGGATTGCGATCGGTGGGGAGTTAGCAACTGACAGTCAGTGAGGGTTCTACAGGGAAGGGGCAGAAGGGCTGAGTGCCTCACCAACTCAGTCGGTATCATTCCTTCCGGTGACTCTCCAAATATTCGTCTAATTAAGAAACCTGACATCTTACTGGTCATCTGTCAGCTTCCCCGGTCCCTATGTTTCCCTTTTGGGAAAGCCTAGCGTTCTTACTGGACAGAATGGAGTTCGTAATGATAGCTGAGTGCCGTGACCAGGTCGGCCATCGTAGACCCTACAACTTTCCCTACCGCCCTTCTTACTAGTTCCTTGATTACCACTCATCACTGTATGCTGTCAGTGCTCTTCCAAGCTGAACAGACTCACGAAGTCCTGTCTCTGTCACTAATACTAATGTCATTGGGGAAACTTCCCCTTCCATTTCCCCTTCCCATAGCCATAGGCCTACCGCTACCCCGCTCCTCTTAAGACGGACCGCTTAAATGGACTTAAAAGTAACATCAAAGTAAATGAAAGAAACGACATTTCTATCAATTGTGAAGTTGATGATTCGTTTGATTGGTAGGGATACCTGACGAAGAAAGGTCACATCATAATGAGTTGGAAGGAGCGTTGGTGTATCCTCATGCCTAGCTCTCTTCGCTACTTCGTCAGTCGAGAGGAGAATGACCTAAGGGGAGAGATTAGAATCACTGCCAAATGCACTGTCGAGGTAACAGTCAGTCACTCAGCGTCGTCCCTTAATAATCCATTCGTCGCTTATCAATCTCTTCTGACCTCCTGTTACGGGTATCTCTGGCTGTCTGTGTCCGTGTGTGTTTCTCTCTCTGTCTATCTCTTTATCTCTCTCTCTGTCTCTTTCTTTCTCTGTCTCTGTCTGTCTGTCTATCTCATCTTCTACCATACTTAATCTGCCATTTCAAAAGTATGACCACCTGTTTCTCATTCTGTGCATCAGCTGACGCTGCCAAGAAAGGTTTGACCAGCGAGCTATCATTTTACGTGTAGTGGGAGCCAATTTAGTCAGAAAATAGACCAGAGTGGTCCAGAACTGTGTATGTTTTGTTGTCCGTTGTAACTTGTTGATTCTTTCTGACGTAGGCTGTATATGAGGTTGAAATCCTGAGATTGGCTTCCTTGTGATAAGCGTTCTCTCAGTTCTTTAATAACTATTGAGGCTATGACTTACTATTATCCTGTAGTTTTCCCAAGTTATCTGATTTCTTGTCTTCCTGATCCATTGAATATCGAAGATTCTTCTCTAAAGAAGTCTTTGTCTTGCTATGTCACTAGAATGACGAAGTATTAATTGGTTATCACGATAGTAGTTATAATAATGATTAGATTATTTTGAATCTCTGTTCTTAAATATTGCATGTTCTACTGCTCTTTTTGACAGAATCTGAGTGATAAAATGGGATCCAAACAGCATCGGTTTCTTGTTAAGAGCGAGGGAAAAGATTATGAGATCTGTGCGCCAGACTCAATTACCAAGAAAGAATGGATCGCAGGTTGCCATGGTCTATCACATGTCTCATTTCTAAGTTATTAATTCGAGTACTGCTGGTATTATGTTAAATGTATATGTTGTCTGTAATAATTATTATGTAAATGTGTTGCCTATCAAATTACAAACAACAAGTGTAGCCAATATCCTGATGCATCAGTTTTTATGATGTGACTGTTATTGAATAAGGATCTATCTGTGAACAGTGTCTGGTGATGCAGTTAAATGTTCTCAATCCATTATGAAACTGTGACTTCACAATTGATGCCGCTAAGGAACAATGATCTATAGCATTAAAGTTGACCGACATAATAACACTTGACAACTCCAGAGAAATGGCTCGTTCTCAGTCAAGGATCAGTTACATCCGTGTTTTAAGATCAATTAGCCACCTAAATACATAGAACTGTCAATTAAAAATAATCGACCTTGTTTCGCACATTTTGTGCTGATCCGTAAAGCAATTAGCGAATTATATCGGTCATAGATTCACCAGTTATACTTGCATGTAAGTGTGTGATCTGTAAAGACCTTGGGATCCGCCACCTCTAGAAGAGCAAGTTAGCCAATAGACTACTCGATACAGCGTAACCTACTAATACATAAAGAATTCTATATTCAATTGAACACCAATGGCCCAGAACTGTGATGCATTTCTAGGATCTCAAAAGGCATCATAGATTTTTATATGAAATAATCTTAGATTACAGCTGCTTGACGAAACACAAGAACTCTTAGTGCATGCAGATGTAGGGCCTATTCATTGTACTGCAATGGCATAGCATGACTGTATCCCCAATTCCAAGTAGTCACGGTTATATAGGTTAAAGAAGTCAACCCACTTGAATCAATAGTGTAGAGGTGGACGTTTACCTACAGTAACACTTAATCTGATCATTTTAACAATGTGCTAATCCTTTATTAGCCAACATGTGAATTGGTGTAACACCATTTCAGATATAATTTCACAGTGCCTACACACGTAGGCCTACGAATAAGGCGTTATTATAGAAACCCGACCTGTGTGGTTCTGTAGCATTTACCATGGCAATCAATTTCCACACAAGCTCTGGAGTAACTGGTCTGACGAAGGCAGAGATTCAACAGCGGAGGATATCACGATTAGCAAGGAGAACAAAATTAATGGAGGAACAGAAGCAGAACCGAAGGCAGAAGGAACTGGTGGAGATGACGCAACAACAACTGGAAGAGGAGATCACGGTAAAAAAAATCATACGTGATCTCTATTCTCTTGTGTGTCGCCACAGATCAAGAACTTATTATTATGCGCAGGACTGGAAAATCCCTTTAGATGTAGCGTCGTGTCGCTAGCTTTTGGGCAATAGGCTACTCTGGAGCAAATCATTATCACATATTTTCTTCATATGTTTTAATATGCCAGCAAAATAAGAAAAAATGCCGTTAGAGGTTTAAAAATCATAATATTCAACTAGAGGCAAAATTAGTCTTATAGTCTTGTATGGTACATGAGGTTGGGAACACATATGATGAGTTTTATCATTGAAGAGATGTTTCATTAATAAGAATTTATTCTCACAATTCCAATTTTCAAAGAGGGCAAGCTTTGTTTTCACTACTACTTAGCAACTTTCGCTGGGGTTGATATTACAGAAACGATCAGAGATGGAACAGAAAGCGAGGGAAGACGAGGAGAAACGCTTACGGGATCAAGAACTGATGGCCAAAACGAAGGACGAACTGGAAGCTGTGAAACAGGTACTAACCATTATACTCCATACAGGTCTAAATTTGTCTATAGGCCTAGTGGCAGTCATAATTGAATTAGGTGGTAGTGAATGCATTCTCGACACATAGATACAATTTTTTAAATTAAAAAGGTTAATATGTGAAATAATAATAAAAATAATATTGCCATTCCTCGAGTTTTGAAATGTTTTCGTTATAGGCCTAATTATCGTTTGTGTAGGCAAGAGCACAGGCAGAGGCACGCTGGGCTGAGGAGACTGCTCAGCATGAACTGGAGAGGAAACATCTGACTGAACTACAGGAACTACACAAACAACTCGAATTGCAACTCGAGAAAGAGCGACAGGCAAAAGAGGAGGAGAAACTCAGTCGAAAGCTTCAGGAAGAGTAAGAGAAAGAACCTAAATAGATCACTCTCATAGATCACACCTTCAGACTGTATCGTATTGCTAGTAGGCCTATATTGTAACTGCATTGCTCAGAATCGTTATAGCATTATTGTCTTCGTGATAAACTTCTCAGTAGCAATATAGGGGGCCTACTGACCTGAAAATAGAAACCGCAATCAAATGTGTCTTTCAAAACACTAATTGAGACAGAAAAAGACTAAACGGCTACTGTTGGGGTTGCGACTGTACAGGCTACTTAGGCCTACCATTTGCAGAGAAGTTGGCTTTAGTCGCCATGTTTAGTTCCAGGTAGTGTTGTTTTCGTTAACGCAAACGAAAATGGCAATTAACCAAATTTAGACGTTTTCGTTAACGAAAACTAAAACTGAAACTAAATTAGGTAAACATTGACAACTAAAACTAAAACGAAAATTGTGGGGACTAAAACTAAAACGAAACGAAAATATATGCAACGAAAACTAAAACGATATTTTGCCGGAATAAAATAAATATTTCTGCTTGAAAATGTTCCTAGCTTAGGCACCCATTCGTTGTTTGTATGATTTGTATGTAATTTTGCAAATGATGTGACGTACTATACAGTACCTCTTCTAAGACATATGAGGAGAATGAGATATGTCAGGAGAGGGAAATCTAGGCGTCTAGCACATAACCAATCAGCGACGCACATTCTGTCACGTAGCCTTCTTGGACACCCAATCAGCGTCGAACATTCTTGTCACGTGACCTTCTGAGACCACAACTAATCAGCGACGCACATTCTTGTCACGTGACCTTCTTTTAGCGATGATTCATGCCGAGACCGCGTGCACGTATCGACCCGCGCCGCGTGACCGTGACGTGCAGAGCCTATTTATAGAATGCGGCGTAAACGACGGGTAATTTCCCGAAGTAACGATGACGCGGTCGAAGCGAGACCGACCGAGCGTGACGGTGCACACAAGGACGTAGGCTGAGACGTAAACATCGTGTTCTTTCCTATGGTTTCGATATGACGTCACACGACCTTTAGCCTCACAAAATTTGATTTTCTTGTCGGTTTGAAGAAATAAAGTTTCGTATATAAAATGGACAGCTCTGAAAATATTTTCTTGACTATATATAAAGAGATGAATTCACATGGTAAAATGGACTACACGTTGAAGACTGTTAGTGAATTTTGAAATATCGCTAAACAGAGAGTTATGGTTGGTTATTCGAGACTACGTAAAGCGATTTTGATAGTGACACTTGGCAAAGCTTACGGTGCTGCCTTAGGTGGTGCTCATAATACGCAGACCACCTTGCCAGACGTCCCAGTGCCATTACCTTCTGTTCCGAACTCATCGACAAGTTCATTATGGGACAGGACAAAAACCGCGTTTAATACATTAACATCTGGTCCAATCTCTGCTACAGGTAAATTATGGGACAGGACAGAAAACCGCGTCACATAAAATCTACGAAAAGTCCAATTTGGCGATTAATAAATTCGCGAAGTGGGTAGAAGGGTACATCCCCAAAGAATCAAAGAGAAGGTGAGTGAGAAGTTGGAAGCATTGAAAACAAAAGTTAAATCTATATTCATTCAAAATAATAAACATAATTTTGAGATTCAACAGACGTCGTCAGCCATTAAAGGCTTTACTAAACAGTACACTATCAATGGAGCTGAAGGAATAGACGCCACGTCTTTTCTTAACATCTAGTTAGTCTGTTGTCGAGAAATCGGCAGACAAAAGTCAATATGGTCCTCACCTGTAGTATGGAACGTACGGACATGAAAACCGGGCAAGTAGATTCTCGAAATTTTCCATTCCGCTCTAGGACTGAAGTCGTTTTAGACGCAACCGATCTGAAAGAAATTTTTAATAAGGGGAAAGATCAAATCCTAGAGTCTATGGCAGCCTTCCAGATGCGAGGTAGTAACTGGAGACTGAGAGCGGTTGTGAAATTGGATATCAACACAGTCGCTTATAAATCGCTTAAAGGTAGTTCTTATATTAAACTACCGCCATTTCTAGCGAGTAAAAAGGCTATCATCAATCTGGAGAACCAAGACGAAGAATGTTTCAAGTGGTGTGTAACGAGAGCCTTAAATCCCGTTGAGAGAGATTCGGAAAGAATGACGAAAAAAATTAATCAAGCAGTCTGAGGAACTTGATTGGACCAGCATAGAATTTCCCGTCTCTGCATATGCCAATGTGATAAATAAGTTTGAGAGAAATAATAATGTTAGGGTTAACGTTTTCGGATACGAAAGCGGAATATTCCCGATTTATGTGTCGAATCAGCCGCTGAATCAGCCAGAAGTCGACCTGTTGCTAATTTCAGATGAGCAAAAGAAGCATTACTGTTGGATAAAGAACTTTAACAGACTCAGGGCTGCACGAACGAAAAATCCCATAATTCGATGCATTACTGTAAAAGATGTTTTATCGGTTACAAAGAGATAGAGTCGTTGAATAGACACGACAAGTGCTGCTCGCAGAACAACGCTCAAAGAATAGAACTTCCAAAACGGGAACTATGCCGAGTTTCAAAAATTATTATAGAAAGATGACAGTTCCTTTTATCGTGAACGCCGATTTCGAGTCATTCATCAAACCTATTGACGCTTGTCAACCAGATCCAAGCATGTCTTACACCAACAGATATCAAAAACACGTCCCAAGTTCCTTCTGCTATTATATTAAATGCTTTAACGACGGCTTGTATTCGCAAGCTCCCGTGACTTTCAGAGCTAAAAGCGAAGATGATGATGTAGCTCAGATATTTGCAGACACTCTTATAGATAATATAAGAAATATTTATAATCGATTTAAATTTCCAAAAAAAATTATTTCGGAGAGGAAGAAGAGGCACTATACGACTCAACTATCGATTGTCATATATGTGGAGGTGATTTAGGAAAAGATCGAGTAAGAGATCATAGTCATCTGACCGGTAAATTTAGAGGCGCCGTTCACAGTAAGTGCAATCTAAATTATAAAGTTCCAAAGTTTATCCCGGTGGTCTTTCACAACCTATACGATAGCCACTTATTTATTAAGAAGTTATGAGGAAACAATAACGAGAATATTACCTGCATTCCCTGCAGCGAAGAAAAGTATATATCGTTTAGCAGAGAGGTTGTAGTTGATAAGTTTGTAAATAAAGAAAACAAAGAAATCATCGTTAAGCGTGAATTACGCTTTATCGACAGTTTTAGACTCATGGCATCGAGTCTTGACGCTATATCGAGGAACCTGAGCAAAGATCAATGTAAGAACCTATGCTAGTTTTACGATGGTAATCAGTTGGATCTTTTACTTAGAAAAGGAACTTATCCTTACAATTACGTTGATTCCGTCGAACGATTGAACGAAACAGAACTACCACCAAAGTCGGCATTCTATTCTAAACTTAACTGCTCGGACATTAGCGACGAAGATTACGAGCACGCACGAACGGTATGGAAAGAATTCGGATTCAAGACGTTGAGAGAATATCACGATTTATATAACGTTTCCGATGTTCTCTTGCTAGCCGACGTATTCGAGAATTTTAGAGATGTTTGCAGTGAGCACTACGGCCTAGATCCTGCTTGGTACTACATCTCCGGGTCTTGCTTAGGACGCCTCTTAGAAGTTAACCGGAGTTAATTTGGAGTTGTTGAGCGATTACGACATGATTCTAATGATAAAGAATGTGATTAGAGGAGGTATCAGCATGATTTCGAATCGTTACGGTAGAGCAAATAACAAGTACATGGGAGAAGCGTTCGACGGTAGTAAACCGTCATCGTTTGTAACCTACCTAGACGCGAACAATCTGTACGGGTGGGCTATGAGTGAGAGTTTGCCGACTCACGGCTTCGAGTGGATGAACGACGATGAGCTAAACGATTGGAGATCGACGCCGTGTATATTAGAAGTCGATCTACAATATCCTGACGAGTTACACGATCTACACAACGACTATCTCTTAGCTCCTGAGAGCGTTACGCCTGAATCGTCTACCGTGTCAAAACTAATTCCGAACTTGAACGATAAAGAAAAGTACGTAGTGCATCACGAAAACTTGAAGCTGTACGAAAGCTTAGGTTTGCAGGTAACCAAAATTCATCGAGGGATCAAATTCGAAGAAAGAGCATGGCTGAAAAAGTATATCGATCTGAATACCGAGTTGCAAACGAAAGCCGCCAACGATTTCGAGAAAGACTTTTTCAAACTGATGAATAATAGCGTGTTTGGGAAAACTTGCGAAAATATCCATAATCGTGTTGACATAAATTGGTTTGCAGCGAGAAGCAAGCCATCAAGCTAGCGGCGAAACCGAATTGCAATAGTCGAACTATTTTCGACGAAAATCTAATCGCCATTCACATGAAAAAGACGAAACTGTTTTACAACAAACCGATACATCAAGGTATGTGTATCCTCGATTTGAGCAAAACGTTGATGTACGATTTTCACTACAGCGACATCAAGAAGAAATACGACCATAAAGCTAAATTGCTTTTTACTGATACAGATTCGCTGGCTTACGAAATCAAGACCGACAACTTTTACGCGGATATCGTAGATGATGTTCGAAGTAGATTCGATTCCAGCGATTGTCCCAGAGACCATCCTTCTGCTATCGAAACCGGAATCAACAAGAAGGTCATCGGTATGTTCAAAGACGATGCCGGTGGAAAACAGATCGAAAAGTTTATCGGTTTGAGATCGAAACTGTTTTCGTACAGAATGGCTGAAGAGGACTATAAGAAATGTAAAGGCGTTAAGAAGAGCGTCGTACAGAGGACGATAACTCACGACGATTACAAGGACTGTCTGTTCACCAAAAGATAGCAATCGAGAAAAATGAACGTCATACGGTTGTATCTTCACGACGTCTATACCGAAGAAGTAAACAAAGTAGCTTTGTCGGCGGACGACGATAAACGGGTCATTCGGGAAGATGGAATTAGTACGTTGGCATACGGTCATTACTCGCTGCGCTCATAATGAATATACCCGCCGAATGTATAAAATGAGTGTTAACACATGAGTGCTAACATCGATAAAATAATCGATGTCTGCGGCGTGGAGTTACCGATTATTCCCTTATCGAACGTACAGTTAATCGAGGCTGCGAAGTGATTAAACATTCGTCATTTTAGAGGCGTGTTCCTACAAAGAGACCGCCGCGAGCGAACGAATGCGGTATCCTTAATATAGACGATTCCGGTGGGAAAGGAACCCATTGGACGTGTTGGATAAAACGTGCCAACCACAAGGTCTATTTCGATAGCTACGGGTTAAGTCCTCCAAACAAACTACTGCGGTATTTACAAAAACCCGTGTATTACAATAGTGAACGAATACAACCGGACGGTGAAGTGTTTTGCGGACATTTGTGTTTGTATGTGTTAAAGCGTATGATGAACGACAGCCGTCATTTTCAGGAAGTTGTGAACAACCTGCATTGACCTTTCATAAATAAATATGCTCGTATATTAAAACAAACATGCCAGGCGATAAGTTTGGACGTACGGATGCGGATTCGACGCAAAGAGTCGTTTCAGAAGGCGTTACTCTATCTCAAGCGCGTAATACTTTTCTATGACGAGATGGCACGAACGCTATGGACGGTGATGTAAACATCCACGGTAATTCGATTAAAGGTTTACCGACTACGTATCATCCTCCGTTAGACGGTACTGGCGATCTTCTGAGTAACGGCGACGAAGCCGTAAGCTGGGCTCGAGTTACGGCTCTAGTCAACGATGCGAGAACAACTAATAACGCTTCCCCGACTAGCGATAACCACCAGCTGGTTAATAAGAAATACGCCGACGAAACGATCGCAAGTCGTTTCGTGACCGCGACCCCCACCATGACCTCGAACGAAACGACAATCGATGGTCTAACTTATGTGGCCAGTGCGAGCGAACATCGCATCTCGGCTAGGCATAACTTTGAACCGTGGAAAGCGTTTCAAAACGTCAGTTCTTACCCGCTGTGTTGGATCGCCGATACACCAGTTAATGCTTAGAATCAGATTAAATATCCCGTTCCTTAGTTTATGTCAGGATTTTCTTTTATTGGCCATGACAAAGCTACCCAGGATGAACAAATAACTAGTTGAAAAGTTCAAGCGAGCAACGATGGAAACGTATTCGCGATATCGTACCTTCTTCCAATTCAGTAGTTACGGTAAATGGAATTTTAAATAAATTTATATTTTCGGCTTCGCCTAATTACGGATACTGGAGATTTCAAATTATATCCGTGGATAGTGATCTGGGTTGGACGTGTGTCTCGATGTTGCAGTGGATCTCAACTCATACCGAAATTTCCCACCGGAACAGAAAATGTCACGTCGGCTATATACCTCGATTAACATCCAACACGAATAACTACGGTTTCTATGTGCATGCGAGTACGGAATTAAATAGTAACAAAGCATTCAATGCTTTCAAAGACGAAGGAGAATGGGTTGTCAACGGTAACGAGCACTTCCAGCTACGAGTTCAGTGTCCATCAGCGGTGAGCATCTGGAAGATCGGATTGAAAGGAAGAAGCAAAAATACCGACCGAATTTACCACTGGATGTTTGAGGCAGAAAGTGAAAACGGATTTTTTACCACTCTGCACGCCCCGCCTAATCCTACTTATTTAGGCAATACTTATCAAGAATTTCAAATCGAGTCCCATACAAAATATTCACTTTTTAGACTGTATTGCGTGAGTGCCGAGGAGAAAAAACCGGGATTGAGCACGATACAGTTTTTCGTTTACGACGGCTAGTATATATCTTAAAGAACTATATCAAATATTAACATATATCAGAAATAATAAACCGTCCATTCATATAAGTAGAAAACAAGCGGTGTTTATGAGCTCCGTTGTTCTACGACAATTAATGGTAATTTTCAATGATGATATCATTTTTAATCACGGCATAAAAATCTTACTCCAGACGAATAACGTCATTGTCCCCCGTTACTAATATACAGAGCTTGCGAGTATCCGGATCAATTTCGACAGTCATTTTCTTAAACGTAAACCGTTCATTCCGACCTAGCTTTCTATTCTTCTCCAACTTATCGTAAATGGCAGTTTCAGGCGATTCGCCGTACACGCTCATATAATTAGTTGATTCATCCACATTCGGAGATGTGTCTTTCGGAGTCTCTACGGTTATTAGATAGAAATATCCTTCCGAACCGTATATGAACTGCATCGTTTTTACCGTATAAACGACGTCTTCTTCTAGACTAACCAAATCCGTAGCTAGAAAAAACTTTAAAACGGCAATCGGAAACCCTGTCATGGAGTCTCGGTTCCGTTAATTGTCTCGAATATGTTGAACTCGTATCTTTTTCTCCATACTTTTCCGTGGTACGCCCTCATTGTTTTTGCGCTCGTCTTATGCGCTCTAGCCGCTTTGTACATCGACGAGTACTCAACAACTTTGTTAGTATCTCTGTTAAAGATTTCTACGCGAAACGGATTGTTACGGATTCCTTGAAAATAGGAGTATTTTCCGCTTTTATCATCAGTGTTCACTGCTTCGTGCTTATTCTTCTCTTCCGGTAGTCCTTCTTCGGGTAGAACTCTTTTTTCAACAAGAACGGCGATCATTTCGGGTTTGTTCATATAGGAAGCACCCACGATGTTATTTTGTTTCATTACCGATTTCACTTCTGAGAGTTTCATATTTATAATATGAAAATCTTTTTCTTAAACCATTTTCGTAAATATACCTTTCCATGCTAGATAGCTTCGTTAGAACACCACGATCATTTTCTGTCCATCGGATTGGAAGTTTATCAGCATATCCGACATGACTACGCGTAAGCCTCCGTCCCGGCAGGGACAGCGGCATTGAAACTAAGCTTAATCTGGATATCCACTACCGATGATTTTACCCGCTCCGATTGTTTGCTGACGTCGAAAATGAACAGCGGGAAAAGATCTTTATGATCGGCTGGAGTGATGTTGCTCTGAGTAACGAGTTGATCCATTCCGTAGAATTTCTCGCTAAACGTCGCCGCATCTCTGTACGCTCTCAAAAACTGTTGATTAGGGAACGAGAGGTTGTAGTCGACCGCCGGGTATCTTTCCTGGTTCTTCATCACGTACATGTTTTTGAGATCGCAATGATCGAAAATCGATGGATTGGCTTCCTGCTCTCCGCTCCGATTCGTCTCAAATCCAACGATGATATACCTCGGTTTCTCCGGAGCCGTCTTAACTCCTAGACGCCAACTGTATGTGGTCGTTTGAGGAAGTGATATGGTTTCGCATTGATGGGCGCGATAGGCTACGGGCACCGTCAATTTTTCTTCGATCGTTTTATACAGCTGCATTCTTTCCGTGTCAGACGGAGTCATGTGCGGCATAAACCACGAGATTTTATCGATGTTTGCTTTTCCGGCATCGACTCCGTTGGCTCTCTAAATAGCATCGTCGTCGGATTAGCGAACTAGCGTTAAAGTCTGTTTCATACCGTAGATGACCGTATCGTAATCTTCGCAGAATCCAAAAATGCGGTTGAGAGGCACGACGAAACGTACCTTTAGCCATCGGTTTTCGAATGAGATACGCTTGTCTGATCGCGAATCCCGAGCTATTCACTATAACGGCAGTTGCCGTGGTATCTTTTGTCCACAGTTGGTTAAGACCTTGCGCGAGAGCAAAGTCGTTGGGATATTTCAGTAACCCGAGCATCGTCATAGCTTGACCCGGATGATAAACCGATTCGATGTCTTGACTCTAAAGGGCATACGATATATGGTAGAACAGGTGCATGAGTCCGTTATTAGTGATGGCTACGGCGTCGGCACCGATGTACGCGGTTCCGTCTGCTTTAGTCAGCCTACCTTCGAATAACAGGTACAACTCGGACGGATGACTAAATAGATCTTGAAGTTCGATATTTATACGAATCTCACCGGCGCTGTTTAGATTCGTTCTCGCTACCGGCTCGTACTCGTGCCATTCGTACCTCTCGATTTCCTCGTCGGTTAAGGGAACTTCGGTAAATCTTAGAATATCGGATTGCATGTTTATAATAAGATAGGATATTATTTTAAACGACTTTCATCCCGGCCCCATTTAAACGTCGCACAAGATCTTGGATATCTATGGCGTTCGATTTTTGGTTCGGTATTCCAGAACCGTAACCAGCCAGTAAATTATTTATGTTTATACGTTCGTTGTTGTTAATGCCTCGCTCACCGATCAATCGCGATACAGTTTCCACGCTCTTTTGAGTAAGCGGTGGACGTATCTCCTGTGGTGGTGGTAATTTAGGATTTAAAAGTTTAGCCGCGGCTTTATCCACCAATCACTTTCCCGCATCGATAGCTGTAGTCTTACCGACGTCGATCGACGTCGATATTGCCTGCTTTCCGATTTGTTTCGCGGCATCTTTTCCAGCGTTTCATGCGGACGATGCAATCCGTTTTGCCTTATCAGATGCGAACATTCTTTTAAAAAATCCGGTTATCGTGTCGAATATTCCCGCTCCACCGATAACGTATCGTTTCTTAAACCTTCCTCTGGTAACGATCAGCATTTTTATAATCGCATCATTGTGTTTTTATATCCGTTTTTATCGATATAGCTTTACCGTAGCAATTCATCGCATATACCGACAATTTCGTTTCTTAATCCCGTATTCCCCGCTTCGAAGCTAGCAACTCGTAGACCAAGCATGTTTACCAACTCAATAGGATCTTGCGGGAGAACGACGATTCCTTTGCCTGTGGAGATGCCTTTTGTATTCGTTTATATCCGTGAATTCGTAGCAACCTTCTGGAATGTCCAAGTTAAACCACGTCGTCCCATTATCGGGAGAATATCTTAAGTTGTTGTTCGTCGCGTCGATATTAGGCCATGAGTAGTACGTTTCGAGATTGACTAGAGCCATTTCATACTCCTTATTTTTGTTGAGCTCGATCAACGGATTGAACCGAGTCCTTATTCGCGTGCTCTTTTCGCTCAACAAAATGTGAAACGACGACTTTGGCTCTGTGTTACGAGCCGTCCTCTCCGTGATGTCGACGATCTTTTGTAGAAGAGATTCCATTGATTTTATTATACTCTATTTTTAAACATTTGTGACGGAATGTAGAATTCATCGAATCCGCATCTATACTTTCCCTTGTTCTTTTCACTCGTCTGATCAATCACTACAAATCCGTGAGGTAGCTTCCACGCTCTTTCGCATAGTTGTTTAAACTCCTCCTTTGGCATGTCCGTACTCACGTGATCGTTGTAGATGCGATTAATATTTTTCAGGTCTTGAGGAAACGAGCAGATAAGGTTTGCATTCTCTCTGATCGTTTGCCTAGGCAGTTTGAAATAGTTCTGTGCGAGGTAAAAGCAGTCAACGTTACTGTGCCTTCAGCGGATGTAGTAAGTTTCGCATTTGTTCTGTATTTCTAACTGTAGATCATCGAAAATCATCAGGTTCTTCTTTTCGCGATTCAGGTCTTTAGGATCTGGTACGTCTTCGGACTGTTCAAAGAACTTGCAATCCATATCGGATTTTTTATCTATCTGTTTAGCCATTTCCTCAACCACGAATGCGGGTGAAATATTTAGTCTCATGATATCGTCTTGACATCCGAATAAGCGGATGACCGATTCTTTTGGTATTTTTTCTTCGAATGCTTTCTTGAGTATTTTATACTCTGGCTGAAAGAGAGATCTTCCGAATACCTGTAGGTTATCGTAGTCTAACCATCCGGGTCTAAGAAGTAAATTAAGCAGTAGAGTCGTCTTACCGCATCCAGATTTTCCTACGATCAGTCCTCTTATACTTTTCGGTAACAGAGGATTATTGAATCTTTTCGATAACGAATCGTTCGATGATAAATCTTTCACTTCCATCGTTGTCGTTTTAAATATAAATAACATTGTGTTTAAAAAAGAATGTTCTGCGTTAAATGTAAGACACAAACCGATACTAAAATTTCGAGAGCGTCGTTAGCAAAAATGGACGTCCAATGCTCAGAGGCACGTGCGCCGTGTGCGGAATAACAAAGACGCAGGTCGTGAAAACCGCAGACGGCGGTGATCTTGTCGGGTCTCTAAACTCGTTCACTCGTAATATAAAATTGCCTTGGGCCAACTTTCCCGGTGAAATACATCTTCCAGGTCACTCGTTTACGGGACTAGGAACTAGATTAGATTTGCGATTGAACCCCGACGGGACACCGAAAGATTGGTCGAGGCCAGTTGACAGAGTCGATAACGCCTCTTATCGCCACGATTTAGCTTACGATCGGTATTCCGACACAACGTCTAGGAATGTCGCCGTAAAAGCGATGGTAAACGAATTAAACAACATTCCTAATCCTAGCGTACGGGAGCGGATTGAACGGATGATAGTCAAACCTATCATAGCCTCCAAAGCGAGTCTCGGTTCTGAGGTTTCCAATTTAAAAAAAACTCCAAAATTACAAGAAAAAAAGTCTCCGTTGAAATGGACTGATCAACTCGCTGAAGAATTACACAAGCCCGCTGTAGGGCAATTTCGAAAAAGGAAGGTGTACGCTGGAAGTATCGATGAAATCTGGGCAGCTGATTTAGTAGATATGCAGTCTTTCGCCGAAGATAACGATAACGTTAAATACATGTTGACCATAATAGACGTATTTTCCAAATACGGTTGGATCGTTCCGTTAAAGGATAAGAGCGGAACAACAACGGCTGAAGGGTTCGCTAAGATACCCGCGAACAGGGGGAGGAAACTGGGGAAACTTTGGGTAGATAAAGGTAAAGAATTTTACAATAAAGACTGTAAAAAACTGGTCGAATTGTATTCTACCGAGAACGAAGAAAGTCGTGCGTCGTCGAGCGATGTAATAGAACGATGAGAGAAAAGATGTTTAAATATTTCTCGGCTAATTCAACTAGAAGATATATCGACGTGTTGGACGTTATGGTTAACAGCTATAACCAAACTAAACATTCTTCCATTAGAATGACGCCTGCTAAAGCGAGAATGAAAGAAAACGAAAAGGTCATCTGGATGAATCTATACGGCCGCGAAACTCCTGAACTCATTAAACTTAAATTCTCGATCGGTGATAAGGTAAGATTAACGAAGTAAAAGACGACCTTTGCAAAGGGTTATACACCTAGATGGACTGAAGAAGTCTTTACAATTACTAAAATTCAATACACGTATCCCCCAACTTATACGATTGCTGATTATAACGGTGAAGAAATACGGGGCTCGTTCTACGAACAGGAGCTTCAAAAGACTACACAAGAAATATTTAGAGTCGAAAAGATAATCAGGAAACGCGGAAACAACTCGCTGGTTAAATGGCTAGGCTACCCAGATTCTTTTAATTCCTGGGTCGCTAACGAAGACTTGACGACGTTGTGATAACTCGTGCACGCGAGATTTAGTCATACCGAAATCATAGGAAAGAACACGATGTTTACGTCTCAGCCTACGTCCTTGTGTGCACGGTCACGCTCGGTCGGTCTCGCTTCGACCGCGTTATTGATACTTCGAGAAATTACCCGTCGTTTACGCCGCGTTCTATAAGTAGGTTCGGCACGTCACGGTCACGCGGCGCGAGTCGATACGTGCACGCGGTGTCCTCATGAATCATCGCTAAAAGGTCAGGTGACAAGAATGTGCGTCGCTGATTGGTTGTGGTCTCAGCAGGTCACGTGACAAGAATGCTCGACGCTGATTGGGTGTCCAAGAAGGTTACGTGACAGAATGTGCGTCGCTGATTGGTTATGCGCTAGACGCCTAGATTTCCCTCTACTTATGTCCACTTCCTGTTACCGTTAACCGAGAATTAAGATCCTATATTTATTATTTAGCAAAAAATGTATGGAACTTACTGCGAAAAGTTCACTTAATTAATTCAGAAATGTTGAAATTTTCATTTTTCTCGTCTTTGGGCTCACGTGTGACGAATGTCGGTGGTAGACCATAATAATTATGGTCTACCATTGAGTTCGATTAGAATTAAATTAGATTTAAATAATTATATTGCTATAGCTTAAATTGATATTAAATTACTAAAGCTGTTACTAGCATACTTGAGCTAAATTGTAATTAGCTTACTTAAACTAAAATCCGCGGCCTATAACTAAAACTTTATTTGACAAAGCTAAAACTGTATTTGAGACATAGAAACTAGCCTACAATTAAAACTGAAACTATAGTAGAGTAACAATCGTAATTTAAACTAAAACTAAAAAATGAAAACCAACACTCATAGCTAAAACTAAAACTAAAATGAAACCATTATTAAAACAACGCTAGTTCCAGGGAGTTTCTCGTCTGGATGTCTAAACTCGGGGCGACTCATCTGTAGCCTGTTAAGGTCCATATGTTTCACCTCAGATCGATTTCACCCACCATAGGGACTTTCACCGCAACTCGCCAGTGTTGGACACGTGACCAAAAACTCAAGACCGAGACCAAGACCAAGACCAAGACTGATACTCATTTTTTATAAACAATTCAATTTATTAAGACGCTAAAACGGAATAACACGCTTAAACCATTAATTTTATTGTTGAAGAATATTAATCGTAATAATGGCTTATAAAACAGTATTACCGGCCACTCTGAACGTTTGCGATTCAGCTCTTGGCTTCGGATTGAGAATAGCATACTATTAATTACTTACATACTTACTGTATATGATAAGTAAATACTTTAAGACACATGAACAAATAGATTAACGTTCCGTTTGAATGGTCTATTTGTATCTCGGACCTCGGAAGTGTAAGTTAATAGTGTCTACACGTGGTTGAACACCTAATTATTAGATTGCTCCAAAACCTTGAAGTTTGTGGAAGCAAACTTTGGAATAGCTGGCTCCGTTGCAAATGCATTTTTCTCTGTTTATATAGTAACATGTGTGTAACGCCATAAATCGATAAAAATCGCGTAGGGCATAAACATCCGGTGACTCTAATAATCGAAATTAACCGACAATTATCGAAACAAATGATCTGATACGGCAAAACCAAGACCAAGACTGATTCATACGAGACCAAGTACAAGACAGTTATTTTCCGGTCTCGAGACCAACACCGCGGTCTCGAGACCACATCACTGCAACTGGCATTAAGAGCCGAGCTTCTCTTGGATAATAGCTAATCTATTCCTAATAATTATTTTTTCCTAAATAATTATTTTACTTTTATTGAAGATAAATAGTTATCATCTATTTAATTCACGAAGAATCTTGGGAACAAATAAGAAAATAATAATTACAGTCGGGCATAGGCCTACAGAAGGATGGACATTGGACAGATAGGCTATAGGCCTACATAATGCTCCCAAACGCTAGTAACAATTAAGTCTACGATAATAGACCAAAGTTAAGCAAATTATAAGAATAAACCCAAAATAAATTGGTTTCCTGCTGGATAATTTAATTCTACCTCAAAACCAGCCATTGAGACAGATAGCATACCGTTTTATATTGTTCTTGTATGTTTCTTATTTCGAAATGAAGAATCATAAGAGAGGAGGTGATGAAGAAGAAGGAGTTGGAGGAGATACAAGCCTCTCTTCAGTTGTTACTGATGGACGAGAAGCAGAAAAGAGTGGACCTTGAAGAGGCCAAACAACGGCAAGAAGCTCTGCTCCAACAAGAGAAACTGCGACTGGAAAAACTGGAAAAGGAACGGAAGCAGAGAGATCTTGAATACCAAGTAAGTTATCGGAAAGTTTAAAAAGAGAGCCAGCCCTAATCAAAACAGTGATGAGTACAGGGTCCGATTTGTCAAAAAAGAAGCAGAATGTCGGAAATCTTAAAAAAATCTAAATTACAGTGAATTTTCTGGCGCCATGTGTTCCTCGCATTGTAAACCACTCGCAGAGGATAGACCTATTTGTCGTAGTGTCCAAATTGACCAGACTGATTCACCCACACAGACACGCGCGTGCAAACGCCAGTTATAAAATGAAGTTTATAAACTCCCAGCACTAAAACACTTTCTGATTACGTGCAGGATTCTTTGCACTGGCTTCCCATATCGTAACGCATCGGCGATAGATTAGCTGCGCTGCTGTGACGGTTCCTTCTTAGCTCTACTCTCCCCTATCTGCGAGTACTTTGCTGCCCTGTTTCTGCTCTGGTTAGTCGTCGAGCTCTTCGTTCTTTCTCTGGTGGCGACCATCCGGTATCTCGAGCTATCACCTCGTCAAGATTTCAGCCAGACTGGTTAAACCGTTAGTGCGTATGCTATGTTATGAGCCCCTGCTAAAGAGAGCCTCTGAGTGCTCGATTCTTTGTCTCAGAAGCCTTCAATCCATTGTGTGATGCATCCTACGAGAGCCGCTTGTTGGGCCCTTGATGTTACCTCGAACAGACAAAGTCTATACATGCCTTTTCTAACCAGAATTTGTAGCTTCAAACTGAGTCACCAAGTCAAATTGAAGTACAGGTCCAAAAGTAATTTGTGCTAGATCAATGAATACAGAGCGGGCAGCAAAATAATGCAATCCTGCATTACACCGTGGGTAAAGAACTTGAGGGGGTTAAGCCTACCCCTTAGGGGGTCGGCCAGAATTATTCCTATTGCTGAGCAATGGGAATAATGTTATTGCTATTGTTACTATTACGATTACTATTACTATTTAAATTACTATTACGTAAGATGTTAGAGTCGTAGTCTTTGAAGATCTTTGCTATTACTATCTATCTATATAATTACCTAAGTCACCTGCTTTGTCCGTCACATCTAAGGCGCGTGATTGGACAGGAGTTGAATCTAAGATGCGTGATTGGACAGAAGTTGATCGAAAAATTAGAAGTTGACTTACAGTTTTTGCAGTGCAAAAACACGTGATTGGACAGAAGTTGAATCTAAGATGCGTGATTGGACAGAAGTTGATCGAAAAATTTGAAGTTGACTTACAGTTTTTGCAGTGCAAAAACACGTGATTGGACATAAGTTGACCTAAATATTTACAAAAGTCACTGTGAACAAGCGTTTCAAAACTTTTTTATTCGTGTCTGTGCAGTTATTAGAGTAAAATTCATCGTGTAATGTAGGTATACTGCAATTATTCAAACTAAACGGAAACTCTAAGGATTATGTGTATTTTTTGCGTATTTTAGTATTGAACTCTCCCAACTTGCAGTGTTATAGTGGTTGACGCACAGTTCGTCGACTGTTTCCTCTAATTACTGTTTGGGCCTATTTTAGTTCGGCATCAAATTGTGTTCACCACTACCATAGCAACATTAAAATCAATTATTCACGAGTTAACAGCAAGGACGAACAGTCCCAGTTTCAGTTGAATCGTGAGCTCAAATATATGAGACCCGTGATTCTTCAGAATTACCAGCTAGTTACTATTATCTAACTAACAAGGCATCAACTGATGGCACATTAAACTCAAGTGAGATCCATTTGTGTTTTACGAATAAGAGTTCTCACCAGGATCTTTTGAATTCTGATTTCAGGCGGCACTGGAGAAGTTGCAGCAAGCAGAAAGGGAGAAAGAGGAAGCGCAAAGTCTTCTGCGCAAGAAAAAGGAAACACCTTTCGGATCAGCGCTTTTCAAGTTTATCGAGAGCGAAGCAAACGACCAGATCCTTGTTAACCCTGGAAGCCATCGTGGAAGGGGATTTGTGTTAGAAGATGATGTTCAAGCAAATTAGAACTAATAAAAGACGTTTAAATATTATTATTCTAAATATAATATTATTCTCTATTTTTCCAGCTAGGCATTCACATGACAAGTGTATTGTGGTAATTCATAATTACTTGCTTCGTTAATGTCAATATCAATTGGCTCAGTTAGCTACTTGTATGTTGGTTAGCAATTCGCTTTTTGTGGGTCCTACTACCTCGAATGACCTTCCTCCATCACAAAGGGCATAGCTAGTGACTTTCCACCATCAGCTTCTCGCTCTTTAGAGGCATTCTTTACCCCTGGGGTTTCCGCCCTGAGAGGGCTTCTGAATAATTATTGCATGAGAGGCGCTATATATTATAATAATTAAAAAAATAACCATTAAAATAAACCTGATTGGCCGTTCACATATTACATAACAGTCAAGGGGTAGGTGGGTGAGTTCCTGTTTTGTTAGCGTTATATTGTGTAGGGTGGGGGTAGGTTGAAGGTTTCATCATATAAAAAAACCTATTCAGCTTATGCTATTTTACCTGTTTGCCTGCCAATTGGAAATTCCATGTACCACGGACCTTCAATGTTTAATCGAAGTTCACAATACGTTGTGAACTAAAACTAGCACCATCAGCTGCCACCTGGCGAAATGATTTAACTTTCTTACTAATTATTTATAAATCAACTTTTAACAATTTCCTGTTTAGAATTTAACAATTTCACGTGCATAACTGTTAGCGCTCTTAAATTTAATTCCGTGTGCTTCAATTGTTTTGATTCTGGTTCACGTTAAAATTAATTCACTTGAAATAATTATTTCGGTAGGTATTGTCAATATGTTTCATTTCATTTTCTTTGGTATGTGCAAATAGTTTATATGTTTCGCTTTTTGTGGGTCCCATACCCAAGTGTAGTTGTAGTATACACTTTGTATACATCATACGCTATGAAATAGACAGAGTTGTACCGCGAACCTATCGATAAATACCTGACAGTGCAATATTAAACCAATCGATTCTGTGTGATATTGTAATCCTCATTTCTAATGCAAAACAGAAGGGAAACAAGAATGGTGTTTTTAGGCATGATTTACGTCACTACCATGTATTATCATGCTGTATTGGTAGGCCAACATGTAGGTACATGGTGACAATCGTCGACTACCCAATTAGTTGCCGTAATTAATACAAGTGAATTTAGCGCCATTAAAAGTACAATTATTAAGATGCGGAGGAGCTCCGTACATCCGGACGAGATAGTACACAATTTTAAGATGGCTTTTGTTACATAGCTAATTGGGCGTATGATGATTTTTACTGCAGTTCTTGAAATTGATAAAGGCAATTGTTAGTTGAATCACTACTATGAAAGTGCTAACTAACATCGTATTGGTACAAAAGTTCCAGATTGTGCAATAAAATAATGTCGATTGTATGTCTTTTAATGTGCTTATAGACTGGGGTGGGGTAGAGGGGTAGGTAGCATATAGTTATATATATATATCTTTTATATAATATAGGGGTGGTGGTCACAGCTGGTATTATATAACGCTATTAGGGGTAGGGTGGGCCAAAAATTGAAATGTTTTGCGTTATATAATATGTGAACGACCCCTAACCCTGTAACTTAGGTCTAAACATTAACGTGGCAGAAATATAAAGTTTTTGTTTAGTCTTGCAGTTATTTTCTATTATGAAGCAAACACATTACAAACATTGAAGTGTGCCGAACCACGGTACTACGGCCTTGTATCTCGATATAGGGCGCTTTCATACAATTGCTCATTTAGCTGGTATGCAACGGTCATTGGTGCAACGCAATAATAGGGCGGTATCTTGCCGGCAAGGCCCGCGAAAGGTTGGCGCCCAATACGTCTATAAAAGGAGAGCTTTGGTGCGAATCAGAGGAGATACGCGGGAAGACAGCGGTCGAGGGAGAAACTCGACGTTCGCGGTCGATCGTTAGTTGCTAGGTGGTAGCCTCCGAGAGGTCGACGATCGAAGCGAGGGCTCTAAGCAAGCAGTCGAGGCGAGCGAGCGTCGGTAGTCATTGCGCTTCGAGTGTCAATAGGTCGTATTCGAAAGGGCGTCTCACGAGGAGTACAGAGATCTATTTCTTTTTCATGTGTATTCGATGTTTAATGTGGATTAACTCTGTTTACTTCTGTTGATGTCAATGTATCGCCGAATAGAGGTGAGATACCCAGATAATCATTGTAATTGATGACAATCATAAGATAAAACTGCTAATTAGGTTTCATTTGATGCTATTGCTATTGTAAGATGTTTGTTTGAATATAATCGTTAAAGTGCAATAAGATAAGATTACTTAAGTGATCGACTGTGGTTGTCTTCACTAGCTAAGAACTGACGGGTATACATAAAGATAGTGGCAGTCAGTTAGAAGACATTGACACTGATATAGCGCGCCAGGAAATGTTGAGCTTCCTTTACAGGAACCCACTTATAAAACACTGGCTACGATAGGCGTTAGCGGTTTCGAATTTCTAACTGAGGAAGTCGATGGCAACGACTTGGCGGAAATAGGAGGTCTTACAGATAGCGGCAATCAAGCCCTAGAAGGAAGAACTAGGGCGGGGAATAATTTGGCGGAAACCGACCCAGGTGCTAGATTTGGCGCCACTGCGATCCCAAAGGAAGTCACGGACAAATATCACGACCTGGTAGGTGTAGAAATCCTGGATAATAGGAGAGCAATGCCTGTCGCGGCCAATGAAGCGCAGCCAAGGCGAAGCAGTCGATTGACGATCAACGAGCGATGATTGACTACAGTCAATTCGGCTCTACTTGATAACTCTCCTCCTATGGCGGGAAGTCGTAGCCGCCACTGTCGATGGAGCATTGCCAGCCAGAGTTCGCGAAGCCGACGCATCGGTCTACGTGTTTTCCCGCCATGGAATATGAGATGAGGATGGCGCGCACAGAACAGTAGGCGCCCGAAATAATCCAAAGCATAGAGTTAGGATTTGGCGCCAAGGCGGAGACGTGAAGCTACGCGAGCGGCGCGCGCGCGGTGGACGCAGTCGGTACATAAGTTAGGGTCTCTAGGTGGCAGTAGTGATCTTCTAATGTTTAAGATTAAGCTTGATTTCCGACTGAACAACAGCAACAGTAATATAATAGTAATATTAATAAATTTAAAAAAATATATTTAAAAAAACAAAGAAAACAGCAAAAAATGTCATTTTTGTCTTTTCTGTTTTTTAAAGACCAAGAAACCAAATAACCAAAAAACCCATTTGTGTGCTGCCCTGGGTTTCACAGACATAATATTATGGACCCTCAGGTAGGCCTATTGGAAATAGGCAATCGAGGTGGATTTCTGCGTGTCTCCTTCTCGCTAAATTTCTGCGCTGCAGGATTCCACCCATTTATAAAAAATTAGCGTATGCCCATGCTCGATGAGCCTCGATCGACAAGCTTTTACTTTAACAGTTGGGAATTATTGGGAACTAAGGATATTGCTAAATATGATTGCGAGAGGGCAGTACAGTTTCTTTAGAAAACCAACTTTCACTTTAACAGTCTCAGTTTAATTGACGCCATTTGCGCGAACTGAACAAGGGAACCATATTCCAGCATTCTGTTTATGTTTGTATTCCATAGTGTTATCTTTATGACAGGAATTATGCTTAACACATGGAATCTGGATGAATGATAATGTCATGCTTAATTAGATGCTGGATTGATGCGAGAATGTCGTTACGATGAAGGAGGAATCAATGTAAACAAGGCTGTATAAGCAAAAAACTCGAATGATGAGAAGAAATATACCTAAATAGAAGCTGGATTGATGAAAATATGCCTAAATGGAAGCAGGATTGATATGAATGCCATGCTTAAATAGTAGCTGGTTTGGTGCCAGAATGTTGTTGCGATGGAAGTGGAATCGATTTAAACAAACCCGTGTATGCAGAGACTATTGATGAAAAAAATATCTAAATGGAACCTGTATAGATTTAAACAAATATGCATGAATGAAAGCAGGATTGTTGAGAGGATGCCATTATAATAATAAAATACGCTATTTGTTTTTTACAAAATTTCAAGTCTAAAATACACTAAAATACGATTTTACCGAATCATGTTTAATGAAGGCTGAACGTAATGAGAAGAATTATATTCAAATGGAAGTTGGATGTGATGAAAGGAATTATCTTTAATTGGAGCTGGGTGTGATGAAATGAATGAATAAATGGAAGATGAATTGATGAATATTATTATATCACAAATAGTGTTATTCATCACTATTATTATCAGTGTTATTGATGAATTGATCATGAAACCAGCAGATTCTGGATCTTCCACGACTTCGGCTTCCTTCCACTATACCCAACATCACACTGTTCTCAGTACCGTCTTCAGGCTGTCTCACGATGTGTCTGAAGTACCGCAGTTTTCTGGATTTAATATGACCTAACAGTTTGCTGTCAACTTTCGTCATTTGATACACTTGTTCGATGGTCAACATTGCTGTCCATGGAATTCTGAGCAGTTTCCTCATGCACTTGTTCCCAAATGCTTGTATGCGTTTCTCTTCCTCTCTTTCTTTATTGTCCAACGCATCACAACCATACGTTGTTCATGTCCTGCTAAAAATATAATCGTTACTCTATCACTGGTAAGTGTTCGTCATCCAATCGTCTGACAGGTCTCTTCATTTTTTGCTTTTCTCATTTCTTCATTCAGGAGACAAACCATACATATGTATGTTTGTAATAAAAGATTTGCACATGCTGGAAATCTAAAGAATCACAGAAGAACTCACACAGAGGAGAAACCATACATCTGTCACGTTTGTATTAAAGGATTCATGCGGAGCTCACATCTACAGAGTCATAGAAGAACTCATACAGGTGAAAGACCATATTTATGCAACATTTGTAATAAAGGATTCTCAAACACTGGATGTCTTAGCACTCATATGAAAATTCACACAGGAGAAAAACTATATGTATGCGATGTTTGTAATAAAGGATTCATTATGCTTGGAAGTCTAAAGAAACACAGAACGATTCATACAGGAGAAAAACCGTACATATGCTCTGTTTGTAATAAGGGATTTATAGAACTTGGAAATCTAAAGAGCCACAGAAGGACTCATGCCGGAGAAAGAACTTATATATGTGAGATTTGTAATAAAGGATTTGTACACATTGGAAGTCTCAATTGTCAGAGAAGAACTCATGCAGGAGAAAAGCCATACATATGTGATGTTTGTAATAAAGGATTCACAGAACTTGGAGGGCTAAAGGTACACAGAAGAATTCATATGGGAGCAAAAACATACATATGTGAGATTTGCAATAAAGGATTCACACAAATAGAACATCTTAAGATATATAGAAGAAGTCATGCATGAGGGGGAAAAAATATATATAAATGTGTGTGTGAGAGAGAGATTTGTAACAAAGAATTTGCAAGACCTGGAAATCTAAAGTAACACAGAAGAACTCACACACGAAAACACCATACATATGTTTTGTTTATTTTAAAGGATTCACAGGACTTGGAAGTCTAAAGACACACACAAAAATTCGCACCGGAGCAAAAACCATACATTTTGAGATTTCCAATAAAGGATTTGCACAAATTGGACATCGTAATATTCACAGACGAACTCATGCAACTGAGATTCAAGACACATACAATAAACCTCGTACTAAAGACAGCAATTCGGTTAAATAATTTGAACTTCTTTCAGGAACACAGCCAGATAATTCTAAGATGAGGAGTGAAGTGATTGATAATCTGTTGAGTTCTTTACATTTAGTAGTGCAGACGTTATTGATAAGCCAATTGAACGTTTGCCAAGGAACGTATATAAATTCTAGTGGATTTTAAGGTCTTTTACTGAAAGTTAAAGATGGAGAATGTTCGTTTTTTTAGAAAAGGAAAATCTCACGTGGATGCAAATGTGCGTGGGTCAAAATCTTTTGGATGTGGCAAATGTGATTTTTAACAGAGGAAGAGTTTCTACACCATTGTTCTAGCCATCAATATTCTCCACCTGACGAATTAACTGCTGACTTTTGGCATCATGTCAGCTTTGATTCCACACAGTTGAAAAAAATTATAATTTAGACAAAGAAACAATGCTGTTGAAATGCATGGATAAATAGTTGTTTGCGTCAATTGATATTTTATATCACTTTTTTTTCATAATGCTTAGCCAGTAGGTATTCTGATGTTGACAGTCCAGAGATTCCTCACTAAAAATGTCACAATAAAATAAGTTTGATGAATGACAATAATGCTTGCTTAAAGGCCAATGTTTGCCCATCAAAGTTTACATGGAGACTGGGTTTGGCTAATGACGAGCTACCTGTCAATCAAACCTGAACTGATGACATTGAAGAAGCACACACTACTGGCCATCTCTTAGTCTCACGCTTGACAGAGTATATGCTAATCAGCCGATCAGCCGTATCGACCTCACCTTTTGTTCTAGTGTAGTCGAGTATTATTTGAGACTGCAATTTTACTCCAGCGTGTACAACAGAGTTGGTGTGATGCATGTTAGATAATGAAATCATAGCACGTATTTCATCAGCACATAGGACACTAATGCAAGATCTCCATCAAAACCAGTTATTGATGATTCAATAAGGCGTTTTTTCGATGGCATAAAATCTGCCTCATTGGCATTAGCAGTTTCATCAGCGTCATTGTCACTATCAGGACCAGTCTCGTCATCTTGTTCATTATCATCGTCAATTTCATCGTTATTCTCATCATCAGAAACATCTAACAACTGATTTTTAGGAAATGGAATCTCATCACACTCAGGACCCACCGAAGAAAAAACAAACTTTTGAGGTTTTGAGACATAACAGATCATCTGTTGCTGATGTTAATCATTTCCTAGTGACGCCACATAAATGTGGAATGTGTGATGAAATATTTGAAATTCAAAATGACTTCAGGGATCACTGTTTCCATGTTTGTTATTCTTGAGTGGCTCATGACTTTGCTTCAGTGCTTTAGAAGTGCATAGATAAAATCAGAAACTGAATTAACTGTTTTTTGATAATCGAGCCACTCTTTTCTTAAGAACTTATGGTCTGCAAGATCATTTAAACCAATTTGGATGATTTACTTTAGAGATGTTTGACTTCACTATAGATTTGGTGTCTAACTAGAAATTTGTTTACACTAATTAAACTCATTGAATGCAGCTCTCCCAATCAACCACAAGGCTGCTCTCTCTCTTTCTGTCTGTCAATCTGTTTTTCTGTTTCTCACTCATACATTTACACATGCTCTTCTCACTCCGTCTTGCTCTGACTTTTTCTCATTCACTCTTTCTCTCCCCATTCATCTTTTTCTTTATATTCTTTGTCTACTCGAATCGAGCATAAGATATCACTTATTGATTAATATCTTTGCACATGGTAACATATAAACCGTAATTATGTCTATAATCATTAGATTTTAAAACAACTTTCAAAGACAATTGTCAGTAACTGACCATTGTACATACATTGCATGAAATCATTTCTTACACACATAAGTTAAACTTCATACCTATTTCCCACATGGAATAAAGCATTGAAAGCTAATGCAGAATTACAATGTAATTGTAAAAAATTAATTGTAAACTTTGTTTCTTATTAAAAGACGGCTAAAGTTATATGAAAACCATTCATTTCAGCCTTATAATCGAAAACATGTCTCGTCTAAAAAGTCCTTGGAAAATTAAACGGGCAATATACTATCCCGAAAGCTTGGATCTCGTAGACAACCCTTGAAGCATGTTTACGAATCCGTCAGTTCCTGCAAGAAAATGATCAAATTTTTAACTTATTGAATTCAGGATTATCAGTAATTACTAATTATTTTCCGGTTGCATTAAGTTGGATGTTTTTTATTTTATTTTTAATATTGGAATTACTGACGACAATAAATTGAGAGCATTAAGAAATTATCCACAATTGTATGTGAAACCATTCAGGAAAATGAGTCAAGTCGTGGTTCACAGTATTTTTGTAAGCCCCTTCCAAAGCAGGTTCAGGTTCATTGTTTTATTGCATGATCGTTGATACATACATCTTTTTAATTACCATTACACGTATAAATTGTCATAGGCGAGCCAGAGAATTCACTGAGATATATGCATAATTTGTTTTTCATTCAACATGCTTTTTACTTTAATACTTCTAAGACTTGTTAATTATAACCATCCTAATCGCAGTATTATCGTTATTCAGTTAGCCTACTGTTGTCTTTTGCCACGTCAAGTTTACTCTAAGCATATATAACCATTGTTGCGTTAACAACCTATATGTAGAATACTGTCTAGTACAATCTTCAAATCGACAACGCAGAAGCTTTTGCAAAGCTCCTAAAAAACGATGTCGGGTGAGAGAGTGGAGAGGAGGGGTGATGACATCGTCACGTGATAGGATGATGGCCTAACGCAGCCTAGCCTCGACTCACCCATAGGCCTACAGTACGTCGTTTGGGTGTCTGTTAAACGTCGTAGGTAATCGACTCCTTAGTCTCCATCCTGGACATTGTTCTCTTTTTATGATGGCCTGGACCGCGCAATTTCGAAGGGGTGCTCTACATACGATACCAATTCTATTTTACGGGTGCTTTGTGTCTGAATGGATATAATAGTCTTCTCTTGTCGTAAGACAGCTGCAAATCTTGCCATCGAAGAGAACAGACCAATTGTCAGGCAAGTAATCTCGTCCTGTTTATCCGAAAGGTGCAGTCAAAGGGTTCCAGGTACATTTTTGCCATCAATTTTTCGCCATCAATTCTTCGCCGCATCAAAAGCACGTAAATGGAAGCTGGGTTGATGAAACACATGTAGGCAGTGGCGTATACCGAAGGATCATCGAATGGCACCTAGTGTCAATAGACACGCTGCAAAATGGCAATGCCGCCTCTGTCTATCTTGCCATGACTTTCGCACCTATCAAAGGAAATAAATTTTGCAATAATAATAATAATGCGTAAAATGGCCCCAGGCGGCACTTGTCCTAGAGACGGCATTTTTGGCACAAAAAAAAATAAAAAATTCTTGCTTCATATATTTCACTCTTCCAGATTCTTGCTGCTGATCTTGTCTAAACCAGGCACTATATGCTTTTTTGCTATTTCTAGACTTAAAACTAACGTATACAATATACAGAAGAACCATCGAATGGCACCTAGTGTTAATATATACGCTGCAAAAATGGCAATGCTGCCTCTGTCTATATTGCCATGACTTTCGCACCTATAAAACGAAATAAATTTTGGAATTATAATAATGCGCAAATTCTTAGATTGATGAAAAATAATTTTTTCCTAAGTAAAGAGTTGAATTAATTAAGGACAATTTAAATATAAATTTGAATTACGAAAAAACTTGCAAAATGCATCATGTGTTGATGCAAATAAAGTTTTATGAAACATAAATTTGAGTAATGAAAGACGTTTTTGCCTACTTTGAGTGATGAAATAATTAATGCAAAGTTGGATTCACAATTGAAATCTAACTTAAATAGATATTGGATTTATCAAAAAAATATTTCTTAATTAGAATCTTGGTTCATGAAAGAGTTAGGCCTATTGCCTAAACAGAATTTAGATTTTCAAAACGAAAACTACTTAAAATAAGCTAATTAAAACCTACCTAAGACCCACAATTAGAGAATCACTACATTCCAATTTAGCAATTCTTTCAGTTGAACGCTCGTTGACAAGCACAACTAACTTTATACAAGGTTATTAGTAATTTATATTTCGCCCCTTCAAGGTTACTACTCATGAGCGTTCCAATTAGTCAAAGTTATCAGTTACTAATCTATTCTAAGTACCATAGGGCCTACTTACTATGGTCTCACTATGATCAAATTAGTGTTTAGGCCTAGGACTTTCTTTTCAATACGTAAAGAGAAAGAATAGGCCCCATGATTTGTATTGTTTTATTTTAATTTTATGTGGACTTTTAATTTTCGATCTAGCCTGCAAGACGTTTAATAACTTTATTGTGAGGCTTGCATTATTTGTTTGTTTTATAACTGGTTAATTTCTTAATTAATACAATCAAAGTCTATTTTTATATCTTTATATCTAATGATAATGCATTTTAATTAGTCAAAGGACATACAGCTTTTATGTCGACAGCGCATGCTGATGCTGTTACTAACTGTAGGCCCTACAATTATTTAAATACTGAATAGAATAATCATAATGTATATAAGAGCTTAATGAAAGCACTCAAAACAGACACCCTATGCCTATCTCCTTGTGCATATATTGGGGTATGCCTATATATGCAAGAACGAAGTGATGGAAATATAGACAGAGGCGGCATTTTGTACCTTCGCCCCAGGCGGCGCTTTGCCTCGCTACGCCACTGCATGTAGGCCTACACAAATAGAAGCTGGATTGATGAAACAATTATACCTAAATAGAAGCGGTATTTATGAAACAAATATACCTGTATGTAAGCCGGATTGATGAAAAGAATTATACGTACATGGAAGCGGGATTGGTGAAAAGAAATACACCTAAATGGAAGTGGGATTGATGGCGAAAAATTGATCGGCGAAAAATGGATGGCAAAAAATGTGTTGGTCGCCTAGTTGAAGAGTGTAGGTCTACGTAGGATCTACACATGGGCAAGCCATGGGAAATACCATAGAAAAATTCACCTGCCCACTACACTGCTACTTGCCACTAATCGCCAGACTCCGCCAGACTCCAATAGGCCTACTCATTGTCGTAGCGAGGCAAAGTGCCGCCTGGGGCAAGGGTAAAGAAATGCCGCCCGTCTGTTAATTCCATCACTTTATTCTTTTGCATATTCCGTGATATGCACAAGGGGAGATAAGCATAAGAGTAAGACGCCTGTTTTTGAGTGTTTTCATTATATAGGGCTTTTATTCTGTTTATTCCATTCGTTATTCAATTCATTATTGGCCTACAGTTAGTAACAGCATCAGCACGCACTCTCAAAATTTAAACTAATTGACTAGTTTAATTGCGTTATCATTTGATTAAACAAAAGTAGATAGAATAATTAAGATAGTATAATTAAGAAATAAACCATTTATAGAGAAAATAAAAAAGCAAGCCTCACGATAGAGTTATCAAACGTCTTGCAAATGTTGAAATCTAGTTTAGATGAAAGTAATAAATATGAAAAATCTGCGCAGATCATCTTGTCAGCTGCAAGTTTGTATTATATTAATCGCAAGAAGACACTAACTAAATTAGTTTCGCATTATATACATTCGCACCTATCGAATGAAATAAATGTAATAATAATAATGTGCAAATTCTCTTTTGCGCCGTGTCTATCAGGGTCGGCTGCTGGCATAGGCGACATAGGAAACCGCCTAGGACGCCAAATTTCAGGGACGCCGAATTTTAGGGATTATGCGGTGATGTTTTCAGGAATAAAAGTTTATGATGATACAAAAACAAATTCATGAATTAGTTGTTAAAAACTGGTTTTGGGTCAAATCCAACTTCAACAACGATATTCAATCTCTTCAAACGATATTCAATCTATTATTAACACCTTATTGAATTTCCTCCTCTTTAGATCTCTATTAATTTTCCTATGCCTTAATCGTCTATATATATTTTGACAAAAAAAAACATTTTTATGTGTCTCGTGCAGTGCTTGCCTGACCCTATATTTTCTCACATCTTACTGTTTATGCAACGGGCGTGGGGGCGCTCTAAAATTGATGGCTGCCTAGAGTGCCAAATTACCTGAGGATTTCTCCAACATGTATGTATAAAAACTCTAGGTGCTATTCGATCATGTTGATGGTGCTTCGGTATCGTATCGTATCGTAATCTCCAAATGTCTAAAGCGCCACTTTAAAGCTAAGCGCAGGGCACCAGCTTATTCACGAGCGCTGCGTCAAATCAAAGGGGTTTCCAAAGGATAGTCCGTGGGCGGTCAGAGTTCGGTCACCAGGAAGTCAGCAGGGTAGAGTAGCTGTTAAGTAGGGTGTCGCTTTGGTCGAGGATTGACAGATGGAATGTCAAGTAGTGAGTCTGGGTAAGAGTTCTTGAAAAGGTGGGATTTAAGTTTAGAAGGGAAAGCCCGGGGTGTGATAAACAGAGGCGCTAGGGACAGATGCTGCTGCATGACGGGAAATGATGGTGAAGGAACCGAGAAGGCTCGAAATTCAGGAGGAAGGTCGTTCCAGAGACGAGGTGCGGCGTTTGATATGGCGCGATTGGAGAACTTATGAGATGTGATCGGAGGTCGAGTGAGAGTGAGGCAAGAGGACGATCGGGTAGAGCGGGGTTGGCTGGATGGTGAAGAGTTCGCGAAAATATTTGGGCTGTGAATATTGTATGGAGTTGCAAGTTAATATTAAGATTTTGAAGTGAATGCGCTCTAGGATTTTTAACAAGTGAAGTGACTTGAGGATTGGGGTGATGTGATGATGCTTGGGTGTTCTGGTGACGGCTCTGGCTAATGAGTTTTGAATTAGTTGTAAACGTTTGATTTGTGTGGCTTCGAGGTTGAGGAAGAGGAAGTTGCAGTAGTCGAGCTTGGAGTGGACAATTGAGGTAGCAATGGTGGAAGCAGTTTTGAAGTCCAGCATGGGTCGGATGCGGCGGAGGTCGCGAATGTGCATGAAGCAGGAGCGAGAGAGGTTAGAGATGTGATTAGAGAAAGAGAGATGAGGATCAAAGGTGACGCCAAGATTTCGGACTGGGGCATCCGAGGTGAAGGGAAGGGATGAAGAGATAGTGGGTGAGTGAATTGCGGGGTTGGGTATTTTCTTGATTTGGTCAGGGAGGCCTATGAGGATAAATTCTGTCTTGGAAGGGTTGAGGCAGAGGAGGTTAGATGACATCCATTCGGAGACTAAGTTTACTACATTCAGTAGTTGTGCAATGGAGGTGGAGAAAGAGGTTGGGGAGAAGGATATGTAGAGTTGAGTGTCATCTGCATACAGGTGGTGGTCGACAGAGGAGGATTGTGTGAGATGACTTAAGGGTGTGGTATAGAGGATGAAGAGGAGTGGTCCTAGGACGGAGCCTTGAGGGACACCACATGTGAGTGGAAGGGGTTGCGAGCAGAGTTTGGAGGCCTTGACAGAGAAGGATCTGGAAGATAAGTGGGATTGGAACCAGAGTAGAGCAGTCCCAGAAACGCCAAACCAAGAGGATAGTCTAGTCAAGAGAAGGCTGTGGTCAATGGTATCAAATGCAGCAGAGATGTCGAGGAGACAGAGGCAGGAAACTTTTTGATGGCTGACGGCAGATACAAATTTGCTATATAGAGAGACAAGCAGAGTTACTATAAGGCCCCTCTTTTGGTGACGTTAGACATATTACCTTTGCTCTAACCATAAGATATCTTTGCGGGATAATGCCTTACTCAGGATTTCGCACTTTCATAGGATTGAACCATTCAACTGTTAACCTTGCAAGTATCTCCAATCGTTCCCGGCCGAAGCTGTATTTGTTCAACCCTAGTTAGTCAAAATAGACTCTCGGAGAGATAATATATTACAACCAACTTTATTACTAGGAATACAAAAAGGCGAGAACTATATGACTAATCTACATACGTCAGATATGTTCATATTCACAATCAGAGCACCAAGGATTTAGATAATAACCAACGTATAGGAAAAGTAACCAAGTACCTGAGGATAATTGATTACCGAGAATATCGTCTAAAGTAGGGAACGGTAGTACGTGAGACAGCCTTCTCTGTTCTCATCAGTGTTGATCGACCGCAACCACTCACGCTAATCCCATACCTCCTTCCTCCGTTTCGTCAACTCCTCACGTTCTTCACCGTCCCCTTCCTTGCTCCAGGCCAACCAAAAACCAACCACCTTTCTCTCTCTTCTCACTTCCTTTATATATCATCCGTCCCACAGGCGAGTGTCTCTCGGCCACTGATAAGGATAGGGCGTAAGGGAAGGGAAGGCCCGCACAGAGCAGCACCCAGAAGGACCCAATAACTACTCATCTTAAAACAAGGAACTAATAATATATATATATATATAGATTATAGGGTTATATTACTGTGGAGTGGTGTCTAATGAAGCCTGATTGGTGGGAGTTTAGCAGTGAGTTTGTTGAGAGGTAGTCATTAAGGCGGCATATCGTGTGTTAGTTTTAAGTCGAGTGAAAGCTAAGAAGCATTGTGCCAGGTTTAGACAACAGCAGCAAAATAATCTTGAAGAATGCAATTTATACAACAAAGAATATTTGTTATTTATTTTATTTACCGAAAATGCCGCCCCTAAGACGAGTGCCGCCTGGGGCGGTTCGCTCCCTCGCCCCACACTCGCTACGCCACTGGGCCTACTCTTGTTGCACGCACACTGTACATCTAAGAATAGTGCACTATAGTAAATTTTAATTGCATACACTGTCCTTCATCAATCTAATTCTTTCCCAAGCACTTTGTTATATTTAACCCTTCTTTGATAGGGCTCTCCAGTTACGTCGAGATCTGCTCAATCAGAGCGCACGTTCAGTTGTTTCTGACTAATGCAATCACATTCAAGAGCTACGTGTACAATGCTAGATAATGAAATAGGCCTATTGTAGAAGACGTAGCCTACAAATTTTGTCTATGTGCTCTGCCAAAGCCCGTTCGTTGAATTTTGACATAGTCTTGGACAAATTTACAGCCGTGTAACCCCATTGCAGAATACAGTCAGCATGACGCATCGAAACCGCCTTCAGGTCTTGCATTTAGATAGACAAAATTCTTCTCATCAATCCAGCTTCCATTTAAGAGTTTTTTTTTCATTTTATCAACCCAGCATCAATTTAAGCATATTTTTTGTCTTAAGCAGTTACTGTAGGGATTCCACTCAATCATGACTTGTTTCATAAATCAGTCTCCCATCTCAAAACATTATAGCATAACAAACATAATGGAATGAGTGGTTCAGGAGAATTACTTATGTTTGAGAACCACTTTGCCATCTTCATCCTGCGTCCTAGTATTCACATTTATTCACTTTAATCATGAATGTTCCAACAGAGTTCACAGAAACTCTGTTGCAACATCATCAAGTTCATTCCATGCAATCACCACTCTGGCACTAATGAACCTGATCATCGATGAAGCTTCTAGATAAACATTGATCTTTTCATTTATCCAGCTTCCAATTGAACGACAGTCCTTTCATCAACAATTAGCATTGTTATTTACTTTCTTACTGCAATTTATGTATAAGCGCTCTATTTAATAGCATTTAAGGGTGGCCATATTGTTTTCTAGGACCGGGAATGTATTCTTCACTTTTACTTAATTTCCTTTTGGATCATTGTATACATTTTCTAGGCATTATTTATGTACTAATATAGGCGACTTTTAATATGGTCGGTCCTAGGGATCACCTGGCAACATTTTATGGGATTTAAAGCAGGTGAGTAAATCTGGACCCGTGCCGACTATCTGCGCGTGCGCTGAATCGCCGAACCCGAATCCCCGAAACTGATTTCCACCGTCCCCGAAAACGAAGCTGAAATAGATTCTGCTTAGATGGATGCTGGATCGATAAAAAGAATTCATGCAGCAGCTGGATTGAATGAATTGCGCTGCTTTGAGACAGTTTAGCATTTTGTAATAGTACAATGCTGTTTTCGGAGAATCGAGCTCTTTGGTCCTTTCAGCGTCTTCGAAAGGTTGAAATGCTAACTTGGCCGAATTGCTGGGGCACGGGTAAAATGCTGATTTGCATATTGGAGGCAGGTAAAATGCTGATCAGAAATTGCTGATTGGTCATGATGATTTGTGGGTAAAATGCTGATTCGCTGATTGCTGATTTTGGTTTTTATAAACAACAATACAAAACAACTATTGAACAATTTTTATTTGCACATATCAAATCTGACGAAACTATTGAACGACTTTTATTTGCATCTAACGATGTGAACACTAACTAAACATCAACAATATACAGAAATTCACGAGTAATTTTCACTTGCACACATCACAAATTTTTTTTCTTTCTGTTAGAAACACTAACACAAACACTGTGAAACCATCGTGGCAAAGTGTCACATTGGATCCAATGATTTTTTTTCTTTTTAAGTTATGTGTTGTTTCCAAACGAGGCTCTGCTCCTGAACAGGAGTAGCAGATGTCATTTCTGATTTCGAACTCAACCACAACTGGCTGGTTTGTTAGTCTGAAGGTTTGATAGTCCGACAATAATTTAACTAAAAGCTGGGTTAATTGATGAAAATAATGTATAAAACTTGGAGCTGGATTCATATGATAAGATACATGCCTAAATGGAAGCTGGATGAATGAAAAATGGTGCAATCAAGCTCCTAGTCAAGCATAATTATTTTCATCAATACAGCATCCATTATAACCGCAATCTTATCACCTATCGACTGGACAACATGCACTCTTCGGACTATAGAACCTTAGGACTATCGAACCTTCGGACTATAGACACAGAACCTATGCATGATGTTTATGAATTATGAAATGGTAAGATGTGCAGTAGATCATTATGGTAGCAGAAATCAGTGAAAGAGAGTAACCCAATGAACTGTGTTTGGCGGTCGGCACCACTTTGGAAATATTTTCATTGAGTCAATGCCGTAAAAAGGTTAAGAACTGCTGCTTACACTAATGTTTGTTTAAGTTGTTCATTTTACTTTATACTGCTTTATGGGTTATATATGTGTGAGGAGGTGTAGGAGGCAAGTTAAATTCCTGCTACTTAATAATGGTTGACTACTTCTTCAAGTCGCTAGGTGGCTTTGTTGGTTAATTTGATGCAGGACGTGATGAAAGCTTCGCGTGTCTGCTACACAGTTAAATTTGACTCCTATGATAAGAACTTGTAAATTGTAGTCATGCTGCGGTGTGCCAGTTTGAATAATAAAATACGACTATATTATTGTTGCTGTTGTTGTTGTTCTTCTTCTTCATTGTCTTATTCATCTTCTTCCTCTTCTTCTCGCTATCATTATTCTTGGTTATTTTGGCTAATGTTATTCAATTTATAACTATTCTATGCACTTTTCATCCTCTCTTAGGTTAATTCAGCTTCCTAAGTATGATGTCATGACGGTTTTCTATATCCGTCATTGTGGCATAATGTTGTAGGCGTCTGAACATGTTATTTTTTAAAGTTGGTTTATAAAAATATATTCAAATTATATATAATATAATATAAATTGTAAATGTATTTTACAATTCTTTTCTCTCTCTCTGCTGTCCATTTCTGATTACTAGAACATTCTCTATGTATGTGTGTGTTGTGCATAGTCATTTTTCAAAACGCTTATCAATCCATCAATGAAACTTTATACAGTGCATCTTCAACAATCTACTCGGATGCACCCTCAGTCCAACCCCGGTCAGAGAAGACAGATTCCAGAGTAGAAAAGAAAGAGAATAGAGAGGTCCTAGGCAAGAGTCGATGATCTAATGGGAGGCCATACCAAGCAGTCGGGATTGCAACCAAAAAGACATGAAAAGCTTATGTATTATTTATTTCGCTTATGCACATCGCACAGAGCCATTTAACAGTAAGTTCATCAGCAACATGCAATGCGGGCAGGTAATCATGAAAACGAGTTATTATGCAGTCATTTATGATGTGAGACATTGTAAATGACTGTGTAATAACTCGTTTTCATGATTACCTGCCCACTTTGCATGGTTTGGTGTGTTGTGCATAAGCTAAATAAATAGCTTATGTATCATAGACTGTATCTCTGCATTGGTCCGTAGTGGAATGATCTTCTTATGATAAAATGATTATAATATTATATTCTTGGTATTAATATTAAAAACAATAAGTATTACAGTCTGATAAAGTGAAGTTTAAGTTTTTGCACTATTGATTGTGTTTTATTTCATGGTTTGTCTTTTTGTTCCTAATTTATATTTTGTACTCCTTATAATATTTCCATTCTAGTATTACCCAGTTGAACTATTTTGGAGATTCTACTGTGACGTGGTTTAGCTTTAAACAAGATTTATTTTGTAAATTTTAAATTTTTTTACTCTTTTGAAGAACTGAAGATGCAGTCACGATCCAACAAGAACGACAACCAAATAGGTTTCCAGCTTTCTAGCAAAACACTTGTGCAAGACTGCAGTCTCAAAACCCATGTGAAGACACACTCTGTAAAAAAACGATACCAATGTGGTTTATGTCAGAAGTCATTTACGTGGATGTATGAATTGATGACACATGAAAAAACCCACACTGTGGAAAACAGTCTGAAAACCAATGTGAAGACAGACTCTGGAGAAAAACGATACCATTGTGGATTATGTCAGAAGTCATTTATGTGGATGTATGATTTGATGAGACATGAAAAAACCCACAATGTAGAAAACAGTCTGAAGACAGACTCTGGAGAAAAACGATACCATTGTGGTTTATGTCAGAAGTCATTTATATGGAAGTATGAATTGAAAAGACATGAAAGAACCCACTCTGCAGATAACAGTCTGGAAACCCATGTGAAGACACACTCTGGAGAAAAACGATGCCATTGTGATTTATGTAATATGTCATTTACAAATAAATGTCATTTGATGAATCATAAAAGGACCCACACTGGAGAAAAACCATACAAATGTGGTGTATGTCGTAAGTCGTTTATGCAGAAGAATCATTTGGGCAATCATAAAAAAATCCACTTTGGTGAAAAGCAACAAAAGTTAAATTTATATAAAAGAATGTTTATACACGGTGAAGAAAAAAGTATGAAAACCAATGTGAAAACACATTCAAGAGATAAACGATACCCCTGTGGTTTATGTCAGAAGTCATTTACGTGGAAGTATGAATTGAAAAGACATGAAAAAAATCACATTGTAGAAAACATTCTGAAAACCAATGTGAAGACAGACTCTGGAGAAAAACGATACCCATGTGGTTTATGTCAGAAGTCATTTACATGGATGTATGAATTGCTGAGGCATAAAAGAACCCACCCTGTTGAAAACAGTTTGGAGACCCATGTGATGACACACTCTAGAGATAAACGATACCCATGTGGTTTATGTCAGAAGTCATTTACGTGGAAGTATGAATTGAAAAGACATGAAAGAACCCACATTGTGGAAAACAGTCTGAAAACCAATGTGAAGACACACTCTGGAGAGAAACGATACCCATGTGGTTTATGTCACAAGTCATTTACATGGATGTATGAATTGATGAGGCATAAAAGTACCCACCCTATTGAAAACAGTCTGGAAACCCATGTGAAGACACACTCTGGAGAAAAACGATACCCATGTGGTTTATGTCAGAAGTCATTTATGTGGAAGTATGAATTGAAAAGACATGAAAAAAATCACATTGTAGAAAACAGTCTGAAAATCAATGTGAAGACAGACTCTGGAGAAAAACGATACCATTGCGGTTTATGTCAGAAGTCATTTAGGCTGAAGTATGAATTGATGAGACATAAAAGAACCCACATTGTGGAAAACAGTCTGAAAACCAATGTGAAGACACACTCTGGAGAAAAACGATACCCATGTGGTTTATGTCAGAAGTCATTTACATGGATGTATGAATTGATGAGGCATAAAAGAACCCACACTGGAGAAAACCAGCACAAGTGTGATTTATGTCATAGGTCATATACACATAAATATTATTTGATGAATCATAAAAGAACCCACACTGGAGAGAAACCGTACAAATGTGGTATATGTCATAAGTCATTTACGCAGAGTTATCATTTGGGGACTCATAGGAGAACCCACTCTGGTGGAGAGCGGCACAAGTTAAATTTTATTCAAAGTACGATTGTACACAGTGAAGACCTCAAAAAGCACATTGGAGCATACAAACCTTGCAAGTTTAGTTTGTCTGAAACTGAAGCTGCAAGTGACTATAGGCTGGAAGGTCATACACTGGCCAAAATTAGAGATAAAATAAGGAATAGTGAGTTAATCTATAATGATTCATGTGAAATGAAAGAGGGATGCAACAAAAGTGCTGCGTGTAAGGAGTGCAGCATATCCACTGAAGTTGAAAAGTGTTTTGATAGAAAAGAGTTGTCGATAGCAAAAACCAAGCAGAGTGAACATCCAGAAGAACAAATTTCAGAAGATCGTGTGGCAAATAGCTCCTTTGTATGTGGTGTTGTTATGAAATCTTTTGGCTGTGGAGTTTGTGATGCAAGCTTTGGTACTAATGAGGAATTTATGGAACATTGCAATAATCAGGTGTGCAAGAATTCTAAAAAGGATGCGTTTTCAGAAGATCATGTTGCAAATAACTTTGGTGTACATCATGTTGTGGTGACAACTTATGGGTGTGGAGTGTGTGATGCAATACTTGCTACTAATGACGAATTTATGGAACATTGCCGTCATCATATCAGTATAAGGCCCGATAAAGATAGTTTTCAGGAGCTGTTTGAAATGTACTTTCTACGGTTCCCCCATTGAGAACAAAACATAATTTCTTCAAAAGTTCTAACTTTGAGTTTGTCACTTATTCCATCAACTTTACAGTTTACTTTTGCCACATGACTTTATTTACCTTTTCAAACATGGTCATGCATTTTTACATTCATCAAAAGTTCGCTCTCTTCGTTTTTACAACAGAACAGAATTTTTTTCATTTTTGACCTAATTCATAAAGAAAGCACATTTGAACAGTACTTACCAAGGGGTAGAGAGCTGAATTAGATTTTGCTGCAACAAATCTCGGTATATATGTATAATGTAGTTTTCATGTATCGAATATAACTTATGTGTTTAGATGATATTTAATGGCTCAACTTGAGTTATATATTTCTTGAACTAAAATGCTGATCTCAGATATGTTTATTTTATTTGATTTACCATTTTTTGTTAAGTCTTTGTATTCTATATAATGACTTAACAAAAACCGGTAACTTGCCCACACATTCATCTTTTGTCTCCCAGATGAAATAGACAACTGATGAGTTTGATGTCTGTCCTTTGAGGAATTCCACTTGCCAGTCTCATAGCATATTTCAATCACATAAATAGTCCATGCAAACTTATACGGCCAACTTACTCCGAAACTCACTGACACATTAGCACAAATAAAAATGGATAATAAATCGTTTTCGCATCCCAAATTCCGACCACTGTTACATAACTTAGCAGAAGCCGTATTGATGAAAAGAATCATCCCGAGGTAGAAGCTGGATGCGATGAAAACAGTCATACATAAATGGAAGCTGGATGTGATGAAAAGGTTCTTGCATGAGTAAAAGCTGGATGTGATGAAAAGAATTGTTTATATGGAAGCTGGATTGATGAAAATTTTTTTATTGATGCCACAACATGCAACCATGCACAAAGCCTCCATAATCAGGTGCAATGAATTTGGGATGCTAAAACGATAAAGTGGATGAATTTGTGACGCTAACATGATAAATTACGTAATAATGGGTACCTAGACATATCCCCCGCTTGATCACATGTTCAGTACAAATGTTGATGAGAAGGTGCATTATACTGGACACATCAGTTTATAATGTATTATTAAAATTTCAAATGACGGGACAACAATCTTTGTTAAATTGCAGTTTAAGTCTGTAAAGCAACCACTTCTTGCACATAACTTGGCGATCTCAAATTAAAATAGAACCTGGTTTGATCAAAGAATTCTTGCTTAAATGCAAGATACCATGATGCTAATTTTGCCAATAAGTGGAAGCTGGACTGAGGAAAGAATTACTTCTTAAATAGTAGTTTGATTGATGAAAGGGATTCTTGCTAAATGCATGCTGTATTTATGACAATATTACTTCCTGAAATAGAAATTGGATTAATGACTGATTTTTTGTGCTTAAATAGGAGTGGATTAATGATCGACACTATTTGCTTAAATGGCAGTTGGAATAATTCAAGAATTCTCTTAAATAGAAGCTGAATTAATTAAAAATGAGCTGCAAAATAGAAGGTGGATTGATGAAAACATATGTTCAGAATTCCTTTAATTAGTCCCGCTTCCATTTAAGCACACTTCTTTTTCATCTATCCAGTTTCTATTTAAGCATATTTTTTTCATTTTGTTACTATAGTAAACCAACGTGACAACATTTGAATATAACATGACTATTGAACTGGTTCAAAATTAGTTAATTCACATAATTAATTATTAACTTAATAAATTTGACCAAGAAGTTGATAGCGACTTAAAGAATATGTTGATGATTCTTTAGCTCACACTCATAATAATTTTTATTATAATTTTTGCATTCCAAACACATTTCTTTATGACAAAACGCAGATAGATGAATCCGTAATCCAAGTTTAGTGGAAGTTTTAAGAATTTTCTATTTACTTGCTAAAGGTTGTGAAAGATTACATCTGGTTTAATACTCTCGTAACTGCTTCAATCTCCAATAATAAACATGATTAACATTGGATACATTTCACTGAAACCTTGCATCACCTCTCAACATGGAAGCAAATAATTATTTTGTTCAACAAATATAAGCAAACTCTATTACCAAACTTTAAAAAGCCAGTCTTTAACTAATTCATACTAACAACAAGAGGAGTACCTACTGAGAGATCAGGTAATGAATGCATATAGATCTACAGTAAATTACGTTTTGGTCATTTAAATTGGTAACTGTATGTCTGATAAATAATAATGTTCAGTTATAAATGAATATATTTATTGAACAACAGCACAAACATCATATGCACTGCATGCAAATCAAAAAGGTTCTGTGGTTTCAAAATTTTATGAGACGCTGTGTAGTTTCAATTAGGTGTGTAATTAAATCTTATTAGACCTACGAACTTGGTAAATCCTCAGTTTATTTGAATGTCCTATCATCAGCATTTTCTTGCACGCGTCATAATACAACCTGTGCGGGCTATTGGTCAATTTTTTGGTTTTTGTCAAAAGACTTCCAATATATTTGAGAGATTTCAAATCCAGTTCAACCACATTCTCCCTTACACTGTCGGCCACCAAAAGTCTCTGGCTGTCTAAATCCATTGACATATAACAGGGACATAATTCTGATCCAGACGAGTCTCCATTTGGGTTAAACTGATGAGTAATCATTCCATCGCTGCCAATTTGACTAACGACCCAAGGTCCGCCATTTGCATCTCTTAACCTATGAATGACAAAGAAATGTTCACTGCGTATTTGAATTGCTTGTACTGGACAAACAATGTCCGCAGACAGTGCAACACTTCGAATGAGTTTGGCGTCCAAACCGTAGATTTCCAATATACTCGACGGTTGACCATCTTTCAACACCAAAAGATGACCATCGCTGGATATTGACAGAGTGAATGATTCGCTGACCCTGGACAGCCACAGAGACACTCGATAGTTGTCCGTAGACAATTTTAGAATGCATCTGTTCCACGTATCTGAGACAAACAAACAATCCAATTTGTCGGTCGACACGATGTCACGACAACGTCGAATATCCTTACTCTCGACTTTCTTCACTAATCGAAAAGGAGATTCATCTACGAAAATGTCAATTGTGTTGACGTAGCGATCACGCGAATCATTAACACCGTAGAGTACATAGATTTTGTTGTGCAGCTTAGTAATTCCCAGAATGGCAGATGGTAAACTGAGTCTCTTGACCAGGTTGACTGCAACTGAAACAATTATTACTCATCAAAACAACTATAGATCTGTCTAGATCTATAGACACAATTTTATGAGACGCTGTGTAGTTTCAATTAGGTGTGTAATTAAATCTTATTAGACCTACGAACTTGGTAAATCCTCAGTTTATTTGAATGTCCTATCATCAGCATTTTCGTTTAATGCATTTGAAATTTTAAAAAAATGCAAGAGAATTAGTTCACACATATACAGGCATACTATGTCAGCATTTCCATGGGTACTGGACTACTGGGTAGTATTGAGGAGACCACGTCAATTGGCTCTCTACGATCTCTGTTGAACTGAGTTTTCGAAAGACGTCACTTTCGTATTATAGAGGACATGAGACGAGGTAGTATAGATCCTTAGCCTTATGCAGAATAGTCTATTGTTCAATTAGCAAAGATTAATATCAAATTAAGTAAACCACAACTTCAGGCTACTGTCGCCTAAGTCGATAGACGCACAACATATTTATAACACAAACTACTCCTGCAAGTTACACCTTGCAATTAAAGACATACTGAGAAAAGTATTTTGCTTGCATTTAATAGCGTCTCAGATATAATTATTCAACCTGCCTGTGGTAATCTTGCAAGGGCCCCAATGAAGTGATGGATTTTTTAAAGAGTCAGACAACTAAGATCATTAACTCAATAATTAATTTATCACATTTAGAGGCAACTGTTGTTCTTACCCTGTTGATTTTCTTCCTCTGTCTTCAGTCTTGTTTCTTTTGTAATCATTTGCACTGCAATAAAATTGTAAAGCTTATATAGGCCTCAACTGTGTATAGGGGCCTACAGCCGGTAAAATAGGCCTTGATCTAGAAATGCATGAAGTCAACCTGAATTAACTCTGGCTTCATTTTTTTCGCATTGTAAACATTTAACCCACATAGGCTAATATGTGCAGTTATTGCCATCAAAGATACGAAATCAATTATCTATTCGCATTTAATAGAATGATAATGTATAGACCATATTAGGTCTAACTGTCACAGATAATGCCACACTACTTGCTTTCGATCAAGTCTACCAGAGTTTTCAACTTGTCGAATACATGAGTGTAATAATACTTTTTCTATTTTTCTTCGTTCCACTATATATAGTTTTAAGCATATTATAGACACAATTACTTGCTTGGTAATTAGTATAGGAAACTTTGCATATACCCTCTATTGATAGAGATCACTGTATATATCAGTCTGAACATCCGGTTGAGAACGTAGCGACGTCATATTTTAGGGGAGCTATGACTTTTGTGACGTGTGACGTTATGGTCAAATTTGTCAAAAATTCATGGCGTCATTCATGAACGACCCCATTAGGATCATAACAATAATAGCTAGGGTCGAAAAGTCGAAATGAATAGATCGAATGTCTAAAAGTAGTCTTTACAAACATGAAGAATAAAATAAACTATTTCTGGCCTCATCATCCCGTTATGTGAAGTTACTGTGACCCAGAGTAGAACATTACAACAGACGTTCTCATAATTTAGAATCTATGTGTCCCATATTATCCCATAGTACGGAACCGAGAAATTGTCTAAACCGCACAAGTCAGAACTTTCAATTAAGTGGGAATTCATTCAACCGATTGACCGAATAAATCGCGATATATGTCCGTTTCATCTGGACTGACCACCTCTTACTACCTCTTGGACAGCCCATCTGATTCGACGCAGAGCTCGTTATAATAATCTGGTGCTTTCGAGTGGCGCTTTAGATGCTTGGAGATAACGATCATTGAATCTCATTGGCCCACAAATCGTGACTGTTAGCGAAGTTCATACCTTTGATTCCTCCAACAATATTTTCAATTTTCAGAAATTCGTCCAGGTTTGAGATTGTGAAAGTAAACTGAATGGAAGAAGTCTGCGGAGGAATCCCAGTTGCACGCATTCTTCTCAAGTCACCGCCTCTCGTGCATAAGTCATTGGATGAGGAACAGATACAGCTGGGTGTTCCTTTGGTCTTTATCTCAGAGCAATGTTTCTGAAAACCAGCAAGTGCAGCAAGATACATTTCAATATCTTCCAGTTTGGTTTCGATCTCTTTCAGGTGTTTCAGCTTAGCCGCAGCCAATTCATCCAACAAACACTTTGTATGGTCATCTACAAGCTTCTTCAGCGCTGTTGCTCGATCAATTATGGCCATCTCCGTTCTTGCTAGCTCCTCAAGTAATTCTTTCTTGTCCATCTCTAATGCTTGCTGTGATTCAACGCCTTCTTTAAAAGCATCAACTGTTTTCTCAATTTCAATCTCGAGTTCAGATTTTAAGAGTTCGACTGCTTTGTTTACATCTGAACATTTGTGTAGCTGGTGGCTTTCCGCAAAACAGACGATGCAAATCATTTTTTTGCAGTCTGTGCAATATATCTTCAGTTGCTCCATTTCATGTTGATCGCAGGACTGACAGAGCTGAGGATCTGTCATTTGGTTTCCACAAAGTGCATCATTAATTTGGTGACTTTTTCTGAGCTGCTTCTGAATAGGGTCCAAGGAACAGGTATCACATAAATTATCTCGACACTTTATGCAGTATTTCCAATCATCGACGCTTGCAAGACTTGCATCGCATGACACATTGTTCTGAAGTGACCTTGAAACTTTGGCTACAGCCATCAATCGCTCCATGAAGAAGTTTTTCTTAGAACCAGAGAGTCCTTCCACTGGAATAGTAAATTGTTGTCTACAAATTGGGCAAGGCATAGTTTTCGCAGGTTTTTGTTCTGTGTCTGCTTTCGATAAAGTCTCGTCAAGACACCCGAGGCAAAACGTGTGAAGACAAGGAAGAATCCTAGGATCTCGAAACATCTCCGTGCAAATGCAGCATTCCGTCAGGTCGCTAATTTCTTCCATTGTTGTAGGACTACGTAGGCTTAATGTCTGCTCGAATCTTAAATTAGCTATAGGCCTAGTCCTGCAAATGCTGTCAAAGTAGGCTACATCCGTATTCAGAGTAGACAGTGATGAGAAGTCAAGTGATCCTTTCTATTTTAAATTACAAATTGCAATGGAAAGTTTTAAATTATCGCGTGAGGATTTATATGAGCCGTACACTAAGCGCACAGATTTTGACCTCGATCTGACAATTCACTATTCTGAGCGACTACATTGATATAGACTTAGCGTAAGAACAATAATTATCCTCGACATGCCTACCAGCTAGAACGCACGTGATAATAATTATTCCCAGCTTACATGTATGTAGGATCTGACCAACAGGATCTCAAACCATTGCAATGGATAAGTTTATATGCTACAAGACGCCTTGAGTATTTCTAGTCGTGGATGGGACCAGTAACTGTCCATATAGCGCTATTTGATAGTTTATTTCTCTTGCGAAACGTCTATAATTGGTTTTTTATTGCGTGTGATATGATACATGTACGCCTATAGGCCTACGCAATATGTCACGCGTAATTACCATAGCTGAATTGCCCCGTGAATCGTGACTAAGAATTGCTGTTTCTTCGGCGGAAGTTCGGCCTAAGCCTACGGGATAACCCATGTGTAATGGTATTAGTAGTCTACGCCTATAACCAATAGGATTTTCCAATTGTTTTTTTTATTAGCATTGTAAATTACCGAAATAATATCTGTATCCAGAAAAACTAGTTGTCTCAGCAATCATTCGAAATGAATCAGAGTCAGAAATCGGATATGAATGCAAATAAAGTCACAAATTACAATGTAGACAACTACCAGCCAAAATGTGTACATTATTGTGACTTCATATAAAATAAGATTTTGCTGGATTTATTTATAGCCTGCCTACAAGAAAATGTGAAAACTCTGTAGGTCTGCTAACTAACAAGAGCAGCCTAGGCTACTCTGGGGTAAATTGGTCATCACCTTTAGATTATAGTAGGCTACATGCATAAATACGCAGACGACAGCTATTATTCTGATTTCCGCTGCCGTTATATACACTACAGGCTCTGAACTTGAAAGTCTAGCTACATGGGTACTAACTTGCAATCTCGAACTCAATGGTAATTAATAAGCTAAATAGATTATATTTAGGCGCCCGCGATCAAAGTGACATAATATCCCACCCAATATACCAGATGTGGAATGGGTGGTATCATCTGTTATATTGGGGTAACCATTACTGATAAACTTAGTTTTGACCCACATATTGACCGGATCTGTATAAAGGCCAGCCAATCACTCTATACACTACGCATCCTTGTTGCTCATGGTCTGTCGGGGACGCGCTTATATGATGCAGTTCGAGCCACCTCGCTTTCCCACCTCCTCTACGCTTCCTCTGCATGGTCAGGCTTCGCTAATGCTGGCCAGATATCGAATGCGTCTTAACGCAATTGTAAGGAAGCTGAAACGGTTTAAGCTTCTGCCTTTTGACCAGATGACTTTTGATGATATATGTGGCCGTGCAGAATTTTCTTTTCTCTTCTGTGCTACATAATCCTTGCCATGTTATAAGTTGTATTTTGCCACCTTTAAAGATTATTACCTATTCACTCCGTCATCGATCGCATAATCAACAGATCCCGCGCGCTGTCGACGCACTAACTCGAAGTGGTTTTATCACTCGAATGCCATACAATTGAATCTATTTCTATTGTGAGTGCAACTAGGCAGTAGTAGTGTATAGACCGGACTCCATCCACTTTGCACTTGGTGACCTTTGTGTACTGTACACATAACCTTTGGTCTAGTTATGTGACCTCACACGATGTATTTGATGAATCATACCCCCACCCATCAATTGGTATACACGCTTGACCCGTAAACAAGCCATCAATCATCCTGGGCACTGGGCGAATGGTAGAATGGCGGCGGTTGGCCCTCTCCGCGGTTGGGGGTTGGTGCTGCCTGCCCCGTATAATTATAATATCGGTCGTCAATAACAACGGGCGCGACTGGATCGCTGGGTCAAATCTGTACGACAGACATGTGGAATTTTTATAATTAATCGAACTTCTAATTGCGAATGATATTTCCACCGATCCAGCTTCCATTCATGAAAACTTCTCTTCGTCGATCCAGCTTCAATTTAATTATATTTCTTTTTATTAATCCAGCTTCCATTAAGGTATATTTCTTTTCATCAATCTGGTTTTTGCGCGCCTACATGGCCTTGTTTACATCGTCCATCGTAACGACTTCTCGCATCAATCAAGTATGATATTTTCATCGATCCATCGGTAGAAGTGTATGTTATTACCTCGTGTGCTTGCTATGTATTTTAGCGTCTCAAAGGGCATTTGTCCTGATTATTTCCTTCATTATATCATGTATGTTGTAAGTAGAAACTGGATTGATGATAATAACTATGTTCAAATGGAAGCTGGATCGATAAAATGAATTTTAAAAGTGTGTAATAAGTAAATTAAACAAAATGTTGATAAGAAATTCCGCTGATTCCATCGCGACGCCATTTTGTCATCAATCGAACTTCTAATTATGCATGATATTTTCACCGATCTAGCATCCATTCATGCATATTTCTGTTCGTCGATCCATTTTCCATTTAAGTATATTTCTTTTCATCAAACCAGCTTCTCTTTAGGTATATTTCTTCAACCAGGTTCTCTCCCGCGTAAACGGCCTTATTTACATCATTTCCACGTCCATCGCAACGACATTCTCGCGTCAACCATGCATGTAATTTTCATTGATCCAGCGTCCATTTAAGCATAATTTCTTTCATTCATCCAGTTTCTACTTATACATTCTTCTTTTTCATCGATCACATCTCAATTTAAGCTACAGTTGGACAATTCACGTAAAATAATAAAATACGCTAAAAGACACTAGACGCACCATGGCATAATAAAATACGCTAAAATACACTTTTACCCAGGTCCCAGTTTTGCACATTCCTTTCATCTATTAATCCAGCGTCTAGTTAAATTAATTTCAGATTATAGAATCTGCGACTATCGAACCTTCGAATTATCTAGCGGGCACCATATTTTCAACCGAACAACTACTGGGATATCATAGGATTTGTCCAAGTAGATTGGATGATTTGTCACAGGTTGGTTGGATGATTTATCATAAATCCAGTTTATATTTACACAATGCATGATATAGTGAGGGAAATAATTAAATATGCTATACTACACCGCACACGAGGTAATAAAATACGATAAAATACACTTTAACCTAAAAAAAGATGAAAACGATCAATGTGGAATATAAGATTTAACTGTAAACGAATAAATTATATTAGGAGAAAGCGAAGCAGGTGTATGCAATTTACGACATGCAGCTTATTTACTTAGAGGCTAAGAATAGAATTAGGTGTATCGCAAAATTTATTAAGGACAACACAACACCCAATATTCAGGATACAGGACTATTTTTTATTGTGATGTAATCGAACATTTCTACAGCTCCGTTAAATTCAGCCATCAGTAGTAGCCTACGAAACATAAAGAACCCCATACACCCTAGACTAGCTCAAATTAGAATAGTGACAGCAGGACAATCAAGTCTAAACCACAATATGCCCAGGCGCACACCTTCAACTCCAACACTACACATTTAACTTTCTATATATGACCAGTCAACGTCAAACACGTAACCTACGAAGAATTAGCCAATTAACATTGCTACTTAATTAGCTAATTAATGTTAATGCTCAGAAAGCTAATTTTATCACTTAATACATCATAAATGCAACAATAAAGTGAGAATCCATAATCAAACATAGTATAAAAAATTGACGTACATCAAATTGCTCTATTTAATATACAGCTCAGCAGAAGCATTTGTGCTGTTATAAGTAATAACAAGGTTGTCACGTGGTGGAACTCAGGCGAAAGGCTCTGCTGCCTCTTTTGCAACTATAGCATAAAAATCAACTGTGATGACCAATTCTTCAACCATACACTTATTTGCTAAGAGGGCAATCCCATACCTGTGTTGTGTCGATATAAAAGAGGAAATAATGGATACTCTATACGTAAAATGATGAAAGCTAATATCCTGAAATGAAGTGGAACGAAGTTACTTCAATTGTGTATGCAGCTCAGAACTCAAATAACAACCTGACTCATTTAGAAGACACAGCTCTCTTCAACTGTAAGTGGATTCATAATTTAGTATCTATAGTTCAGCAAATAAGTCGTCAGATGGAGAAAATCGATGGCTTGAACAATGATTTAGAAATTCTGTCCCTATTTCAAACAATTTATCACATAAACCACATCCAAAACATTTGGACGACTCTTCTGCCTCCACAGAACATTTGAAGGGAACTAGAATTCCACAAGGATCCGGACAAATGCCCTTTGAGACACATTCATATGGTTTACCAACACCTTTACTATTAAAACTGCTGAAATGATCAGATTGGTTAGCAATGTCTTCACTTTTTATCTTATGACCTTGTAGCTGTGTTTCAGCATTGAGTGTAAAATACTTTTCTGAAGAGCTGCTCTTGCTATAAGGTTTATTTTGTGTGTGTTGCTTCTCAGTTGCATGAGTTCTTCTGCAGTGTGCCTTTAGATCTCCTGTTCGTTTGAAGCATTTATTACAGACCTCACATGTGTACGGTCTATCGCACGTATGGGTTCTCATGTGCCTGTTCACAGTACTATGATCAGCAAATGATTTCTGACATAACTGGCACTTGTATGGTTTCTCGCCCGTATGGATCCTCATATGTACTGTCAGAGTACTACCATGAGCAAACGTTTTCTGACATAACTTGCATCTGAATGGTTTTTCCCCAGTGTGGGTTCTCATGTGAACTCTCAGATGACTACCATTGACAAATGATTTCGAACACAAATGGCATCTGTATGGTTTTTCGCCCATATGGGATATCATGTGAGTTTTCAGACAACTATGAGTAAAAAATGTGTTATGACATAGCTGGCATATATACGGTTTGTTCCCAGTATGGGTTCTCATGTGCACTTTCAGAGTACTAGCTTCAACAAATGATTTCAGACATAACTGGCATTTGTAAGGTTTTGTGCCTGCATGGATCATCTTGTGCACTGCCAGAGAAGTGTGATAACCAAATGATTTCGAACACAAATGGCATCTGTATGGTTTTTCGCCAGTATGGGACCTCATGTGCCTATTGAGAAAACATTGATAATCAAATGACTTCTGACATAACGGGCACTTATATGGTTTTTCACCAGCATGGGTCTTCATGTGCATATTGAGAAAACATTGATAAGCAAATGATTTGAGACATATTTTGCACTGCAATGTTTTTTTGCGAGTATGGATTCTCATGTGAGATTTCAGAGTATAATCATTGGCAAATGATTTATGACACAATGCACATTTGTTTGGCTTTCCGGCATTATGGGCTATCATCATGTGCATTTTTAAATAGCTGTGAACAGCAAATGATTTCAGACATATCTCACACATGAATGGTTTTTCACCAGTATGAGCTGTCATGTGCCTTTTAATAGCAGATCCATTAGCAAATGATCTGTGACATAAATGACAACTGTACGGTTTTTCACCAGTATGAGTTCTCATGTGCCTCTTCAAATCACGACAAGCAGAAAATGATTTGTCACATGACTGACAGTTGTATGGTTTCTCGCCAGTATGGGTTCTCATGTGCATTCTCAAATTACTATGAAAAGCAAATGATTTCTGACATATCTTGCATTTGTATTGTTTTTCGCCATTATGAATTTTCATGTGCCTTTTCAGATAACTCCGTTTATACGATTTCTGGCATATCTGGCATCGATGTGGTTTTTCGATAACATGGGTTCTCGTATGCAAAACCAAGTCATCTACATCGGCAAATGATTTCTGAACAGACAGACCTTTGCAGGCTCTCTCTCCTGTGTGTGTTTTCATATGCTTCTCCAGACTACTACCCTCATCAAATGGTATCCGACATAGCTTGCATCTGTACTGTATTCCATCCATTTTGGTCTCCTTCTATTCATCAATTAATAGATAATTTCATTGTTGTTTCCCAATGGCTTCTCTAGTGAGCTATGTGATGATCACCTTGCAGTAACTGAAATCTGAATAGTCCTTTCAAATGACTCTTGTGTGTTTCTCCAATCACCAGATTCTAGGAAACTTTAGAATTTGCATGGTTCTTGATGAGGATGTGCCTTCATATGCAATTCAAAGCAACTGTTTGTGTAATACGTTCATGCAAATGTTGTTTTCATAGCCTATCAACACCAGTGTCCAGTTTCTCACATTATCCACAAGATCATTTAAGGTTGAATTCATGAGGTTTACAAGAAGGGTTCAGGTTTCCTCTGTCAGTAGTAGTTGTCATGTGAGGAAAGTAAGAAATTTGTCATTAAGAGAAATATAACGAAATATTGAAGATATCCAACCTGTGTATAATAGCACAGCCGCATGCTAATGTTCAGTATGATTTTAACTGAAGATGAAACTGCTGACATTCATAAAAGCTGTAGTAATAATTTTAAAACCTCTGAAATGTTCCTAATAAGTATTAATAAGATGATCACCTTGCCCTGCAACTGCATTTTGAAGCTCTAATAGAATGCAACTTGCCTTCGTCATATACTTGCTAAAAAAAACAAGAACAAACTAAGTTTTAATATAGGCCTATGTTTTCAAATATTGAACATAAATATCCTGCTGCTTATTGCAGTAGAATGTATGTTCTCCTTTTTAGTTTACTGAATAGTTAGTAACAATGGCAAGTGAATTCTTAAACTATTGTATCTACTAAATAGCTCCTTACTCAAACATTCAATGTTGCAGCTTTTCTTGACAAAACAAAACCGCCTTAAAACACTTGGACCTGGAACTACACCATACATTAAACGTTAACTAAAATAATGACAATTATAAATCACATACTTTATACAAAGAAATATAGCCATAACCAGTAATTTTTAACAGGCTATTAATGCATTTTATTGAAGACATCATTGAAAATTGCCAACAACGTAATTATGCACAGAAACGAAAGCTGAATCGATTAAAAGGTACATTTGGTACAGGTCCGGATTTAATCCTGTTTTAAATCTCGGTAATCTTGTAGTTTAGCGTATTTAATTCCACAAAAGTTTCATCAGAAGAATTAGCGTATTTCATTATTTGGTGTGAATAGATGTCGAACTGTAACTGAAGTCAGGATCGATGAAAAAGTATAATAAGCAAGTCTAAACTTGTTGGATGAAAGAAATTATGCTGAAATGGAAGCTGGATCAGCGAAAATATCATGCATAATTAGAAGTTTGATTGATGACAAAATGGCATCGCAATGAAATCTAGTGTAATTTCTGATCAACATTGTGTTTGATTGGATACTCTAAAACACACTTTTATAATTCCTGTTATAGATCCAGCTTACATTTAAAGCATAATCATTATCATCAATCCAGTTTCTATTTACAAAATACATGATATGTTGAAGGAAATAATTAAATATGCTAAAATACAGGAAAAGAACTGAGCAATAATTAAATACTGTAAACCACAGGTTTACCTAAATCTCTTAGCGAATGCTGCATTATGCCAGCTGGATTGATAAAAATAATCATGTTAAAGTTGAAACTGGACTGATTAAAAAAGTCAGGCTTAAGAAGAAGCGGGACTGGTGAAAGAAATCATGTTTCAGTAGAAGCGGGATTGATGAAAAGAATTATGTTAAAAAGAAGCTGGATAAATGAAAAAAAATTATGTTTAAGTAAGGAGAACAAATCCGGACCCATACCGATCATTTCACTACCATATTCGTAATTCTTGATTAATCAAGCAACCTTGATTTAGCCAGAAAGCATGTTTTTGTTGTTATTAAATAAATATCTTGCAGGGTGTTGACCTACACCAGTAATACCCACCGGATGCGTAGCGAATCGCCGAAACCCGAAACTGATTTCCGCCGTTTCCCCGAAAACAATGCTGGACTGATGAAAAGGATTATGCTTAAATGGAAGCTAGATAGTTGAGAAGGATTCACGCCGAAGCTGGATTGATGAATGAATTGCGCTGTTTTGAGACAGTAAAGCGTTTTTCAATACTGCATTGCTGTTTTCGGGGAATCGGACTTTTGGCCTTTTCATCGTTTTCGGGTTTCGATGATTCGGGTTGATCCCATACCCATCTGACTTTGCTTCGCTGAAGGATATTCAAATGTGATCGCCTTAGAGAAACTCATAAATTATTAGAACTACTAAATCAACAAAGGTAACGCAGATCGTTAACAAATAAATAAATAAACCACGTGACAAAATCCGACCAGATATAAAATGAGATGATGCATTAAACGAAAAACCGTCTTTTACTTCCTTTGGTACAAAATGGCGAACGATCGAAGAGTCATATCGAGAAGACTTCGAGGTTTGATTTTGAAAGTATTATCTCCCATCTGGTGATTAACTGAAGGAGCAACAGATAGGCCTAAGCCAGGGCTGCAAACATGTTATTTTTTTGTTATTTTTTATTTTTTATTTACAACAAAAAACAAAAGTGGCAATTTTGTTTGTTTTTGTTTTTAAATATAATAATATATTATTTTTTTTAATTTACTAATATTACTATTATATTACTAATTGTGTGTTATTCAGTCGGAAATAAAGTTAAATTAATTATATCAACAAGTTGGAGCCCTTTTTCATGCTGTGTTTGATGCTCTTTATAACAAAACTGTTATGACAAGACTCAAGGAAAACTAAAAACCAAAAAGCCAAATAAACAAAAACAACAACAAAACTTCTGATTTTTAAGAAATCTTGTTTTTTGCACCCCTGGCCTAAGCTACAGAGCCCCTAAAGGGACATGGAAGAAGAATATTTTAACTCGTGCGCACGAGATACAAACTTGTTCCCACGACTTACTAAGTCGTGCGCACGCGTTAACAACTCGATTCCTCGACTTAATAAGTCGTGCGCACGAGATAGCAACTCGTTCCCTCGACTTAATAAATCGTGTGCACGACTTATTTGATCAATAGCAGGTCGACTTTCTGTGACGTTACCAAACTTCTATTTCGGGGATATAATGGCGTCGCTGCAACAATTGGCAACGAAGTAGTTTCAAATGGGACAACGGCGATTTGTCGTTTTAGCGTCCAAAATTCCACAACACAACTCATACGATAAATCGCGGGGATAACTCTATCTGATATTGTCAGTATTTTAGCTCTGTCAATCTGAACATCATTTTCATTTCGCTTTCATATTCGCCTGTAGAGTGATATCCCCAGGCTGCAACACGCTCAGCGTACAAACGGCATCACAAATAACATTGTAGCTTTAAATGCCTTCCTTATAAGTCGAAGCCTTCAACACCACATATTATACACCCCTATAGTAGTAGTAATCGTAATCTCCAGATTTCTAAAGCGTCACTTGAAGGCTATGCGCAGGGCACCAGCTTATTCAGGAGCGCTGCGTCAAATCGAAAGGGTTGTCCAAATGATAGTCCGTGGGAGGTCAGAGTTCGGTTTCCAGAAGGTCAGCAGGGAGGCAGAGTAGCTGTTAAGGAGGGCATCGCTTTCGTCGAGTAGTGACAGATGTCAAGTAATGAGTCTGAGTCTGAGTTCTTGAAAAGGTGGGATTTAAGTTTAGAATGGAATGCCCGAATCACTCTATGTCTCAGACATCGTTTCGTTTATAGAACTATGTGTTTCCCCTTAAATACTAGAATAGAAGTGTGTTTACGTCACTGAAAAGTCGGCCTGCTATTGGTCAAATAAGTCGTGCACACGACTTATTAAGCCGAGGGAACGAGTTAATAACTCGTGCGCACGATTTAGTAAGTCGTGGGAATGAGTTGTTATCTCGTGCGCACGAGATAAAATATTCTTCTTTCATGTCCCTTTAGGAGCTCCGTAGATACACGCACGTCAAAGGTAATATTTCAGAAAGACAAAAGGACAAAATAAAAAAAATCGCTACAGGCAGGAACTGGCGTTAGCATTGGATTAAAGCACAGCGTTTTAGCTCTTACCCAGGGACAGATCAATAAGTTGACTAAAACGTTTCAGGGCGGAACGGGCGCGATTATAAAAATGAGCAAAACGCAATTAATACCACACGGAAAAGTTGAAGGTGGATTTATCGGCGCCATACTACCGTTTCTAGCAACTGCCGGTACATTTCTGCTATCAAGCTTATTACCGAGCTCAGCAACTGGAACATTAACTGGAATAGGTGCAGCACATGGATCAAAAGCCATAGATAAAATAAGCGGTTCGTCATGTCATGTCACATCGTCATCATCGCTTCGCGACGGTTGACTACATGAATGGGAAAGTGATGTCCAATTCTTTCTGTCTCGTACGATGTTCATTAAGCTTGTGCCTCTTAAACCAGTCCACGCCATGACATTGTCAAACCAGCAGATTCTGGGTCTTCCACGACTTCGGCTTCCTTCCACTATACCCAACATCACACTGTTCTCAATACGGTCTTTAGGCTGTCTCACGATGTGCCCGAAGTACCGCAGTTTTCTGGATTTGATGTGGCCCAACAGTTTGCAGTCAACTTTCGCCATTTGATACACTTGTTTGGTGGTCACCATTGCTGTCCATGGAATTCTGAGCAGTTTCCTCATGCACTTGTTCTCAAATGCGTGTATGCGTTTCTCTTCTTCTTTCTTTATTGTCCATGCCTCACAATCATACGTTGCTACTGGCCACGCCAAAGCCTTCATGAATCGCAGTTTGGTTTTAGTACTGACCGATTTATTCTTCCAGATGCTTACCAACTTAAACATGACTGACATTCTCATAGCTAATCTTGATTTTACCTCACTCGCGCAGTCCCAGTCCTTCGTTACTCTGTTCCCCAAGTTTGTAAATGAGTCCACTTGTTCCAGTTTGTATCCGTCCACTTTGATCAAAAGTGCGTCATTGTTATTTGTCATTACTTTTGTCTTTGCTACGTTAATCAGCATACTGTATTCTTTTGCTGCTATCTCAACACGTTGCACCAACTCCTGTAAATCCTCTGGTGAAGTGACCAGTAGCACGATGTCATCAGCATCTGAGGTTATTACTAGTCTTCCCTCCAATCCTGAATCCCTTGTTGTAGCATAGTAGTGCATTTCGCATTACCTGTTCTGCTAAAATGTTAAACAGGCTTGGTGATAAATTACATCCTTGTCGGACTCCTTTCTTGATACTAAACCATGTCGACATAATTCCGTCTGTTTTGACAGTAGCTCGTTGTTGTTTGTAGAGATTTCGCAATAGCTGAATGACGACGACGATGACGATGAATCAGTAGCACACTTGTCGGCATCCATCCTGACTCTCACGGTGGATGGCGCGAGCCTTTTTATCCTGGGCGACGTCCGAGACAGTATAGTTTCTATATTCTGTTCTATTCATGTTCTGTGGGGGAGTGTGTGACCAGCTGAGTACCCCATTCTCTTGCTGGTTTCGCAGTTGATTTACCGTTGTGCCAGGTTGGACCCAGTATGCGCCAAATCATAAGCTCGGTGGCTGCCGTTGGGTGCATTGTGCTCCTCATCCGCCAGCTACCGATAAGAACCGCACTGCTGCCTGCCGTTCTAGGTTTTCAGGTTAGCCCATAACCGGTTGTAGTTTAGGTCGTGCCCAGGAGTAAGAGAAATAATCTTGAATATTGGATGTAAACAACTTCACGTTTAAACGACAAATGAGTCGGCGTCTTCATTCGTTGCTAAGCAACACGCATTGTGACATCTCATGATGTTAACTGATATACCGTTGTGGATTATAAATTTATTAATTTCGCTTTCCAGTTTTACAATTCAAACATTTTAACTTACAATCCTCCCAAATTCCGAACAAAAAGCCAGAAAATAAATAGATATTCCAGGTCTAGATATCGAGAGAAAACGAACGGTATAATAATCGCGTTCTAACGAGCTCGTGTTACTTCTTAATACTTCAAAATCTAACAGATGTTAATCCATTGACTGACTGGTGTTACGTCATACACTAAGCGGATCGGGTGGAGCGCTGTATCTCAGTGGTTGAGGTAAAAACTACAAGATAATGCAACACGGGCATGGTCTTTACTTGACGCCATGGCAAGAATCGGGATTAGACGGTGTAGGAGAATCCCTGTATCTGAAAACAGATTCTGGATTCGTAAACGGCGAAGGACTTATCCTTTTGGGCCGGTGTCGCCATTTAAAAACATTCTGCTTCTCGGGTTGTTATTATAAATGGCACAGAAAATATTTTCACAGTTCTACTTAAAGGAATGATGACATATATAAAATGAATACTACAGAAAATAGTTTAATATCTCCATACAAAGAAAATTTCTTACAATGATTTACATCCGCTATTCGTTTTCGATGTAAGTAAGCAATCCGAACGGTTTCAATCATCGGTCGTCGTCATCCAGATCAAGGCTACTTTCAATGCTGCGGCGCCGGCTGGAACGGAAGCTTATGCATTTGTCATTTCAGATAAATTGTTAAACTTTGAATCGGACCGTCAGAAAATGAGTGTAGTATATTAAAGAAATCATTTCCTATTAGAAAAAAACCCATGAAACTTCCAAAACTCGATAAATGCAGAATGAAATCGTTAATGAAGGAACATGGTATAAAAGACACGAGATTCATGAACAAACCAGAAATATTAAGGATACTCGTCGAGAAAGGTTTATACCAGACTTAGAACTGCCAGAAGAGAAGGTGCCGGCGAAGGAGAAAAAGGAGATACTACCCAGATACGAATATCTAAAACTGATTTGTATTAATCCGATAAGCGTTGAAATCTTTGACAGAGATACGAAGACATTAGTGTTAGAGGGTCGATAGGATTATCGTCTAAATCGTAAAATACGGTTGTTATAGGCCTACGTGGTTAATAATTTCGGGTACAGCTTTATCGTTTCGTCGTCGTCTCGTTCGTATAACATACTCATTTGGTCAACTATTGAAAACAGGCTCTGGATTAGTAGACGGCGAAGGACTTATCCTTTGGGTCGGGTTCGCCATTTAAAAACATTCTGCTTCTCGGATTGTTACTATAAATGGGTGAATGAGGGAAGGATAACACAATTCATATTGATGGTTCTCACATATTTGTAATCAATACAAGTCTAACAGTAGAGTCTTCAACCATCTCAATATATATATATATATATATATATATATATATATATATATATATCGTTACCCTATAATTTATTATAATGAGGCCTTATCTGGACCTAAAAAGCTGACGTGTAGAAGGATCCTGGATCGTCCTTGTGTAACAGCAAAGTTCTTCCTCGTTCGGATGACTTAATTCTGCGAAGTGTAAGCGCTTCGAAAACTCATCGGAGCGCAGCGTAGGTGAGTCATCGTCGATCAGAATCACAGTAAATCCAACTGAGTATCTCCAACCGGGTATAATATTCTCTAGGTAAATCCAACGATTTTTAAAATGAAGTCTTACTTTGCCAACGGTCTAGAATGAAATACGTTCACAAGTAGCACCGAGTACCACACGCAAGCAACGTGGCTTAAACATTGCAACATCCGAAGTACTATATAAAAACGTACTCCCTGCTCAGGCGAACTTCGTATCAACTTCGATATATCCGATCTTGAAGATTAATTTATGTTACTGGCTGAATACCGTCAATGGCTCTATAACTTCACTTCTTGCCGATTCGAACTTCAACTCCCGATTTTTTACGTCGTCGTCTTGGAAACATTTCCAAAACGTCACGTCAAATACGTCATGCATAACTTTGCGCTGGTTTCGTTAATGAACAGATGTGCTTTAAGTCATCAATATAATAAATTATTATTATTAATGTCACTTTTAATTAATTAGAAACCACTGTAATTGATTAGCTTATTCTAGCCTACCTATAATAATATAAGTGTGGTAATAGGTAAGATTGATAAGGCTATAATTTGCTTCCGCACATTTTTATGCATATTAAGCACTCGATATGGTAGACCACGATACAGGCTACTACTGCATCGCCTTGAAATGTCCTTTTGTCTTAGTGGTCTCCCTCTTCATTGGTATCGCTCTTTTCTTACTGATCGAACATAATGGTCACCCTATAGGTGACCCCCGCACCTCTTAGGTAGCCTACCTATTGAATTTGGGGTCCCCAAGGAGCCGTCTTTGTCCATTCCTCGTCTCTTTGCTAAGCACTCAGCATCAGGTCACCTCTACATCGACTCTCACTAGTTTTATTTTTCACTCAGTTCTTTGAAAGACATTCATCTCACAATCACAGAGATAAATGTCGATAATTAATCTTTGAAAGCGTTAATTCTACTTCCAGCCATCAATATATATATATATATATATAAGAGAATATATATATATATATATATATATATATATATATATATTCTCTTACTATTGATGTGCTATTTATATCAATAGTTATTTTGTTGCTTTGCAGAGTGCTTTAGGCAGTAGGTCATGTGATGTACACAATCTGGAGCTTTCTTGATAAATGTGTTACGGAAAAATAGAACATTGTTTGATTGATGACAATAATGCTTTCTGAAATAGAACTTGGATTGACAAAAGAAATTCTCCATAAATGGAAAATGAAATTTCTGGGATAGAAGCGGATTCACAAGAATTCTTGTTTGAATAGAAATGTTGGTGATTAAAGTTATTCTTCGCTTAAATAGAAGTTGGATTAACAGGCATGGTTATCATCATTCACATGTATGTCTTTAATGGAATATTGACCTACAGTGGGCGATTAATAACTCTCTAGTCGTGGACCTTTGTGAACGATTCGTTGTCGACTCTTTGCCACAGCATCTGTCCTTGAACCATTTGTCGTAGGCTATAATCCTCCTGAAAGGCATAACTTATCTAAGGCGTTGTCGTTGTCTTATTTGCTGATTGTCATCGATATGGAATGTATTCTATATAGTCACTAGATATGCAGTGAAGTCTTTCGTTTTTGGTTCCACTTTTTGACAAGACTGTTAATAGAGCAGTTTGCTGTGTATTGTGTTATTTTAAGGCTATGTTATACTGTTGGTGCTAAGCTTGTATCTTCGCATTCACGATAATTATACTATATCAAGACAATTCTGGTTATCTTCATGTACGATCTCTATCTGTCTATTGAAAGAAAGTCAACTCGAAAGAGCCACAAGATTGATTAAATAGTAGCATATACTAGGGACATGATATATACCGTCACTCTCTCAACCAACATTGCAATTAAATATTAATACGAGATCACTTGGTGCAAATTCTATTCATACACGGGTTCACTCTATTTACCAAAACACACATTTATGCCTACATATCGAACATTTTCACCGAAATTTGAGAGATTCTAAATGAATTAAACCCAAGATTCTAACTCTAAATACATGAAACAATTCATGATATCGGTTAAATTCACACATATATTACTATATCACTCTTGCTAACAATTCACAAATTCACTCAATTGGTTTCGCGTGGTTTTCATTACGCATCTGTATATATATATATATATATATATATATATATCGACATATACACAGGCACAATTAAAGAGAGAAACATACGGACAAAAAGACAGACAGACAGAGACAAAGAATATTGAAAGTTGGTCGTCGACGATTTTTGTTCGATTTTATGAAAAGATTCGATTCGAGTATTGGAAGAAAGATACTGTGTGGAGGCACTGAGTAAATTCTGTCACAACTGCTTATAACGACTAGATTAGAGTGTTGTTAAGGGTGAGCGTGTGAAAACACTGTGAGAACAAAGCCAAAGTAAGTAGAATTGCACTTTTCGTAAGAGAATATATATATATATATATAGCAACAAAAATATAAAGCAACAAAATAACTATTGATATAAATAGCACATCAATAGTAAGAGAATATATATATATATATATATATATATTGATGGCTGGAAGTAGAATTAACGCTTTCAAAGATTAATTATCAACATTTATCTCTGTGATTGTGAGATGAATGTCTTTCAAAGAACTGAGTCCATCAATAGGGTAGTTTCTTTATCTCAGCTCTTATGAGGAATCATAATTCTGCAAAAGTCAGCAAATAATTCGTCACATTGTCACCTTGTACTGTCAGTTCGTTGAACTCCAGCGACCGTATGCCTGATGGCTTCAATTCATAATTCATAGGTAACAGATAAAAAGGATAATAATTCGTCAGGTGGAGAAAATCTATGGATTGAACAATGGTCTAGAAATTCCTCCTCAATTTCAAGTAATTCATCACATATGCCACATCCAAAAGATTTAGAACCAAACACTTTTGCATCCACGTCAGGTTTTTCTCCCATATGAGTTCCTGTGTGTATCTTTAAACTTCCATGTTCAGGGTTGGTTTTTTCTCCTATATGAGTTTTTTCATGTATCTTTAGATTTCCAAGTCTTGAAAATCCTTTATTACAAACATTACATATATATGGTTTTTCTCCTGTATGAGTTCTTCTGTGTAACCTTAGAACTCCAAGTGTTGTGAATCCTTTATCACAAATCTCACATATGTATGGTTTTTCTCCTGCATGAGCTCTTCTGTGTACGTTTAGATTTTCAAGTCTTGTAAATCCTTTATCACAAACATCACATTTGTATGATTTTTCTCCTGTATGAGCTCTTCTGTGTTTATTTCGATTTCCAAGTTGTGTGAATCCCTTATTACAAACGTTACATATGTGTGGTTTTTCCCCTGTATGAGTTCTTCTGTGTATCTTTAGATTTGTAAGTTGTGTAAATCCTTTATTACAAACATGACATACATATGGCTTCTCTCCTGTGTGAGTTCTATTGTGCTTCTTTAGACTTCCAATGTCTGCAAATCGTTTATTACAAACTTGACATCTGTATGGTTTTTCTCCGGTATGAGTTATCGTGTGTTTCTTAAGTTGATCATTTCGTGTAAATCCTTTCTTACAAACATCGCACATGAATGGTTTTTCTCCTGAATGAGTTCTCATATGATTCCTTAGAGTAGCTAGGTTTGTAAATGATTTTGGACACAATTGGCAACTGTGTGGCTTTTTACCAGTATGGGTTCTCATGTGCACCTTCAGATGACCAAACTGATTAAATGACTTCCAACATTTCGGACAACTCTCCTGTTTTTCTTTCATGTTGGTTCTCAAAGTAGCCATAAAGCTATGAAACGATGATTACTCTGTTTTTATAAGGTACGGATTCTTTGACGAGAAGTTTCAAATGATCACACTGAGTTGATGGTTTTTGAAGTGTATTTTATGATTCTGCACAAAGTCGCATGTCACTTTATAAGCATGAGTTTTGATATGCATTTTTCAGTGAATGCTTGTGGAGAAAGTGTTTGCAAATCGTCGTTGTCATAGCCTCCCTAACAGCAGCAATGTCTAGCATATCACATTATGAACTCCTTCGTGTATAAGTTTGCATTTCAGATGCTCACAAGAATGGTTCATGTTTCATCTATCAGTAGTAGTAATTTTTCTCACAAGTACAAAATTTGAAATGAAATAAACTGAAGCTGTTCCAACTTTGTACATTAGTAACGTTCAGTGTGCCATGAACAGAAGATGAAATAGTTGGCTTTTTGAAATTTGTAGTCAAGCAAATCTACTGTAATGTTGTGATGAATGGTTGGTTCTCTTCCTTTTCATAATCTTGATAAAAGAAAAGATAAACTTCAATATTTAACAGGTATCATTTCTGAAATCTGAGTAGATTTCATATTTCTTGAAGAGGTGTGATATCAAGTTTAATTGATTCAAATATTCATATTTCACAATATAGAATAAACCTTCATTGGTGCTTATCACACTATAATGACTGCTTTCATTTAAAGTTCCATAAATTCTTTATCTTATCTTTTTACAGAGACATTGTCTTCGTTAATCATCTGCATCAGATCGCATGTAAACAGAATTATGGTCATCAGATTAGCGACATACATGTAAGAAAATTCAAAGACTCCCTAGATCTAGTATTTCGAATGGTTGATCTGATGATTTCCATTATATTGAAAGTGCTAGAAAATATGAAGACGGACTAAAGGATGTGCTGTGATGAAGGTCATAGGACTTGACGACCACCATGCAATAGTAGTAGATACCGATGATGGGATGCAGTGAATAGCAAACCATCTAAAGAATAGATCTAAGACATTTCTCCCCAGATATTTCATCGTTGGCACAAACATTGATGATACAGCCCATTATATTGAATAATATCTTAATTTATCTTTAATTGCGTAAATATCAAATGTAATAATTATATAACGAACTTGGTGTAGCCATAGTTCATGTGGTCAAAGTATTTGCACAAAACCATTTTCTTGCAAATATTATTTGCTATCAAATTGAAATGGATGCTGGTTGATGAAATTAATTCTTACTTAAATTGGAGCTGCATCATTGAAGGAATAATTATTTGAGCATGATGAAACATTATACACTAATGAAAGCTACATTGATGGGGAAAATCTCGCCAATCCGTCTTTTATCTAAGCGGCATTGCTTCATCAATCTAGCTTCAATTTATGCAGAGTCCTTTTCATAGAACCTTGATGCTTTGAAGCAGAATTCTCTTATCAATAAATCATGCACTTAAGCATGAATCTTTTCAACAATCAAGGTTCCATTCAAGCATAATATAGATGTAATCAATGCAGTTTCAACGTAAGCTGAATACATTTCATCAATCCCACTTCTATTTAAGCAGCATTTTTCATCAATCAAACTACTGTTTGAGCCAAAAATCATTTTGTCAATCCAGGTTCTCTAACTATTACAACTTCTACTTTTATCATTATTCTTTTCCATTAACGATTTAGAAAATGGAAAAAAAATTCTTTTACCCCTGAGTTTTGGTTTATCCATAATAATTGTTTTCGTCACTCTGACTTCTCAGTAAGAAAGAATAATTTTTATCAATCCAGCTTCTATTTCATGTTGAAAACGCAAGACACAGGCAGGATAATGGTTGAGAGCATAATACTTTACAGACACTATTAAGGTCTAACCAAGATTAAACATGTTTTCGTAATTGTATAAATAATAATAAATTATTAAAATGTTCTAAGGCAAATGGGAAATTTATAGCTTTAAAGTCCCAAATTCATCCACTTTATCCTTTCAGCATCCAAAATTCATTGCACATGATTATGGTGGCTTCTTGCATGGGTGCATTTTGTGACATCAATACAATACTATTCATCAATTTAGCTTCCACTTAAACAGGATTCTTTTCATCACACCCAGCTTCCACTTAAACAGAATTATTTTCATCACATCCAGCTTCCATTTCAACATAATTCTTTTCATCACACCCAGCTTCCACTTAAACAGAATTATTTTCATCACATCCAGCTTCCATTTCAACATAATTCTTTTCATCACATCCAGCTTCCATTTAAATAGAATTCGTCTCATCACATCTTGCTTCCATTTTAACAAAATTTGTCTCATCAAATTCAGCTTCTGCTAAGGTATGTAGATTACTGCTTTGTCATGTGCAATGAATTTGGGATGCTAAAAACGATACTGTATCAGAGTTTGGGATGCTAAAACGATAATTTACCAAGAAATGACCAGCAGAATGATCAGGATACACTGGAGTAAGAGTACAAAATCAAATAAGTTTTTGGAATGAGTATACATATGAGAAAAAATTAATTAAAAGAAAATATTTGCATTCATGATGAAGAGACCAAGGTTCAGAGAAGATTAGCAATGGCAAAGGAAGCACTTCATAGATGGAAGACAGAGTGGAGACTTTCTGAGAGAATTTATAGTTCAAAACCTCATATGGAGTATGACACTTTGTGGATCAGATACAACAACTACTGGAAAGGCAGAAATAGAGGTTTGACAAGCGACTTTGGAGAAGACTGGCCAAGATCAGTTGGAGCAACAATGGAACAAACATATTAATAATATTAAGAGCAGATTATTGCATGTTTTATGTTACTGGCATGCTTAAGAAATGCTATAGGGCCTACAATGAAAATTTCAAACAATTTTCTTAACTAATAATTTATTACAATACCAATCTATATCAAATGCCTTTAAAAAACTTAAACTAAACATCCTGCTATTCAAAAACAAGCATTTTATGATCAGAAATAATACTAATTTAAAACCCACATATTATGTAATAACAATTCGGCATCAGCTAACTAATCCAGATCTTAAACAAACGGTAACAGACAAATTTTCACCATCAATTTTTCGCCAGCTTTCATTCTTTTCAATCTAGCTTCCATTTCCACACAATTCTTTTCATCACATCCAGCTCCATTTACAAACGGTTCTTTTCATCTCATCCAGCTTCCATTAAGGTAAATTTCTTTTCATCAATTTCTGGAAGAGCTTCAGAGACGATTACTATAGGAAAATTATTTCAGATGAATTAACCGGTAAGTACCGAATAATTATGCATAAAATGTGAAAGCTGGATTGATGAAAACAGTCATGCTTAAATGGAGGTTTGAATGAGGAAAAATTGAGGGTGAAAAATTGACCTATGACCTAACAAACAGGCTGCAGTGCATTCAAACCTCCTTATCTCAAGTAGTTCAATGTGTCCCACACTGTACAAGCTCCTCAATCAAACTTGATCAGCAGCATTGACTTCCTGTTGAATTCATAATAACATTTCTTAGAACAAAGTCTTAAATACAAGCACAACTGCCAACATTTAATCATTAATATGAACTGCTTACATTCCTCCTCTGTGCCTACCATCATGAAGTGTGAGTCTATTATCTGAGTTAAAATGCAGAACAGTTATGAGCTCCTGTTCATCCTGTGACATTTTGTAACTTACTGCGGTTTGTCAGTTTGTTTCTCATTAAACGAAGATATACACAAATACACATCTTCAGCCGCTAAATAATGAAATTGACTCCCATGCTTTATTTTTATCTGAAATTAACTTCCTTCAAGTAGTGGCTCAAAACTTATGATTTCGTCTTGACTATCAGCACTTTGCATCTAATTGCATCTTCTTCTGGCATGCTACTGATTTCACTTCACATTCACAATTTGTTCTGACAATGATAGCATACAAATTAAATTAATAAATTGTTCATCAGCCCAGTTTCTACTTAAGTATGATTCGGCCATATTGAGGTTTTAATTTATTGTTTTCCTCATTTCCACGTTCAGACCTCCTGCCAACAAAAAACATTCTTTTCCTTTCCATAAAGGTACAATTGCCCATTGCTATGCTGCTTCTAATGTCGGTAAATTTTTGCCTATTTTAATACCTTGTTTGCTTGCGGTGTATTTTAGCGTATTTAATTATTTCCTTCATTCAATCATGTATTTTGTAAGTAGAAATTGGATTGACGATAATAATTATGCTTAAATGGAAGCTGGATAGATGAAAAGAATCTTAAAAGTGTGTTTTAGAGTATTTAATTAAACAAAACGTTGATCAGAAATTCCACTAGATTCCATCGTGATGCCATTTTGTTGAAGACTGTTCGATGGTTCGAAGGTTCGACAATCTGAAGGTTTGATAGTCCGAAGATTAGTGTAAGCCCGAGAGTGACTAGGGTTTGATAGTCCGAAGGTTCAATAATCCGAAAACCTTCGGACTAGAAAATTTTCTTCTCATCATCGAACCTTCGGACTATCGAACCTTTGGAATATTGACACAGAACTCATTTTGTCAACAATCGAACTTCTAATTACGCATGATATTTCCATTCGCTTTGTCGATTCAGCTTCCACTTAGGTATATTTTTTTTCATCAAATCCGCTCCCATTTAGGTAAATTTCTTTTCATCAATCGGGCTTTCGCACACGTACACTGCCTTGTTTACATTGACTCCAAGATATCAGCCTGAATCATCTAAACCCGAATTACCGAAAACTCTGAAAAGCCCGATTCCTTCAAAACAGCAATATACTATTGAAAAATACTCAACTGTTTCAAAGCAGTGCAGTTCTTTCATCAATCCAGGTTCTGCATGAAATCTTTTAATCTATCCAGCTTCCATGTAAGCAGAATCCTTTTCATCATGTTAAACATTTAGTTTATGAATATAGAAGCTGGATGTGATGAAACAAATCATGCCGAAGTAGAAGCTGGAAATAATGAAAACAATCACACATAAATAGAAGCTGGATGTGATGAAACAATCTTGCATGATGATACAATGGTGTCACAATGAAATCTAGTGGAATTTCTGATCAACATATTGTTAAATTAAATACTCTAAAACACACTTTTAATTTCCTTTTTATTGATCCAGCTTCCATTTAAGGGCAAAAGTGTATTTTAGCGTATTTTAATACCTCGTGAGCTTCAGGTGTATTTTAGCGTCTTTAATTATTTCCTTCATTATACAAATTATATTTTGTAAGTATAAACTGGATTGATGATAATAATAATGTTTAAATGGAAGCTGGATCGATTAAAAGAATTTTGAAAGTGTGCCTTAGAGTATCTAATTAAACAAAATGCTGATTAGAAATTCCAATAGATTCCATTGCAACAACATTTTGTCATCAATCAAACTTCTAATTATGAATGATATTTGCATCAATACAGCTTCCATTTATGCGTATTTCTCTTTGTTGATCCAGCTTCCATTTAAGTACATTAATTTTTTTTTCATCAATCCAGCTACCATTTAGGTTTATTTTTTTTAATCAATCGGGTTTTTGTGCATGTACTCGGCCTTCTTTACATTGATTCCACATCCATTGCATCCATAAAGTGATATTTCATGAATGATATTTTTATCTATCCAGCTTCCACTTAAGCATAATTTCTTTCATCAATCCAGTTTCCACTTGCATTCTTCTTTTTCACCAATCCCATCTCCATTCTTTAAGATACAGTTGGACATCTATTCACGGCAAATAACAAAATACACTAAACTGCACTAGAAGCACCATGGCATAATAAAATATGCTAAAATACACTTTAACCCACTTAAGCATAATCACTAGGCTGTGACTAGCGGACCGCCAGGCGGCCTCCAAGTTTACAAAACTAGCGGACCACCTGTCACGTGATTACAGAAAGGCATGCGATCCACAAGTTTCTCAAAGAAGCGGACCACCAGCCACGTAGGCCTATTCCTGAAGGACCAGCTTCTAATTAAACAAAATTCTTCATAAAATCCAGCTTCCACTTCGGTATTATCTTCATCACTTTGTTCTTCTAATTAAACAAAACTCTTTTAATCAAATCCAGCTTCTACTTCGGCATAATTCTTTCAGAAATCCAGTTCCTCCTTGCACATTCTTCTTTTTCATAGATCCCATCTCCATTTCAGCTATAGCTGGACATCTATTCACAGCAAATAATAAAATACACTACAATGCACTTTTTACCAAAGAAATTATGCTTAAATGGGAGCTGGATCGATGAAAATATCCTGCTTGATTGAAGTGAGAATGTTGTTGCTATGGACGTGGAATCAATGTAAACAAGGCCGAGTACGTGCACAAAATCCCGATTGATGAAAAGAAATGTACCTAAATGGACGCTGGATTGATGAAAAGAAATATACTTACGTGCAACTGGATCGACATAGTGAAATATGCATGAATGGATGCTGGATCGGCGCGAAAAGAGTGCGTAGCGAATCGCCGAAATCCGAAACTGATTTCCGCCGTATCCCCGAAAACGAAGCCGGATTGATGAAAAGGATTCTGCTTAAATGGAAGCAGGATCGATGAAAAAAATTCAAGCAGGAGCTGGATTGGTGAATGAATTGCGCTGTTTTGAGCCAGTTCAGCAGTTTTCAATAGTGCATTGCTTTTTTCGGGGAATCGGGCTCTTTGGCCTTTTCAGCGTTTTCGGGTTTCGATGATTCGGGTTGTTCGACTGATCACAAAATGGCGTTGAGATGAAATCTAGTGGAATTTCTTATCAGCATTTTGTTTAATTAAATACTGTAAAATACACTTTTAAAATTCCATTTAGCGATCCAGCTTCCATTTAAAGCATAATTATTATCATCAATCCAGTTTCTACTTACAAAACACATGACTTAGTGAAGGAAATAATTAAATACGCTAAAATACACCGCAAGCACACGAGAAAATAAAATATGCTAACATACGCGTTTGCCGGTAATGAAATACGCTAAAATTTTACCAACCATTTTTTCCCCTGTTATGACTTTTTCAATAAGAATTTGCAAATCCATATCACATTTTGCGTCAGAAGTTGTTTAATACACGCAGGCGATTTTTGCACACAGAAAAATTTAAAATGGCGACGATTGCAACTCTGCTTAATGGAAAGTTAATGCAAGATGTCCTTGCTGGAATGCTCTGTCATCTGGCGAATGTATGAAACGCAACATTTCCCTCGTGATCGCGTCATTAATATATTATCCATTTGACAGTTCTGTTTAAGCGACACGTGTTTCATATGTGTATATACTTCTGAGCACAAAATATTGGAAGAAGGGAGGTATCAAATTTCGGTACAACTTTTGACTTTTAAAAGAATCTTGTTTTTTTGGACTTCTGTATATATGGTTGCCAGGATCGAAGCCTACGGGCAGTGGCAGACAGGAGAAAAGCAGAAGCCGGGCAATTTGCTTTTTTGGCGGGCCATTAAGGTTATAGTCATGGCCAAAAGTTTTTGAACACCCGATTTCAAATTTTCCACAGTCTACACGGTTTCTGTTTTTTCTGAGCTATTTTCTTAGTTATTGTGCTTCTTCTGCTATCAACATCATCTCACCAGACAACGTCTATATTAAATTATTGGAAAATATTTCTAAATTTCATACTTTTATTATTTGTGCCCTTGTTTACTGTCATCTAAGGTAAGAATCCGCATAACGGCCGTACAAAGGCGGATGCTCTACTAACATAGCGTTTGACTGATTTTATTGCAGTTATTGAGGCCTCAAACTACATAATTTGTGCTCCGTGGACGATACTAGGTGAAGTGTGAATTATTCTGTAATGTTAAAACACAGCCTTCTTTTTGTAAAGATGGATCCCTGATTCAATTTATTTTGTGTACACTATTGTGGATCCCTGATTCAATTTATTTTGTGTACACTATTGAGCTGGCCATGTTTCGTGAAAGAGAGTTCATGCCAGTAAAACGCGCATAAATATTCGTTCTCTACAAACTGCAAATGCACATTTCAGAGATTGCTAAGAAGATGAAGATCAAGTGGCTTGCTCAACTGTTGTTGCTACTGTAAAATGGGTCACTGAAAAACACAACTTCAATTCCCGGCAATGATGTAAGACAAAAGGTGGTTATTTAGGATATGTGACAATCTGGAGTACAAATTTAACTCTTGACGACAAAACGTAACATCCAACACATAATCTAAGTATAATAACATAACCTACTTATTTTCATTACTGGATACATCATACAACGCAATAACAATAACCCATATGTCAATAGTCTCAAATTATCTCACAAAATTATATGCAGCTAAGCATTCCGCTAAAAAGCCATTAATGCATCGGTTTTTGGCTCCATTGAATATCAAATTAAACTGTAAAGTAGATAAATTGAAGCAATAATAGCGTAAAATGTCATTTTTATAATCTGAAGCTTCTCAAGTATGCACGAATCCCATCAATTCTGAAGGAATCTTTCTTCCTGGTGTCATGTAGAATCATTATTCAGAACAGTTCAGTAATCCAGTCATCAGGTGGAGAAAGTCGATGACCTGAACAGTGCTGTAGGAAGTCTTTCTCTATTTCAATCAATTCGTCACAAATTCCACATCCAAAAGACTTAGACAAAAACGCTCTTGTATCAACCGACGACTTGAAATTGCTAATAAACGAACAGTCTCCATTTCTAATAATTAGTGAAGGACCTGTGAGTCCCTTAAAATCCGGATATACGATCTTCCAGAAAAGTTCATTTGGTTTACCAATAGTGTCTCTACTGCTAAATGCGGTGAACTGATCAGACAGGTTAGCAATAACTTCACTTCCCAATTTAAGATCGTGTGGCGATGTTCCTCGATGTAGAATGAATTGCTGAACTGAAGAACTGCTTTCAGTATGGTGCATGCTGTGTGTGTGTTGCTCCTCGGTTGCATGAGTCCTTCTGTGGGTCTTTAAGGTCCGAAGTATGTTGAATCCTTTATTACAAACCTCACATTTGTATGGTTTATCCCTGGTATGGGTTCTCATGTGTCTGTTCATAGTACCACCTTCAGCATATGATTTCTCACAAACATTGCACTTGTATGGTCTCTCTCCAGTATGGGTTCTCATGTGACTTTTGAGATGACTACCATGAGTAAATGATTTCTGACATATATGGCATTTGAATGGCTTTTCTCCGGTGTGGGTTCTAAAGTGACACTTCAGATTAAAATTTGAACCAAATGATTTCTGACAGAGCAGACACTTGAATGGTTTCTCTCCAGTATGGGTTATCATGTGTGCTTTCAACTCGACACCACGAATAAATGATTTCTGACATAGCTGGCATTGGTATGGATTTTCACCAGTGTGGGTTCCTAAGTGATCTTTCAGCTGATCCCTTTTATTGAATGATTTCTGACAGAGTGTGCATTTGTATGTTGCTTCACTGATATGGATTATCATGTGATCATTCAGATTACTACCATGATTAAATGACTTCCTACATAAGTGGCAATTGTACGTCTTGTCTCCGGTATGGGTTCTCCTGTGTCTTTTCAGATTAATATCCTGATCAAAGGACTTCGAACATATCTCGCACCTGTGTAGGTTTTTTCCTCCATCAGTACTCATAGTTGTCATCAAGCAAATCACCTAATTGTAAATTTCACAGTTTTTTTTCAGCATGAATCCCTTGATTAGTTGTCAATTGAATTAAGAGTATGAGGTCCTGTGCAGGGCTTTCATAATATGAATCATATGTGCTTCACTGTTCACCAGATTTTACTGAAATTGCTGTTGACACAGCCATTGGAACACCAGTAGTGTTCAGGATCTCACATCATCGATGACCTCCCTTTAGTTTGAATTTCACATGATAAACGGAAGGTTTTTGTAACATCTAGCAGAAGTAGTTTTCATTCGAGTAAATTAATCACTCAAAAAAAATACTCCATGACAAACAACTGTTCAAAGTAATAAAATCTTTGTGTATAATACAACACCTTCATGATATTGTTCAGTATGATAGTAACTGAGGATCCACTGGTTGACCATAACGAAGTTCGATTCAAATAAATCCTCTGGATGTAAAGTTTGATAAAGATAGTGATGTGGATCTTGCCTTGCCAAGTGAATCTTGAAAGATTGACAGAATATAGCTTGTCTTCTTCACGCATGTGCTAAAAAGAGCAGTATAAACTCCAGCTTCATTTGTTTCCAAAATCATAGAAAAAAATCTCAATTGCCTCTGATTGCAGTATTAATAATTGTTCTCTAATAGTAGTTGAATGAGTTGTCAACAGTAATGAGATGGCAAAGTTACAGGAATTCATTAACTAATTAACTCACATGATGCAAACTTGCTATAACACTTATTTTAGCGGGTTTAATTATTATACTATTGTTCACTATCGTTTTAGCAGGTTTAATTATGTGAGGCAACAAACGTCTGAATTTAACTCGTTTAAATGGAATCTGGGTGTGAATAAAAGAATTTTACATAAGTGGAAGCTGGATGTGAAGATAAAAATTGTTTAAATGAAGGCTGGATGAAAAGAATCATACTCGGTCTATATGTAAGTAGAAGCTGGATTTGATTAACATATTTTTTTAATGGAAGATGGGTTGATGAAAAGAATCATGCTTAAGTAGAAGCTGCATGTGATTAAAATAATTACATTTAAATGGAAGACGGGTTGATGACAAGAAAAATACCGAAGTAGAAGTCTAATGTGATGAAAAGAATTGTACCTAAGCCGAAGCTGGATTGTTGAGAAACTTCTTAACTGAAAGCGGGAACAAAGAAAAATAATTTTGTTCAAATGGAAGTTGGATTATTTATTTATTTATCTATTCCAGAAATTTGATACCGCCCTTCTTCCAACATTTTTGCTCAGAACTGCATACACACACCTCAACGGTGCAATTGCAGTTATACTGCAGAGCAATTGTGTGCAAAGGATTTGCTCAAGGTCCCTACACAGTGACTCCCTGGACGAGGGTCGAACCCGCTCAGTCAGCGAACACTGAATGTTACGGGCTGACCGCTCTAATCAATCAGCCACTGTGCCACACATTGATAATAATAAAACCTGCTATTCCAAAATGAGAATTTCAAAAATAATTAAACCCGCTAATAAAAACAATAGATTACCGAAAGCAAATATTTTAAATAGCTCTCTTTAATCTCTGATATGTTTTGTGCATATTTCAGTTGTAGGCTTAAAATCATAAATGATCTTCAATCACATAATTACAATATCGTAGCTTGTGAATATACTTCCCAAGTTCATGGAGTGCTGCTTTTTAAAACTGCCATGAAGACATGTTTTGATGTTATTATTATCAGGTGCTTTCAGACAGTCTTGGGTACAGGTATGGATTTACTAAGTTGCTTGCATACATCATTTCATCAATCTAGCCTCTGCTTATGCATATGATCCTTTTCATCGATTAAGCTTCCAATTATGTATATTTCTTTTCATCAATCCAGTTTCTAGTTAAAGTTCCCACCTGGGGAATGCAACAACAAAAATTAAAATATATAAATGAACATCATTATTTTAAAGAAAACTCAATGGAATGTTAAGTTCTTGCTTATTTAATCAAAACTTATAAATAAGTCCGTTAGACCTAATTTATTTAATCAAAAAATATTATTATATCAAAATAAGTTATTTTTAGCCATTTGTGGGTGTAATATTTGCCAAGTGCGTAGCGAATCGCCAAAAACCGAATCCCCGAAACTGTTTTCCGCCGTATCCTTGAAAACGAATATGGATTAATGAACAAGATTTTGCTTAAATGGAAGCTGGATCGATTAAAAGAATTCACGCAGAAGCTGGATTGATGAGTGAATTGTGTTATTTTGAGACAGCTTAGCGTTTTTAATAGTACACTGCTGTTGTCGAGGAATCGAGCTTTTTGGTCTTTCCAGCGTTTTCGGGGATTCGGGTTTCGATGATTCGGGTTGATATTATTTGCCGAGGCGAATACTTCCGAATTGTCCAATATTCGGTCAAGGAGAATGTCCGAGGCGATTTCCAGATTGCCCTAACTTAAAGAGTCTTCTTTTCATCGATCCCAGCTCCATTTAAACTACAATTTGACATCTATTCACATCAAATAATAAAATACACTAAAATACATGTGGATGATACATGGATGAGAATAGTCGTGCCTAAGTAGAAGTGTGATTGATGAAAAGAATCATGCTTAAGAAGAAGCTGGATGGATGAAAAGAGTTGTGCTTTAGTAGAAGTGGGATTGATGAAAAGAATCATGTAAAAAAAGAAGATGGATGGATGAAAAGAACAGTGCTTATGCAGATGGCGAGTAAATCCATGGTAATTTATCGTTTTAGCGTCCAAAATTCTGACAGTGGTCAGATAACTTAGCAGAAGATGGATTGATGAAAAGAATCATGCCAAAGCAAATGTTGTACGTGATTAAAAGAATCAAACATAAAAATAAGCTGGATGTGAAGAAAGACTCCTGCTTAAGTAGAGGTGGGTTGTGATGAAAAGAATCATGCTTAAATGGCAGCCAGATTGATGAAAAGTAGTGTACTGATGTCACAACAGGCATTCATGCATGAAGCAGCCACAATCAGTTGGATTGATGAGACAAATCTGCTCAAATGGAAGCGGGATTGATGAAAATAATCGTACTTCACCTCTTACTGCCATAAGCCCATAACATGTCATATTCAAATATGCCAACTTACTTATTACAATTCAAATATCATTAGTCTAAAAATTATAGTCCATGCTCTCTTTGACACTTTTGAAGTCTGGGTACCTTGCCTGGGTACATCTTATATGAAATTATAATGTTATGTGAAATTACCGCATGAGCGTCCCGCTTTACACCTGTTGTGCTCCAGCACTCCCGCATTTCACCCGTCACCGATTCTGTCTCCATTTAAGCTACAGTTCGACATATATTTACGCCAAATAATTAAATACGCAATTTTTTCTGATGAAAATGTTTTTCGAATAAAATTTGCTAAACTACAGTTTTACCAGCTTCTAGTCTTCACTTTTATTTTGTTTGCATACACAGGTTTCTAGTCTTCACTCTGGGTGCGTAGCGAATCGCCGAAACCTGAATCCCCGAAACTGATTTCGGCCGTATCCCCGAAAACGAAGCTGGATTGATGAAAATGATTCTGTTTAAGCGAAAGCTGGATCGATTAAAATAATTCATGCAGCAGCTACATCGATGAATGAATTGCGCTGTTTTGTGACAGTTTAGCGGTTATTTTAAAGAGTACATTGCTGTTTTCGGGGAATCGGGCGTTTTGGTCTTTTCAACGTTTTCGGGGATTCGGGTTTCGATGATTCGTGTTGATCCCTTCACTCTTACCCATTAAATATCTACGCGTGTTGACAAAAAATGTATAAACAACGATGAATGAACGATCTTAGCCATCATGTAAAAGAAAAAGAAACAATTATTAAACAACCTTTTCAGTGCGATTAATTAAATAGGCGTGTGTATGATCACTAGATAATATGCACGGAGTTATAAATCTAACCACTCTTACTAGTAAATCGAATTTTCAGACAAAATTGTTCATCTTGGTTTGAGCACAAAATGGCGATCGATCAAAATTATTCAGAACGATCAGCAATACTCATTTTGCTAAAACGATACCTTGCCGCCTAGTGAATACATTTTTGCGACATATCAAACAGTGATAGCCTTGTCTCCACTATGTTCTAAGGATGCCCAAAATTTAATGAATGGTATTTCCATCTGCAAATGCAAAATATCTTGCTTGCATTCCTTAGTTGTTTTAACTAAATTTCCAAGTAAGGATGATTCGATTGAAAATATTATTGTTTTGACATTTGTTCAATTTATTCTTAACTCGATCAGTTCTGCAGTTGAAATGATGTCTGTATCTCTAATTAAGTCTGTAGAGACAATGATTGTTGTTCATGCTCAATGTGGGCTACGCCCAAGTCGGCAGCTAGGTGGTGAATGAAGATCCTCAAACGCCTTCTAGTTATCAGACAAAAGTGTTCATCTTGGTTTCAGAACAATATGGCGAGCTATCAAAATTATTCAGAACGATGACAGATCAATAATTTTGATTTTGCTCAAGCGATATCCTGCCGCCAAGAGTGTGATCGACTGTTCAAGTTGATCACAAGCAGGCCCTCGGTGGCAAAAATCAATAATATTAGTTGGCAGACGAGGCAGGCATTCTGCATATTTTTAAACTGAGAGTTTATCTGGTTCTGTCTCTATAGTCCGAAGGTTTGATAGTCCGAAGATCGCATGGTGTCCGATCGATAGGTGACAAGATTGAGATTTTAATGGTAGGGCCTATAGCTGGATGGACGAAAATAATTTTGGCTAGAAGCTGACTTGAACCATTTCTTTCATTCGTCCAGCTTCCATTTAGGCTTGATTTTTTTCATATCAATCCAGCTCCAGATTTTACACATTTTCAGCAATTAGCCGGCCCAACTTCTAGTTAGATTGATGTCGGAGAATAGAATTTTATTCGGGCCATCGAACTTTCGGACCATCGAGCGGACAACGCAGTCATGTATCTGAGGCACATCGGAAGCCAGCAGAGGATTATTCAGAGGATCTCAAAGGCTGATTAGAAGAAATATGTAGCACTACTGTAATTCACGTATCATTGAGGCGGCGACACAATAAAAAATGAGCTTACTTTCAGGAGAATGTTAACGAAGAATTTATTACAGTGCAACTGCTATTTTGACGACGACCTTAATATTTTTTAAAAATAAATTCGGATGTGCAAATTGAAGCCGAAATAAACTATTATTAAACTATTAGACAAAATTGAAGAGGTAGATTTTCACCTTTGAGCGATAGACAGTATCGCTGAACATGAGAAAGTATAGGCTGTATAACCAAGACTGGTTTGTAATCTGCCACACGTTTTTAGCCGTTGTTAGAAAACAAAGTGGATATCTAGTTTTCATAGACATCATAATAATATTATTACTGTGATATATGATGTCTATGCTAGGTTAATTGTAGGGCAATGCAATGCGATCAGATGGACGAGAGATCAGTTATCATTTTGTTGCGCTTACGCTTTGCAATAAACTTGCTCTCAATTATAATACAGTTCCATCTCTTCTTTTTAGTATAATAACAAATTTACAATAATATTTCATGTAGTAAAAATGAAAATGACACCGTTTACATTTTATTCGCTAGATGACAGGATATATTTTCAATAGCTTTATATTTCTTTCTATTCTTGTTAAAGGTGTTCGCGGTCGCCATTTTTGCTGATCGCAGAGTAAATCAGATTGCGGAGAAAATCGACTTTAAAGACAAACTTGGTTAGATTATATTACTTTATTATTCTATAGGTGTGCATCTAGTTTATCTGACGAACATTAAATCAATGACAGCTGGAACAATGAGAGAGTTGCTGTTATTATTTATATTTTTATCTGGATACGTCATTTCCCCGAATGCGCAATGCATCAGGGTAAATTGCGATCCGGCGGCATTTTCGCAGATCCTAGTTGAGTACAGCAACGTGGACCGATATTCCTTATATGATTGGCTGGCGTCCTAAACGACCTAATTAGAGCCGAAAAAGACATTATATATTTGAGTCAACATAAGCTGTGCGCGATCAACGATAAGCAAATTTGTTTTTCAGAGGGTGGTAATTATTTATAAATCCTTAAATTGAGATATCACATAAATTTTGAATCAAAAGAAAATACTGTCATTCACAAGATACTCTTAGATAAGCTTGAATACTACGGAATAAGAGGTATTCATCTGAGTTGGTTTTCTAGTGTTATTGATGTAATAGTGAAAGTAGGCCTACACCATTTACTTATTTGGATAACTTTCATTTTAAATGGTCTCTATTCATCAAGAGAATACTAATAATGCTTCTGCTTTCAAACTATTATAGTCTTCATAAGTAACTACATTTTATATGGTCAAAATGATTCTCACTTGCTCACTCAGCTCAACTACTCTAAAGCCTAAAAAAACTGGAAAACTGGTTATCTGCCTATTGACCATTTAGTTTGATAACTACTAAACAATAGTCACTCCAATGAGTCCCAAGTGAGGAGTATTAAATCATTAGTAATTACACACACAAAAAGTTTATTGTATAAACCGGTACAAATAATAAGCTAAGGATGTGTACAATGCACAGTAAAACACTAATCATTTCAAAATCAGCACACATGGCACAATTTATATGCTAAGTCACTGCACCACACAAATACACAAGTAAGACAACACAGTTCTCACTGTCCATGAACCTTAGAGATTTTTAAATAGAAATTACGTGTAAACTCAAATCATAAACTGCAATGCCAAGTATTAAGAATCGTTTCCTAAAATGTCTGGAAAGTATAGAAAGTACCAGTTTAACATTGAAATTCACTGAAGTTGATACATCATGTAACCCAGCAATAGTACCTGAATCAATGAATTAGGAATGTACATTTTAAGTTGTTTTATATTCTATGTCAAAAAGAACTAAATCTAATTAGTAAGGAATTAGTAATAAACTCTTAAATAACCCATCAGTGACCTGAAATAGAGGGTGATTCTAATTAAAGCTTCATCTGCTTAACAAAGCCAAGACCGGTGTCACTATAGATGCATGCCTGCAAATTGTGAGGTGCCCTGTACTTGCGAACAGGCAGGTTCCCGAATGTTGTGTAGTCACGCACCGTAAGACTTGGTGAAACAGTGACCTTACCATCCTGTCTCAATCGACCCGGACCAAGTCATCTCCAACCTGTAAGGCAGAGCTTTCGATGACCAATGGCAGTCGGCTGGACTCCGATCTTGGCACCGAAACGGCGGTGGTGAGCAGCTGGTACACCACTATACTTTCCGTATGGCACTCACAAAGCCTGATTCTGTTGCAGCATGGTGGTCAATGCTATGCACAAATTTTCTCACTGCTGGAAGAAACACATCTGGATTTGATGCCAGGCCAGTACATAGTCTTTAAAAACCATTCTGAAGTTTACTTCGTTCTTCGACAGTCAGCGGGGCCTTGGAGTTAATCTCCTCACCAGTTGAAGGCTTTGAGCGTGATCAAAACTGGCATAATTGATAGATGAAGTACTAGGGAAGTCAGCGTTTGTCATGGATGCCGAAGGCGATGTGTGATCCTGCAAGTTTCCCAACCACCCATCCGGAACTGTGGAGCCGAGTGCAACTTCAAACAGCTCCTTCCTGGTGCCCATGCCAACAGTGTTGTATGATGAGCTTATATTCTTGTCTAGGTGTTGTAACACTGCAGATGCATGTTTGCACAGTTTACCAGTATTTCCAACAAAGTAAGTACAGAATCTACAAATGATGTCAACTGTGTACATCAGTGGGTGTAGCAGGATTCTGACTCTGCACTGTGAAAGAATCGACCTCTGATGACAGCTGAATTACATCAGCTGGTGAAATTCCAGATGGATCTGGCAACATTCTCCTTAGCAGACTCTTAGTGTAGCGGCCATTGCAAAAGTCAAGCAAGCGTTGCACCACATATGCTTTATATCGACTAAGAATGAAATCAACTAGCTGAGTGAGGTTGAATGCTTGTGTTCTATCCAAAATATTGTCCTTCAGTACACGGAAAACAATTTCGACATAGTTGGTTGTGTTACTGCCATGCATTGGTAGATTCTTTTGGTAGCACTGTGCCCAATCACGTCGGAAGTCCCACAATGATGCTAGATATGTGTGAAATCTGGGATGCTTGTCGTAAGAAGGCGAAGTAACCATGACGTTCCGCAAGGAATCGAGTGTCTCAGTGTCAGCAGCATAGACCATCGACTTAAACTGGGAGTAGAGATCTTGATGATGGTTACGATCAGATATTCCGTGCTTTGCATCTCAGAGCCATGACCAAACTGCCTTCAATACGTGGAACACGCACAACAGCAGTTGTGATCCAGGAAACTGACTTTCCAACACTTGCCGTTCCTTCAGATCATTGTCGGTCAAGATTATGCTCAGACACTTCTTTCCGTAAAAACTTTCTTCCGGAAAACATGTCTGGAACATGTCCGGAAAACATAGCAGCCTCAGAAACACGTTGTTCACTGCTGCTGACAATAACTCCCAGTGGGATTCCACCAGCAGCCGTTGGACTAACAAAAAAACCACTGTGTCTTTGTTTATCCATTCCGCCGGATGCACCGACCATCACTAGTTCACTGGTCTGTATCACTTTCTGGTGATCTCTAGCCATAACTGATGAACATATGGCTACAAAGTATTGGTCGTCGATGCGTCCAAATTTTGCTTTGCCACCATCAGCTTTGTCATAGTAGTCTTCAAGTAATTTTTCAAGTTCAACAAACATGTCCTCACCAGACATTGCACCCTACTCTCTTTGGAAATCTGAGTCATACAGCTTTTGGACCTGGCTAACTGAAGGTACAAAGTGACCGTCAGCAGCAACACAGAAGTACTCGTCGCCGTATTTCAGCAACAAGTCAGTTTTGAGACAGTGTAAGGCTGATGATGCGGTGTGCAAATCCATGCTTAAACAAATCCAATCCAACAATGTCTGCTTTGTGTCTGGGCTCATGTCACGGAACTTCAGCGCAGCAGCATTGTCAATGGAGTGGTTGTGACTATTAGCAACTGTGACGATTGTGGGATAAGCGCAATTCTTGGCTGCATTGTGCTTCACAATCCTGAAAAGTACAACATTCATTGTTAATGATAGCAATTAGACTCAATTGACATATACAACACACAACAGAGCACAAGCAAAGAGCAGAAGTTGTTGGTGTTATATCTGCTGCCTATTTTCTACAGACCAGTCCATGGAGCCCTATTGCGTCAACATCTCTCGGCATTGAAGGCACAAATGTGGCTCACAGAGTGTCGTTACTAGCCCCAGCCTGACTGCGATTCATACCTCCTTTTTTCAGAGGCATGTGCTCAGAACAGTCATGTGTGAGCTAGCATCAGTCTCCACAATGAGGTGCTCATGAGGCCAGCAGGTGAGCAAGGTCGCATGGTTTGTTATTAGACTCCAAAAGACTTTTCCGTGCCTTGTCAGTGAATTGGAGACCCCTGTTTTTTGCTCGCTAACTGTTGAAATGCTGGGTCATTATTATTACGATTACTAAATCATTATTTTAACACTAGGAGAGGAAGAACAGCAGTCCATTAAGCTAGTTCTGAGGCAGACAAGAGTATGATGTGTCAGCAACTTCATTATTTTAGGCTCTGCATATGAGGGCAGGCGGCCATTCCTCTCTTAGCCATCTCATCTTCCCACTGACAATTAAATAGGGATGAACCGAAACTCAGATCAAAACTAAAAAGCAAATACTTTTACTATTAGTACCTACTAGTTATACTTCCTAGTGTGAACTGAGGCAAAACCAACAAATTCATAAACATTGTGCAAACTACCAAACTAAAAATCAAGAGCATGAGACTTTCTTAAAATATTTGAAACTCGGACTCAGCACAATTAAACTTGTAAAACGTGGTAGTCAGACTCGGCAAGATAATGCCCTTCAGTTCATCCTTACAATTAAAAGCTAGTAATCCACATCTCACCTATTAATAACAATGCGCAGTGAAGCAGGACATTCAGTGTGCTTGTGAGGACGCTTAGTTTGTTGAGATCGTGAATCCGTTTGGTGCTGACACCTCATGTCCAGTTGGAAGAGGTTGACACGGCCAGAATGAGGATAAGTTTTACTGCTTCTCCATATTATGTAACTGCAGTTCTTTCAACCAAGTCTAGCATAAAACAATTAAACCCATATTTAATTTTTACTCGCACGTGTCTGCTCTAAGAAATCTTTCAATCACTTTTGTCTAATTACAATAAACCCTCGATCATTTTCTGAAAGCAGGAACATCACCATAGTCGAGGGATATTAAGAATTACATTGCAGCCAACTAACTGGCCTACTGTACACTAATAAATTGCGCTATCTAAAATATGTAAAATAATTTAATATTCCTTAAAAATAGTTTCTATAAGTAATCGTAATCATAGTGCTAGCAACACTAAACAATTTGCGCTACATAAAATCTTCCACAGTGAATGAATGAATGAAAACTAGTTAACCAAAAGTACTTACCCTAGCACCAGCTTCGTCGCGAACTTCGGCTATCCTTATTATTAATTTTCCTTCGTTGTTTTCAGTTTGATACGTGTAACCCTCTGGTAACAAGGACACAATTGACATTTTCCTGACTAGATTAAGCCTACTTCGGATATAATGAAAAAATTCAAAATAAGCAACTTTTTACGTAGAAAGTTTGTCAATAAAGTCCTCTGTAACTCTATTTTTAGCATTACCTGCATACATCAAATCATAAGGCGATGAATAATGACTCCGTCCATAGTGCTGTACTCTCCTAGGGTCGGCGAAACTGCGAACCGGTGAAATGCGAACCATAGGCGGGAACCGGTAAGTATTATGCGAACCAAGATATTAGTATGAAAAACACAAGACATAGCACTGTTATTGTTTGTTGTACACACAAAAAATTACAATGCTGTTTAGAAACGTTACTAGTTACTTAAAAAACGAAGTGTGTAAAGTAATATTGTATGCTAGCCATACGCGTGACTAGTTGATATGCGAAAAGATCTCGCGAGAAATAAATGCTAGCTGGTTATTGGATAGAAACGACCGGCGAGAAAACGATACATATTCAGGATTGGACGGAGCTGCAAAGAAAGAATTAAGTCTATCAATTTTATGATTGATTAACGCAAGCGGTTGAATAACCCGCCAACCCAGGGGCATGGATAAAATGCGAACCTATGTTTTTGAAGGGCGATAATCAACCATTAGCTACCACTACAAACTCAGCAGACAAAGAACTAAACAACTCTTCCATTTGTATAAAGCATAAACTTATTTGAAAGTTTAAGCTTAATTTTCTAGCGTCAAATGGACCAGAAATGTACATTCTAAACCGTCACAAGTCAAAAGTCGTGTACAGGTGGGTATTATGCGAACTTCGGCCGCCACGTGACTTTTTGGCAGCCAATGAGAAGCATAGTTCGCAAATTAACGGTTCGCAGTTCCCTTTTTCGCATTTTACACATACCCGCGGGATCAACCCGAGTAATAGAAACCTGAATCCTCGAAAACGCTGAAAAATTCAAAAAGCCTGATTCCTGTAGTTTAGCGTAATTTATTAAAAAACATTTTCGTAAAAAAATTCGTATTTAATTATTTGGTGTGAATAGATGTCGAACTGTGGCTTAAATGGAGACGGGATTGTTGAAAAAGAAGAATGTGCAAGTAAAAACTGAATTTATGATAGAAATTATGCTTAAATAGAAGCTGGATTGGTGAAAACATCATGCTTAAGTGGATGCCAGTGTAGCGATGTTCCTATTAAAACCCACATTTCTTATGTATGATTAACATTATAATATGCAGTCAATGTTAATTAGTTAAATTAATTCAGAGTTAATTAATGCCAGCCTATAAATATAATGTAAAGGCGCTATAAGATTAAATTAGAGCCCTTAGTAACAGTGTTGTTGGGGAGAACTGGTCGTTTGCAATTTGACATTCAGGAGGCAATGTTAAAAGATCTGATTTTGGTCATCGGTCGTCTGCTGGGGATTGTACGGCGGAAATGCGTTATCCGGGCTGCGAGAGTTTGCAATAAGATGTTCAGTATTGCTGGTGCTGAGAAAAAGTCAACACGTAATTCTCAAGTTGCGAACTCTCAAAGAAGTTTTAGGAGTTCGGACAGTTATTTGACCCTGGTTCGTCTAGAACTGCTGAGGGGTGCGAATGGTGTAGTGGCTAACAGTGCTGTGATCGTCGAGTAATGATGGATATATTCTCCGTGTGTAATCAGGAGTTATTTTCGTTCTCGAACTATCGGTCATGAGTGGTGGAATGCAGAAACTCTTTTCACGTTGATATAGATGGACTGAGAGATTAATATCAGCATCTATAGTGTGTCTCTTCTGACATACTTGTCAACGGAATCGAGGCTACGCAAGTATCACATTAAGTCCGATTCATCATTCGGACGTGACGAGTGCGAGTGGAGGACTGCCCAGAAACATTTGAGGTGAAGAGGCTAGAGACAACAATCATCCGAGAAGAAGCAATCGACAGAATTTATACAAAGAAAGAATCCAAATGAACACTACAGAAATACACTGCAGATCTGCTCCATTCCCGTGGGAGGTAGATATCTGACTTAAGAAGCGCTATTAGCTAATCTAGGCTGGCTAGGTAGTCATAAGTTAGATTAGTTCATAATCAATCTATATCTTAGAATTCTATTTAAATATTTTGCTGATTTTGACTGTTTTTGCAATATAATTGACGATGAAAGTTTGCAGTAGTTATTGATTAATTAATACTCAATTGAACTCATGAATATGTATATGAAGAGGCGTGATGGCCAAACCAAGGCAGAATAAGTTGAACTGTGTATATGCATCGTTACAGCCAGTTTGATGCAAGAATGTCAATAAGACGGATCTAAACGAAGTCGTGTACTCCAAAAACTCGATTGATGAAAATAAATATCCCGAAATAGAAGCTGGATTGATGAAAAGAAATATACCTAAGTGGAAGCTGGATCAATAAAGAGAAATATGCGTGAACGGAGCTCGAATGACGAGAAAATTGCATCACAACGGAAGCTAGTAAAATTTCGATCAAAATTTGTTGTTTGATTATGTATTCTAAGATACACTTTTAAAATTCTTTTCATCTATCCAGCTTCCATTTAGACATATTTATTATCATCAATCTAGGGCATAACCGGAAGTCGCCTCGGACATTCGCCTCGGCCGAATATTGGACTATTTGGAAGTATTCGCCTCGGCAAATGTTACACCCGCAAATAGCTAAAAATAATTTTGTCTTGATAAAATAATATTTTTTCATCAAATACATTTAGGACTAACGGACTTACTTATAAGCTATCGATTAGTTAAACAAGAACTTCACATTACATTGAATTTTCTTTAAAATAGTGATTATGTAAATTTATATATTTTAATTTGTTTTGGTTGTATTCCTCAGGTGGCAACCAAATCAGTAATTTTCCCGCTTGAATTGATGCCACCCACTTTCTGGTAAACATCAGAGAGTAAAGACGTCATTGTCATTGATACCATCATATATAAAATTTTATAACAAGGTTTTACATTTTTTTCACAAATAAAGTTATCAAATAATAAAGATATTGCTCTAGCCCAGAGTCCACCAATACGCTAGATGAAGGATATTGCTATAGACTCTGTATTGACTATAGACAGTTCTCCGTGACTGTGCACGTGGCAGGTTAACTACGCTTTGCATACGGATGGTACTCGTTGCCAGATTTGCCGCTACTATTCGGTTCGTACCCGGATCCGGCAAATAGTTCATCCAAATACTCGGATTCGGAACTTTGTGAAAATTGTCTACTCGGTTATGCCCTACATCAATCAAGTTTCTACTTAAAACTACATGATATAATGAAGAAAATAATTAAATATGCTAAGCTACAAGTTTACCGGTAATCTATCGTTTTAGCACAGTGGTTCTCGTCCTTTTTCGATTTAAGGTCACTTTTGTTTAGTTGGAGGAGATGATGAGTTAAAAATGATTGTTTCAAATTTTACCATATTATTTTAGGACTAGATGGGAGTACTCGGCATTGCCCGGGTTAAGAAATATGGAGAATGGAAATGACTTGATCCCTGGATATCCTTCCACAGGTGTGCCTGTCTTTCATCTTTGCGAGGTTTTGTTGGTTTGTCAAGTGTAGTACCTCGGAACCTACGAGTACAGTAGTGTATTCGCAAAATCATCCTGCTGACTGGCCTGAAGGTACTGTGCAGCCGTGGAGGCTTCCTGGCTAGCAGCATTTGCAGCCTGCCTGGTCCGAGTCACCTGGGGGAGGTCTGCACAGCCCTGGCATCTGCCTTTCTGGCAGCATTGGTAGCTTGTGTGGTCTGTCTCACCTGGGGAATCCGAAGCCCGGTAGGCTGCTTGTCTTTCGGCATCAGCCGCCTATTTTGCCTCTGGTGCCTCTAAGGCTCTGGAGGATGCATGTCTGATGGCATCAGCAGCAAGTCTTGCTTGGTGAGCAGCAGGTGTTTCGTTGACATGCTCCTGGCGACAAATGAGTTAACAAGAGTAGCAGTAGCAGCAGGTATAAGCAAATGGCATTGCTTATGAACAAGTTTACCAAGTTTAGATTGTGTTACTTTTGGAAACCTCTGTCAAGACATGATATGATTTAATTTGATAACTTTTTAACGGAATGGTTTACTTCAAAGTCTGATCACTTTTTAAGGATTTGAGGAAGCTGTAACTTCATAGCAAAACTCTAGTTAATGAATTTCTGTAACTGTGCCTTAGCATATTTACTAATTACACATTAAATTAGGTCTGAATAGCAGACATTTTATCATATTCTACAGCAATGAAGTCATGTTCCTTAAATTTGAACCATATAATAATTAGTTTAGTTTGTTCTGTTATTTTTAGCTAGTAAGTGAAGGGGACATATTACACTCTGTTGGCGCTTCATAACATCTATGTCTGATTAATCTTCATCAAGAACAATGGATTGGATTTATTTGAATATATCATTCGTTGTATTCAACGAGTTTATTTTCAGCTGATCATACTGAATAATATCCTGAAGGTGATCGATAATAATGGATTGTTGCAGGATTTTGTCCTATAGTATTTTTCTGTGCATATAATCTCTGCCTGATCACTCGAAAAGTAACTAATACCGACAGATGAGACGAGCAGCAAGCTGTAAGAACCAGGGATACAAACTTAAATGAAGTCGTCAATGATGTGAGAAACTGGACACTGCAGGTATTGCAAAGGCTGCAACGACGAAAATTGCAGTAAAAAGAGCTTTGTTGAATTTCAAGTGAAGCTTGCGACTTTGGATAGAAATGTAAATTTCAACTTTTTCTAAAATCTGGCAACTGATGAAGCACTTTCGAACTGTTTTATGAAAAACATGACCCTATCAATTATACCCTGAAAAATAATTATGCTCAGGATCAAAGTACTACCCACCACGGAGAAAGCAGCGAAATTGCCTGTAAGTTGCCACTGTGGGGATGAACCAACAACTACCTGAAAAACCATACAAATGCAAGTAACATTCAGAAATGATGACGAATTTGCAAGAACAAATAGCAAGGGTGCCAGATATGTCGGACTTCCTTGACTCAGACATTAATTTGAAAACATGACGACCTTTACTGGAGAGAAAGTTATGTACAAATGTCAGTTTTGTGTGAAATCATTTACTAAAGACGATCACTTGATGGTGCATATCAGAACCCACAACAAAGAAAGACCACACAAATGCCAGATATGTCAGAAATCATTTTCTTTTGGTAATGTTCTGAAAATACATATGTGTACCCATACTGGAGAAATACCATACAAATGCAAGTTATGTAAGAAATCATTTTATCGTGGAAGTAATCTGAACACACACTTAAGAACCCATACTGATGAAAAACCATACAAATGCAAGTTGTGTAAGAAATCATTTGCGTATGGTAATGTTCTGATAATACATATGCGTACACACACCGGAGAAAGGCCATACAAATGCCATATCTGTCGGAAGTCATTTGCTCAGGATGTTGATCTGAGAAGGCACATCAGAATCCACACCGGTGACAGACCATACAGTTGCAACTTATGTAAGAAATCATTTTGTCGTGGAAATACTCTGAAAGCACACTTAAGAACCCATACAGGTGAAAAACCATATAAATGCCAGATATGTCAGAAATCATTTGCTTCCAGTTCTGAACTGAAATCACACATGCGTACCCACACTGGAGAAAAACCACACAAATGTCATATTTGTGAGAAATCATTTTTTCAATATGGGCCTCTGAAAATACACATGAGAACCCATACTGGAGAAAAACCGTATGATTGCCAATCATGTAAAAAATCATTTAGTCAAAGTGGTGCTCTGAAAATACACATGAAAACCCATATTGAAGAAAAGCTGCTCGCATGCCAGTTATGTCATAAATTATTTGCTCAAGATCATCATTTGAAAAAGCACATGAGAACCCATACTGGTGAAAAACCATACTATTGCCAGGTGTGTCACAAATCATATGCTGATGGTAGTTCTCTGAAAAGACACATCAGAATGCATACTGGCGAAAAGCCATACATGTGTCAGTTATGTCAGAAAACATTTGCTCGAGGTAGTCATCTGAAAGATCACCTAAGAATCCACTCTGGTGAAAAACCATACAGGTGCCAGATATGTCAGAAATCATTTGCTCAAAATAGTCAACTGAAAATGCACATGAGAACCCATACAGGAGCAAAACCATATGATTGCCAATCATGTAAAAAATCATTTAGTCAAAGTGGTGCTCTGAAAATACACATGAAAACCCATACTGAAGAAAAACGGCTCACATGCCAGTTATGTCATAAATTATTTGATAAAGATCATTTGAAAAACCACTTGAGAACTCATACTGGTGAAAAACCATACTATTGCCAGGTGTGTCACAAATCATTTGCTAATGGTAGTTCTCTGAAAAGACACATGAGAACCCATACTGGGGAAAAGCCATACATGTGTCAGTTATGTCAGAAAACATTTGCTCATGGTAGTCATCTGAAAGATCACTTAAGAATCCACACTGGTCAAAAACCACACAAATGCCAGATATGTCATAGATCATTTTCTGAAGTTTCTAATTTGAAAAAGCACATGAGAATTCATACTGGTGAAAAACCACATAAATGCCAGATATGTCATCGATCATTTGCCGAAGTTTATAATATGAAAAAGCACATGAGAATTCATACAGGTGAAAGACCATACAAATGCCAGAAGTGTCACAAATCATTTAAGGAAACTGGTAATCTGAATCAACATATGAGAATCCACACTGGGGAAAAACCATGCAAATGCCACATATGTCATCGATCATTTGCTGAAATTTCTAAGTTGAAAAGGCACATGAGAATTCATACAGGTGAAAGACCATACAAATGCCAGAAGTGTCACAAATCATTTAATGAAAGTGGTAATCTGAAACAACATATGAGAACCCACACTGGGGAAAAACCATGCAGGAGCCAGCCTTGTCAGAAACCATCTACACATGGCCGTACTCAAAAGCATCATACAAAGACTTGTAAATCTTTTGGATGTGGTCTATGTGATGAAATGCTTGAGCAAGAGAAAGACTTTCTAGAGCATTGTTCTATCCATCGGTTTTCTCCACCTGACAATTTATTTGCTGACCGTTTCTGAATTATGAATGCACAAAATAGCCGTAGGAAAATATGCTTCAAGAGTGACGGGATACATTCATACATTAGTAGTTGCTTTTAATACGTTCAATGTATTAGACAGTATGCATTCTGATATTCAAATGGTTATGCACTACATAACTTAAGTGTTGTCCTCTTCTATAATTGTAAACCTGTTGATACTATAGGCATAGTCAAGTCTTTTGTTCTGGGTTCCACTACTTTATAACTTTTCTGTTAAATATAAAACTTTGTTGCATTAATATTTTTCGGTTTGTTAGCTATTTGTATAACATTGTGTGAGATTATTTTAGGCTATTGATTTTTGGCCTATTGTCATTGCATTCATGATGCATTAATTAAATAGCGATGTTTTATTCCGTTTATGGTTTTGTGTTGGACGCTTTGGTTGGTCATTGAGAAAGAAAACTATGTGATAAAAATTATCATGTATCCTCAATAATTGGTGTTTTGTCTGTCTTTGGTGATATTTACGACATAATTTGTTCTGTTATTGATCACATCAATTGATGCTGCTTTTCAAAGTGCTGGAACACAAGAGGCGTGTACTTGTGTGAGTGAAGGAATGATTAATCAAGGCAATCTGGGTGGTAATCCTGCACTTTAGGTGCTCAAGTTATGTTAAAGCAATTTTTGTTATTAACACACTCCCATTAAAACGACATTCTTTGCATCAATCCCACTTCCATTTAAACAGATTTATTCATCAATCCCGCTTCTATTTAAATATTATTCTTTTCATCAATTCTAAATCCATTTAAGCACATTTTCTCATTAATGCTGTTTCTATTTAAGTATGATTTTTTTCATCAATCCAGCTTGTAGTTTAATATAAGCAAATTGTTTGCATCGATCCGCTTCTACTGTTATAAACCTCTTATGCATTTAAGCATTTCTAAAGACAGTTAACATTGTACAGTAATCGTAATTCAGTTGAACAACAACAGCAAATTTAAGCAACTAAAATGCAGAATTATCTGCTTCCTATAGTTGAAGAATACTATGAAAATTTCTTTATGTTAAACAATCCTGATATTGATCCTGGCCTAAATTACTACAACAGTGTGAACCAGTGCACCAGTAGATCTGTATGCGTTGATGACATTTGTAAAGATTTTGATTGAACTGAACAATCCTTTTCTATAGAGCATCTCAACTGTAGGAGTCTAAAAAAACAAAGTATCCGGAATAAACGTTCTGTTATCTATAGTCCAACCAACAAATCGAGCTATTTTGTTTTGTCAAGCCTACATAAAAAGTAAAATTCTATGTTTTAATTTTAAAATTCTTGTATGGTATGCATGAGTTGAATAACGATCACTTTTGTTATATCATATATTTGTCTAACATGTAAAAAAATAACTAAGTGGTTATAATATAACAAAGTTCATTGTTCTATCCCTTGCCGAATTTATAAAACGCAGTTGAAGGGCAATTCAGATTTTTTTATATTTTTTTATATTTTGCCTATATCTGTTCATTGTTCTATACGGTTTTCTTTAACTTATTAAGTAATTAAAAAATAAATTTAGCTTATGTCCTAACAATGTGTTTACAACAACGTCACCGAGTCTTTTGGCCATCTTTGGAATAAATTGAGAACTCTCGATTTTTTAATTGACGTCTCCGAAAGCAGAGAACCAGCCTATATTAATTTACCCGCAAGATACCAATTTAGATGTTTGTTTATTTTGACAATTTTCAGAAATGAATCAAATAAAATGATATTATATTAAAGATCTACAACTCCGTTGCCATAAATGTTACATTCACTCCCGGTTATATATAGTCAATATGTGATTTTCAGAAGTTAGCCTCTGAGGGCTAAATGTCGCTAGCTTTTATCTAGCTTCAAGAATTGTTACGCGTACACAGAATTAGTTTCTCACGCTTTAAGTAGAAAATTAATTTGTTAGATTAAATCGATTTTAACAGATTAACCGAAGCTATTTTACGATATTTATGGAGTTTTTTATATCTATTTAAGCCTTATAAATTATAAGTAGGCCTATTTATTCTGCAAAGATAAATAGCTTGGGCTATTTTTTATTGTATTCAGAAATTTCTATAGCGCCTCTCAAATACAGCCCAATAAGCGGCGCGTCCGGGGCTCAAAACCGAGCGGAAAAGTCCTGATAATGCGAGAAAAAGAAGCAAAAAAGGAAAACAGAAGCACACTTAGTGAAAATCAAGAGGATATTATCGTTCCAAAGAAAGACATTAGTTCTGAGGCGTCTATTTTGTAATTGCTTGTTTTTGATTTTATTTATTTAACTGTAGGCCTACGCTTTTGTCCTGGGCGCTAACGTCGGGACACCTGAATACATACTGTATGTAACATATATGTGAAATTTTGGGTTATACACCGGTACTATAGATTTTAAAACTAGAACAGATAAGAGACTTTTTGAACTGTTGCAAACTCGACATCCTTGAACACAAGTTTGATCTAAAACAGCCTTGTGCTCAGCACATGCTCTCAATACTGTTTTAAGAGCATTTCTGTATGCCAACTTTACCCTTAGTGTTGAATAATACTCAAGAACATCAAGTAATGAAAACATAAGAAAATGTTTCATTGAATCTATAATAGCCCAATAAGCGGCGCGTCCGGGGCTCAAAACCGAGCGTTTTGAAAAAATTCAAACTCAAAAACAGCATAAGATTTCATTTAGGCAGCCAGCAACAATTCTAGTCTTACCATCCTCTGCATTATCTATAGCAGAATATCTGCTGTCAAAGCATGTTTATAAGAAGTTGGTAAAAAGTAACTATTCATGCATTATATATTTATATATGTATATATATAATGCATATATATATATATCAACTCTTCTATAATATTATATTCTGTATCTCAAAAACAATTGTTTTAAACTGTAATTATGTGGCATCATCTTTTAGCAAAAAAGTCATGAGGTGGAGACAATAAATGGATACAACAATGGTCCAACAATTCATCCTCTGTTTCAAACAAATCATCACAAATGCCGCATCCAAACGATTTTGACACACAGACTTTGGTATCCTCACAGAACTTTAAACCCATAGTACACAGATATTGTTCATGTTTAATTTTCGGTAGAAGACCCACAAATTCACAGGAATCCGGATATATATTCTTTGACAAATGTTCATTTGGATTATCAATAACGCCTTTATAACCAAAGGTCGTGCAATGATCAGATACGTTAGCGATTACTTCACTTCTCATTTTATGATCCTCTGGCAGTGTTCCTGCATTGAGTTCACACTGCTTCATTGAATCATTGCTCTTGGCATTAGATTTAGTGCATGTGTGTTGTTTATCAGTTGCATGAACTCTGTGTCTCTTTAGATTTCCATGTAGTGTGAATCTTTTATTACAAATCTCACATATGTATGGTTTTTCTCCTGTATGAATTCTTCTGTGTATCTTTAGATTTCCAAGTTGTGCAAATCCTTTATTACAAACATGACATATGTATGGTTTCTCTCCTGTATGAGTTCTACTGTGTCTCTTTAGAGTTCCAAGTTCTGTGAAACTTTTATTACAAACATGACATATGTATGGTTTTTCCCCTGTATGAGTTCTTCTGTGTTTCTTTAGATGTTCAAGTTGTGTGAATCCTTTATTACAAAATTGACATATGTATGGTTTTTCTCCTGTATGAGTTCTATAGTGTGTTTTTAGACTTCCAGATTTTGCGAATCCTTTATTGCAAACACGACATATGTAGGTTTTTTCTCCGGTGTGAGTTTGTCTGTGTTTCTTTAGATTTCCACTTTCTGTGAATCCTTTATTGCAAAATTCACATATGTATGACTGGTCTCCTGCATGAGAACTCATGTGAATTTTCAGTTGATCACAATGAGCATACGACTTCTGACATATCTGGCACATGCGCTGTTTCCTTTTCGTATTGATTCTCCCAATCGTCACCAGTATTCTCGCTGAATTCATCATTTCTATGTTTTGCGGAGGTGTGGATGATTCACTGATAATAAGTAAACAAAAAATAACATCTTCATAATATTATAACAGGCAAAACATGGAAACAATTAAGCAGGTTATATTATAAAAATGAGATAAATATAAACAAAGATAGAAACAGCTATATTAGGATCAAACATCTGAAATGTTTGGCTGATGTTGCATTTAATTAAATGTTTAGCTGGCATATTCCTTCAAGTACTTGCGCATAAGTCCACCATACGCTTTGCTTGCACAGGAGAACCGCAAAAGGGCATTTGAACATCAGAGTCCTAAAGAGACGATTGATATACCATTCTCCCACTCCAAAGAGCCAGAAGAACAGCGATGTAGAACATTAAACAGAGATATGTTTTGAATTAAGGGGAATTATAGAAGAACTATATAAGAAATTTAGGTGTCTGACTCTGGCAACCAGATTGTAATAAACATAACTCTGTAAATTAAGTTGCAGTTTGTCAGCTTGGTTACGATTAAACGAATATTGAACTGAATTGACTAAGTAAGGTAACGTGAAACGACCTCCCTGTATGTTACAACCATGATGGATGTAAAAAAAACGACTTAAGTTAAACATATTGTCAGAAAACATTGAAGAGTCTTGTTCATAGTTCAAGAGCATTAGCCAAAAGGTGGAAATATCTGATAGCAAGCTGAATTTTTCAGGGCAGCTCCATAAACACGAGTACATTAACATACTAAACATGCACCAAAATCCGTCTGGAGCTCTTTCCAAAATCAAAGTTGGCATCCAAAATGGCGGTCATTTTTCTATCAGCATTAACTGTTTGGTTGAAATGGCTCATACCAAGCTGAATTTTTCAGGATAGCTACACGAATAAGAGTAGGCCTACATTAGCATACTGAAAGTCACTCTGGGAATCTTTTCTAAATCAAAGATGGCGCCCAAAATGGCGATCATTTTTATATTGTTACTAGATTGTGGTGTGCCAACCTTGTATTACTAATAAACGAAAATAACCATCATCATTTTCCATTAGCATTGTATGGTGGAAATGGCACAGGAATAAATTAACATCCTGAAAGTCTCAAAAAATCCCTATGGGCAACTTCATAAATCATCATTTTCCATTAGCATTGTATGGTGGAAATGGCACAGGAATATGCATAAATTAACATCCTGAAAGTCCCAAAAAATCCCTCTGGGCAACTTCATAAAGCTAAAATTACGGTAATATTCTATTAACATTAACTGTGTGCTGGAAATGGCTCACACCAGGCTGACAGGAATATCAGTACATTAGCATACTGAAAGTCCCAAAAATCACTCTGGGGATCTTTCCAAAACCCAAGGTGGCGTCCAAAATGGCGGTCATTTTTCTATTAGCATTGATTTGCATGGTAGAAGTGGCTCAAATCAAGTCGATATCTATTAATATGGGTTGGGGTTCGATAGTCCGAAAATCTTCGGACTAGAAAATTTTCTTCGGATTATCACACCTTTGGACTATAGAACATTCTGATTATAGAACCTTCGGACTATAGAACCTTCGGGTTATAGAACCTTCGGACTATTGATACAGAACCCGATAGTCAGGTACAACAATGAGATGCAAGTGGCACTGGAGATAACATGGGAGTTGGAACGAATCACACCGTTAACGAATATCAGTTAAAGTAACCACCATCACCACATCCAACAGTGTTACCACCATCACAGCAGCAAAACAAGCAGATTTTGATACGAATATGGTAATGCGACTTGCTCTTGTGGCTGGTCATGTACATCCATAGAATGTGGAAGACTGCAGCAACAACTCCTACTACAAGAATCCACATAATCTAAGAAACTCACATAATAATCTATCTGATAGGCGCAAGCACCCATGAAGCAACTGCACCCACAAACACTGGCCAGATATATTTTGCCTTACCAGCAAGTCCTTTCAAAGACTCGGCAAATACTCTGAATTTATCAGCCACAGAGCTACCACCTTTGAAATATGATACTACACCACCTATCTAAATCCCGACAGACGCAACCAGTGTACTAATCGTAACGTCGTGTTCACGAAACAAGATCTTGATCCAATTTATCACACCACCACCTCTTGCTTCATCAAACAATCAAACAGACTAAGTAATCTTTTCGTCTGGGACAGCATCCTCTCTTTACCAGTATGCATCAATTCTCTATAAGCAGCTATGTCACGCTGAGTCATTTCCATCATTTCTTGTATCAACAGCTTCGTTTCATTCTCTAAACCTGGAGCTTCCAATTTTGCTTTTTCTTTGGCAATGCAAGCTTCACCTTCCACGATTTAAGTATGTTATTCTTGTGCTGTGCCCACAGCCCGCTTCTTCTTCTGCTGAATCTGCTGCAACAACAATAGATCTATATTGTCCTCTCTGTTTGTCTCCTTAAATAGTCTGATTGGGTATGGCTTACTATAAACATCCCATCCGAATACATTTATTTACATAGTTGGATTCATCTTCTCAAATTTGCTTATATCCGTGACTTTTACAGGAGAGTCAGCTACATCGAACATCAATTCATCCATGTGGTCTTCATACTTGCTTGTTCTGTCTGCATATTTTCCATGATCAACTGGATATAATGCTGATAGGACTGCCAATTTGAAACATCTCTTATCTTCATTCTTTACATTTATCACGGATCTTGGAGGTATTGCTTTCGAAGTCTTAAAGCAGCTGCTTCCCCGAAATGGTTTATATCTAGCAGTACCTACATCCATAGCCACGATTCTTTTCACAACTCATCCAGAGCCAGCTTGGGTGAAATTTTCAATATGAGTCTGGATGGCTGCAGTGTCCTCTCTTAAAGCCTCTTTGATATCATCTGCTTCAAGGAGTGGTCTTGCCTGGGAAGGAAAGTAGGATGTTATTGTCCCATCTTTGGCTGGCTTATTGAATTATATGGTCAGCTATTGCGAATATTCAATTCTTTTGAATCTATTGATATCCTTTTGAAATATCTCGACAGTACTTGACGCCATGTTAGCCAGTTACCCTTCTGGTCGCTCTCTATCTTTTGAGATTGTGAAGAGTAATCGTGAAGACTACCTTTTTTTCAAAATACTTTAATTAGTTCTAGTTTTGGAGTGGCTGCTGCTGCTTCTACCATTGGAGCTGGAGGAGTAAGATTAGCCAACATTTCCATTTTTCGTCTGAATCAACGAGGTTCGAGTACTCCACCACACTGCCCTATTGCCGGTATAACAACTCTAGGAGCAGCAAACCCTGGATTTCGGGCTGGTGCTCTCCATGGGGGTTGCTCAGACGCTCTATCATGCCGCGTTAAAGCACGATCGCGTTGGACAACTGGGGCAACTGGATGGTCTCGAAGTTGTCTAGTTCGGCGAGCAATAGTCGCCGCTGGAGGTGGAGTCACAGCAACAGCTGGAACACTTGCTGGTGGTGTGGCTAGTTGGCATCTACCACAAAGCACAGCCAATCCAGCAGCATACTCTTCTGCCGATATCAGACCGTCTCTAAGTTAGAAAGCATTATTCAAGATTATACTATGTAACATACTACCTGTTCATCTCTTGTTCAAATGGAAAACAGAATATCAGTTCATTTTAATCTGTCTCAATCGTCTCAACTCGTCTTTAATCTTATGAGATGGGTCTTTATGTCACAGTTTACAACGCACAATATTGTGTCCACACCGACCACACAACGATATCTTATTTCTGACTTCCTATACCACACACCAAGCAATTCTTCACCCCTTGACCTCTTTTTACTAGATAATTATGATAGTGGCAGTACTCCTCGATACAATTTCGTTCACAAGATGTTGTTTACCTTGTAGTCTCCAAGCACATTTGTTATGTCCTAGTTTTGGCATCTTGTGACTGTTAACATCTATAAACACTAAATTTTTTCAATTAGGAAACGAGCAGTTAGCATGCGTTACAACAAAGACCACAAAATGCGAACTGGCCCAAAACCCGCATATGATATCAAGGCAAACTCCAAAAATCAGAAACGAGTTTCTGATTCTTTCGACAACTTGAGGAAACTTTGGTGACACAACTTTCACACAAATTGCAGGCTGGCCAAAAACCCGTATATGACATACTAAAGTGTGTATCTCGAATTAAACATGAAATATTGGCAAATTCTCAAATGCCACCTAACAGACGAGAGCAGCAGCATTAAGACTAGACTGAAGTTTTAGAGAATTGGTGGAAGAAAGACCAACGTATACAGCATTTCCAAAGACCTCCCGAGTACATATCATGGCATGGACTAAAGTAGTGATAGCATGAGGTGAGAGAGAGCTGCGAATAAAACGAAGTTGACACATGGTATATTTCTTTTCACCACTCGTGAGACATAGATCGTCAGTCTACAGAGTATAACGAAATTATCTCATCAATCTAGCTTCCATTTATGTATATTTGTTTGGGAAGCTGGGTAATTTATCGTTCCAGTGTCCCAATTCATCAACTTTATTGGTTTAGCGTCCAAAATTCATTGCATCTGATTATGGTGGCTTCACGCATGGTTGCCTGTTGTGACATCAATACAATAATTTTCATCAAATCAGCTTCTGTTTATACACAATTCTTTTCATCACATCCAGCTCCCATGCATTTAAACAGAATTCTCTTCATCACATCCAGCTTCTATTTAAGCATGAGTCTTTTAATCACACCCAGCTTTTATTTATGCATGATTCTTTTCATCATAACCAGCTTCTACTTCGGCATGATTTTTTTCATCAATCCAGTTTCTGCTAAGTTACGTGTCAGTAGTCGGAATTTGGGATGCTAAAACGATAAATTACCGCAAGCTGGTTGTGATGAAAGGAATCATGCTTAAATGGAAGCTCTATTGATGAAAAGTATTGTATTGAAGTCACAACATGCAGGTGATTCATTTGAAATGTGGGATCTGCGGGAGCACAACGGGTGAAAAGTGGGTGTGAAATGCGGGAATGTGTTGTGGGAATGTGGGTGAAAAGCGGGAAGGAACCTGCTTGCTGGAATGCAAAAAAAACATGATCAATGTTTAAATGCAATTAATATCGAAATATTTAATAACAATTTGAATATGGAATACAAATATATCACCTAAAATGTAGGATTAATGTTTAAAATTTAGATAGTTACAAAAGTTGACTTATGTTAATAATGTTGTTGAAAAAAGTCATACTTGAATAGAAGCTGAATTCATGATAAAAATGTACTTAAATGGAAGCTGGATTAACTAAAGGAAATAAAGAATCATACTTAAGTACAAGCTGGATTGATGAGAAAAATCTGCTTATGCGGAAGCAGCATTGATGAAAAGTAGATCTTAAATAGAGCTGGCCTCATGATAAAATTGTACTTAAATGAAAGCAGATTCGATGAAAAGAATGATATTTAAGTAGAAGCTGGATTGGTGAGAAAAATGTCTTATACAGAAGCAGGGTTGATGAAAAGAATTCTACTAAAATAGAAGCTAGATTGGTGAGAAAAATCTGCTTAAATGAAAGCAGGATTGATGAAAAGAATCATACTTAGGTAGAAACTGATTAGATGAGCAAAATTTGCTTAAATGGAGGCAGGATTGATGAAAAGAATCATACTTGAGTAGAATCTGGACTGATAAGAAAAAACTGCTTATACGGAAGTGATATTGATAAAAAAGAATCATACTTAAATTGAAGCTGGATTCATGATAAAACTGTACTTAAATGGAAGCAGGATTGATGAAAAGAATCGTACTTGACCTCTAACTCTAAAACATGTCATATTCAAATATGCCAACTTACTTATTAAAATTCAATTACTTTTAGTCTAAAAGTTATAGTTCATGCTCTCTTTGATACTTGTGAACCCTGGATAAGTTTGGATCAACCCGAATCATCGAAACCCGAATCCCCGAAAACGCTGAAAAGTACAAAAAGACCGATTCCACGAAAACAGCAATGTAGTATTGAAAAATGCTGAACTATGTCAAACCAGCACAGTTTGTTCATCAATCCAGATTCTGCATAAATTCTTCTCATCGAGCCAGCTTCCCTTTAAGCAGAATCCGGCAAAATTGCACTTTTGGGGTATTTCTTCCACGACACATATTTACTGTCTTTTCTCAAGGCGCAAGGATTATAAATAGCAGAGCTCTCTCAAATGCTCTTTCCTTTAGGCATTCTTTCCTGTTGCCTCATCAAAAGGATAATGCTTGAATGGAAGCTGGATAGATGAAAGAAGAACGCTTAAATGGAAGCTGGATAGATGAAATAAAGACAGTTCTTGCGGGATTCTACCACCGTATTTTCTCCGGTTTGTATGGTGCCCTCCGTGCATATATACTTTATATATATTGTATATATCGTTCATGCCAAAAAAATGTATCATGGAAGACATACCCCCGAAAGTGCAATTTTGCGCAGAATCCTTTTCATCAATCCAACTTCGTTTTCGGGGATACGGCAGATATCATTTTCGGGGATTCAGGTTTCGACGATTCGCTACACACTCAATACGCCGTGCTCCTTCAGCCCGCATTTCACCTGTCGTCGCCTGGGTATGTGATATGGTAAAAGTGTATTTTAGCATATTTTATTATTTCCTTTATTATATCATGTGCTTCGTAAGTAGAGCTGGATTGATGATAATAATTATGCTTTAAATGGAAGCTGGATCGCTAAAAGAAATTTTAAAGTGTGTTTTAGAGTATTTAATTAAACAAAATGTTGATCAAAAATTCCACTAGAATTAACTGCGACACCATTTTGTCATCAATTGAACTTCCAATTATGCATGATATTTCCACTGATCCAGCTTCCATTCATGCATATTTCTCTTTGTCGATCCATAGTCCATTTAATTATATTTCTATCATCATTCCAACATCCATTTAGGTATATTTCTTTTAATCAGTCAGGTTTTTACGTGCATACACTGCCTTGCTTACATCGATTCCACGGCCATCGCAACGACATTCTCGCATCAATGAAGCATATTTTCATCGATCCAGCTTCCATTTAAGCATAATTTCTTGTATCAATCCAGTTTCTACTTGAACATTCTTCGTTTTCATCGATCCCGTCTCCATTTAGGCTACAATTGGACATCTACTCATGTCAAATAATAAAATACGCTAAAATACACTTTTACCTGTGATATTATAATGACAGTTGAAATGTGGGAAATTACCGCATGAGCATCCCGCTTTTCACCCGTTAAGATTTGCATCCTGCATTTCAGGATGGGTGCGTAGCGAATCGCCGAAACCCGAATCCCCCAAACTGATTTCCGCCGTATCCCCGAAAACGAAGCCGGATTGATGAAAAGGATTCTGCTTAAATGGAAGCTGGATGGATGAAAAGAATTCATGCAGAAGCTGGATTGATGAATGAATTGCACTTTTTTGAGACAGTTCAGCGGTTTTCAATAGTACATTATTGTTTTCGGGAATCAGGGTTTTTGGTCTTTTAAGCGTTTTCGGGGATTCGGGTTTCGATGATTCAAGTTGATCCCCGGGCACGGGTAAAATGCTGATTTGCTGATCAGGGTAGGTAAAATGCTGATCGGAACTTGCTGATTGGTCAGCATTTTACCAAGCACACAATCAACAAGGTGAATGGTAAAATGCTGATTTGTAAAATTAACAAACAGAGTGTTTATGAAGCCTGTAAGCCTTATTGGTTTAAATAACAACAGACAGAGTTCATGAAGCATTAATCAATGTACTAATTGCATTAATGACAGTTAATTAGAACTTTGTTGTCTTCAATATAGTCAAAATCAACAAACAGATAGCACTGTTTATGAAACATTGATCATCATAGGCCTACTAATGTATTAGCAAAGTCAATCAGGACTTTGTTGTCTTCAATATTGGTTTAAATAATAATAACAGACCTAGTTCATAAAGCATTAACATCTACAAGCAGACAGCACTATTTATCAATAAAGAAATAGTTGACTGACCCTAGACATCATATACCTATATATAAACCTACCCAATGAAATGTTGGAATTTAGGATACATTTGATTTGAATATAGTGAAAACATGAGTGATATCTACGAGTTATTTACTACTCAAGCAATAAATGCAATTGAGAATCGACCGACAAGTGGACCAGTTATTCATTATTCATGGTGAGAAGATGTTCAGAAGGATGACTGAAAAGTTTATGAATATTGTTGGGGTTACTGTGGATCAGCAAAGTAAGAAAATGTGGCAATGATCTACGCGACAGAATGTATTTCCAGGTAAAACCTTAATTTAGCATAGTAAATTACCCGTAACATAATTCTTTTTATTAGTCTAGCTCCCATTTAAACATGATTCTTTTAATAAAACTCGACAACTTAGGACACTTCTTATCCACACACAAATACTCGATTGTTGTCCATTCAATGTACTGGATCCCATTTATGGAATCTTCTCCCAACATATTCAACACCAGCCAAATATTAGATTTTATAAGAATAAGCTTCGGCTGCATTTGTGTGAAGACACCTCTGGAGCATCCAGGATCATCCAAGCAAACAAACTCACACTAAATCCACAACTCTCTGTCTTCACTATCATGGGTACTCAGCAACCAACTCTTTCCAACAACCACTTGTTCGTATCCAGCAAAGTCACATTACTATCACAATGTTGCAGCAAGAATGGCAATCGGTGTAACTGACACCATAACCAAACATACATTTGTGAAGTGTGCAAGTAAAAATTGCTCATTAATTTCTGTATTATTGTTGCTGTTTAGTAGTGTTAACAGAAAACATCGTTAACAGAAAGCAATATATAGGCCTACATTCATGATATGTGCAAATAAAAGTTGTTCAAAAGTTTCTTCATATTGTTGTTTATAAAAACGAAAATCAGCGAATCTGCATTTTACCCACCAATCAGCAATTTCCGATCAGCATTTTACCTACTCCGATCAGCAAATCAGCAGATCAGCAATTTACCCGTGCCCTTGAACCCCATTTCACCGTCACCCAACATGCAGCTATGCACGAATCCGCCATAATCAGATGCAATGTATTTGGGACGCTAAAACGGAAGAATTCCATTCAACCAGATTCCTTTTCATCCATCCAGCTTCGTTTTCGGGGATACGGCGGAAATCAGTTTGGGGGATTCGGGTTCGGCGATTCGATACGCACGCGGCGGAAATCAGGATAATTATCAAAAGCTTATCGGGTGAAGGGTGGGCACAGCGGGCATCAATAAGACCTTCTAATACTGCCCTAAAACGTTCAAAAGTTATCTGCCACAATAATTTATTTCTACAAGAATTTGTAAATTCGTACCAATTTTAGAATTAGAAGTCTTATTATGCCCACGTGAGCATTTTTGCATCAAATCTACAAAATGGCGACGATTGAAAATTTTAATTCGAACTAATCTCAACGATAAATTTATATAACAATTTGCTCTGCCATCTGGCGAATATAATAAACGACGCATATTCAAAGCCGCTATTGCAGAAGTCACCAGGTCCAAATGGCGTAGCCGATGAGCTGTTTAGATTTAGTGGTGAAATGACTTCGACAAAACAGCACAAGATATATGTGGACGTATGGGAGACTGAGGATTGGTCAGAAGAATGGTCACTGTCAATTTTTATTCCACTGCCGAAGAGAGGAAATCTACTTCACTGTGGTAAAGGGCCGTTCACGTAGGCCTATTGCATAGGCCTAACGCTCAAAGGGTAGGTGGATGGGTTCCAGTGTGAATTGTTTTGATTCTGATTTAAATCAAAATTAATTCACTTGAAATAATTATTATCGGTAGGAATTGTCAAGATGTTTGATTTCATTTTCTAGAGTATACATTATTATGAAAATAGTTTATATATTTGCTTAAATACTCAAATGTAGTTGTAGTATACACTCTGTATCGTACATTATTAAATAGGTAGAGTTGTACCGCGAACATATCGATAAATACCTGATAGTGCAATATTAAACCAATCGATTATGTGTGAAACTTTAATCCTTATTTCTAGTGCAGAAAAGATACAAAATGGTGTTTTTAGATAGAATTTACGTCACTACCATGTATTATGGTAATAACGTAAATCTACTGTGGCACAGTGGCCGATCGGGTAGAGCGGTCAGCCCGTAGCTTTTAGTGTGCGCTGAGTGAACGGGTTCGACCCTAGTCCGGGGAGTCAGGACCTTGAGCAAATCCTTCGCGCACAATTGCTCTGCAGTACAATAGCAATTGAGCCGTCGAGGCGTGTGTATGCACTTCTCAGCAAAAATTTTTCGAAGAAGGGCGATATCAAATTTCGGTAATAAAAATAAATAAAAATAAAATTATCATGCTGTACAAGTAGGCCTAGTAGATAGCCTACATGGTGACAATCGTCCACTGCCCAATTAGTTGGCGTAATTGATACAAGTGAAATTAGCGCCACTAAAAATCATATTATTAAGCTAATTACGTTTTATAAATTGTAACGGGTTTTAATATGGTTTGACCTTTTGTAAAGGTCTGCTGTTTTCATGCAGTATTAGTTATCTTTATTAACGCATCTTGCATTTCTAGTATTAAAATCTTAATGTGCTAATTTGCATAGTCTGGTAACAAAATAACAGTAGGCTTACTAACTAACATAATCTAGTGACTATCAAAGTGCTAACTAACTTTATATTGTTACAAAAGTTTCAAATTGTGCAATGCAATTATGTCAATTGTATGTCTTTAATGTGCTTAAAGACTGGGGTGGGGTAGGGAGGGGTAGGTAGCATAATATATGCTACATAATAAATTATAGGGCTGGGGTCACAGCTGCTGTTACGTAACGTTATTATTGGTAGGGGGTGGTCCAAAAATTGAGATTTTATGAGTTGTATGATCATATATTACGTGAACGGCGCCTAATGATGAACTGGGCAGAAGAATTGGCATGACAGAATAGCTCATGCAAAAAGTGATCCAGAGAAACCTAGGCTTATTTGGACATATTTACAGATTGAAAGATGATAGAAAACTTCGAACGCGGTTTTAGTGGTATACTGGATTAAACAAATAAAAGATGAAGATTACACAGATAATAGACAGATGACATTGAAGAATGGAGCGGAACCAGTCTTAAAGAGTTGAGCCACGCCGCAATGAACAGGGACGTATGGAGAGAATGATGTGGTCAAAAAGGCATCAGACACCTACGAATGATGAGCTCATGGTTGTTGACCATGGTTAATTGATTGATTGTATCTCGACTGACATTGGATGGGCACATGGTCTTTCATTTCACTCTGAACTCCACATCAACTGCATGTAGGCCTAGCCACAGCGCTGCACACTGGAACATACGTAGACTTAAATTGCAGTGACTCAAGTCAAATGGTGTCTAATGCAAGTGTAAATTAATATTATTTGGGCAGTTTTGCATCCGGTATCTGAAGATTGACGCTCACGTCCTGAGTAAAAACGGCGCTGCGCCAAAACGTCACTTACCGGTTTTATATCTTTGTTACATTCCATATGTAATTAGGCTTATGAGCATTTATATTGCGCCATCGGTAGCTTCTGTGTATCTGTTCCTAGATGATGTCTGCTTTATTCGATGTATTTTGTGACTTTTGTCTTACTCATTTTTGATGAATGGTCACATGACTGACGTTAACCTTGACCATTTGTTGACGACTAATGTCAAAAACTGAAAACGTTATTGTAACCTGCGAGAAACGTTTCACCAATGTATGAGCTCGATAATTTATCGGTTTTTAGCGTCCCAAATTCATTGCATCTGATTATGGCAGATTCGTGCATGGTTGATACAATACTTTTCATCAATCATGCTTTCGTTTTAAACAAGATCCTGTTCATTACATACAGGATGATGAGGTCCAAGCTCTCCTTATTTATTTCATGTTGGGGTATTTTGCTTCTTCGTGGGTGAATGTAGAAGCATAAGGTTTTGATTGTTTCAAGTAATACTATCAAACATTTTGGAAAATTTATGTTATATGATTGTAAAATAGCTGTTCATATTGTGTAGCTGTTCATACCGAGTGTAATAATTCTACCAACTCCATTTTTCATCGTTTCGCTATATTGTTTTAAGAATTTTTTTATTATAATTACTTGGTTTGATAATTATAATAAAATGTGCATGTAACTTTCTGGACATCTGTCTTTCTTCGGAGAGGGGTGTAGAGCTTTGTGGCGTCATATTTCAGGAGTTAACTTTTGAGACGGCGTGCGACGAGAGGTCAAAATTCGTCCACAATTGCGTTGCGTCATTTATGGACGGCCATTTTTAAAATTTATTTCACATATTTTCAAATATACCTGAAGGCTATTTATACATGACTGTCATAGGCAGTCAAAAAACTTTTTCTATTATTTAACGATCGAAAATTGGTAAATAACGTTATCAAAATTTGTTTTCTCCAATGTCTCTCGTTCGATGCTAGGAAGAGCAACATCGCTGAGACAATCTTGTCCATTTGAAGCCCGCAATACGACAAAATTAGCTTCAATTTGCTGATGGACCACACGCAGCTTGCAATTGAAACAGCAATTGTTTGCAGAATTTGCAGTGAAATGCGTAGATTTTAAAATACGTCATGAGTATTATGTCGCCCCTTACTAGCCCTTAGTGATTACTTATCAAGTTATCAGTGGGGCCCTTGGGCGCCAAAATCATGCTTGACAGCTTGTTTGTAATTAGGCTATTTGGTCTTAATAACTAAGTTGGGATAGGCCTAAATTAGTTTGCATCAAAACAAAAGAAAAAAATAATAGTTATAATCCTCATTTTTGTGCCCCTCCAACTCGGTGCTAGAGGATACATGTCCCACTCTGCCCCCTAGCAACCCCTCTGCTCAGTCCGAACGATCATCAACTGATTTTGATCGCCTGTCGCGTCTTTCCAGAAGACGAGCGTCAAAGCAAGGTGTCAAAGACGACGAGCGACGCGTTTTCACCGCTCGGGCCGGGAGGAGGGCGTTTATGACGTCTGTCAAAGATGACCCATAGATAGCGAAGAAGATGAAACTTCGGCGTCAATATCATCATCATCATCATCATCATCATCATCATCATCATCTTTATCATTATCATTGGGTTCAAATGCTGTCATGGCGCACTTTATTTGCTCGTGTTAACGAAGACAGACCCGTAAATATATTTCATGGGCCTATAAGTGGTCTTTATCTCATCTACACACTTATCTTTATGTACACACTTATAAATACCATGTCTTGTGTGAAGCTCTTATGATCAGATAAATTAATGAATTATGTCAAATTTAAAGTAGGCCTATGTCTCTTAACAAATAACAACCAACACGATAACGTCACCTCAAATTTCATATCCTCGATTAATAGCAGTCTTACCAACGATTAAGATTTAAAGAGTTTGCAGATAGTGATCACTGAGGTTGAATATTGAAAGTTTTACAGCAGAGGGATAAAGTACGCTCGAGTTTACCTTGGTTCTCAAACTGAATGTATTTTGAAAGAAACAGTTAAGATATTCAGAGGTAAGTTCATAATACGACGAACCTGTTTGATCAATGAAGATCATTAAAATATCATAATTTTAGTTTTGGGCATGAGGTCAAAACCTCGAGACCAAGACCGACACCAAGACCGAGACTAAGACCAAGACCAAAACAGGGTGGTCTGAGACCATGCAAGACCAAGACCGAGACCGGGTGGTCCCAGACCAAACCGAGGGCCCGAGACCAAGACCAAGATCGAGACCGATACTCTAGTTTTTTTTTTAAATAAACAATTCAATTTATTTAGACGCTAAAACGGAATAAGACGCTTAAACACTAATTTTATTGCTGAAGAATACTAATCTTAATAATGGCACAGAAAACAGTTATACCGGCCAGTCTGAACTTTTACGGGTTCACTTCACCTTAATTCACTTCGGTCTGAGAATATCACAATATAAATTACTTACACTCTGCAATAGTTAAATGGTAACAGGACAATTACCCCCGAATAGTATAAGGATAAGACACGACATACATGCATACATACATGTATGCATGTATACCTGTAAGTATGCATGTATGTATGTATGTATGTATGTATGTATGTATGTATGTATGTATGTATGTATGTATGTATGTATGTATGTATGTATGTATGTATGTATGTATGTATGCATGTATGTATGTATGCATGTATGTATGTACGCATGTATGTATGTATGTATGTATGTATGCATGTATGTATGTATGCATGTATGTATGTACGCATGTATGTATGTATGTATGTATGTATGTATGTATGTATGTATGTATGTATGTATGTATGTATGTATGTATGTATGTATGTATGTATGTGTGTATGTATGTATGTCGCGTCTTACCCTTATACTATTAGGGGGTTATTGTCCGGGGGGCTATTTGCATCGGGGGAAATTTTCCGAGGGGTAATTGTCCGGGGCGATTGTCCTCGGTGTTATTGTCAGTAGGTAATTGTCCTAGATTCAGTTAAATACCTTTAGCCATCTGAACAAGTAGATTAACGTTCCGTTTGAACAGTGTAGACCTACTTGTACTCAGAATTGTAGGTTAACAGTGACTACACTTGGCCGACAACATAATTATTTGATTGTTCCAAAGCCTTGACATTATTTTGTGAAAGCAAATTTTGAAATGGCTGGTTCTGTTAAAAAATACATCTGTTTGCCCATAGTAACATATATATATATATATAAGTGGTCAGCACGTCATAAATCGAAAAAATCGCATAAGGCCTAAACATTCGGTGTCTCTAATAATCGAAAATAGCAGACAGAATGATATCAAATAAATTGCTTTAATACGCAAATGACCAAGAACGCTAACCTAAGACGGTGAGAAATCTCAAAACCGTTGATCCTTTAACATTAGACCAAGACCAACGCATTCGAGACCAAGACCGATGGTCCGAGACCAAGACCAAGACCGATGCATTCGAGACTAAGACCGCAGCTTTCCGGTCTCGAGACCAAGATCTCACATCCCTGCATGTTAATTTAGCAAATGATAATTATGTCAGCGTGATGACTAGGCCTAAATGTTTAAAAAAATCACATTAACTGCACATTATAAAGAAATCTGCGTTGTTTCCTCATGCTATATGTTGAAATCAAAACAATGCGAGAATGCTAAAGCGTGTGCTTTCATACGAGCATAAAAAGCTCTAAGCGTCTAATCAGCATGAAAGTTAATCTAACAAAGCAGGGTGTGCAACGTGTCACAGTAACGGATTGCTGCTGTAGACTTTGACCATCAGTCTTAGTGATAGCGCCCATTCCTAACGCAAAGTAATAACAATTAGGCCATCTATATGAGACGGATAGGAATTGTGACTCAATATAATAAGAAAGACCCGGCATAACTTCTGATGCCGCTGGTTCGTTTGCGGTCGATCTTTTTCATCATGGCATTGACTCTGGCTAGGCCTATTACCCTACTGATTATGTCCATTAATTGCAGCAAAAAGCGTTAAAGCAATTCTATTATTAGCTTCGAATTGAATGAGAAAATAAAAATAAAAATTCTAACGACAAAGAATGAAAAGCACGAGAGTGTATGAAGCCCATAGGTCCTCGATGTACTGTAATGCCCCCAGCGCTTACTTTTATAGTGTTTGAAAAGTGCGATGTAAGTCTTCATACTCTGCGCTGAGGTGACTTTCCTTGCTTCTATGGAAACTATTTCATGGGGATACCATGTCACTCATTCAATTTTTTTCACTAAACTCAATGATTTACATAGGATCTGGCGCGGATTTTAACCCCGATATATCTATTGACTGGCCAACACGTAACCACTTCGCTAGTGAACCTATGGATCCAAATTTACCAGCTAGGAAGCCTTGCCTTAAATGCGCAGTCTACAACTAATGAAATATTAAAGTAGGCTCACCTAAGCACCTTGAGATACAACGCTCCGCATTGCTTCAGCTTATCATAGGCCTAATCATGCTATTAATAATTATAATATCTTGGTTTTTTGGTGCGTACGTAGGCATGTGCAAAGAGAGCTAAGATCCCAAAGTGTACTTTATTATAACGCCCCTTGAGAAGTTAAGAGCAGTTGGACAGTAAAGAGGATCAGATTTGAGGTTCATGTCGCTGACAGGAGTGATTGCAATCAATCATGTAGTCAGCTGTGTGAAGAGCTACGAAAGGAAAGACCGATGTATACGACACTGCATGATATATAGGCTATATTATAAGTGGCTCAGGTTTCATGTCCTTGTCGCTTTTATCAATAATAGCTGCTCTGGAGTTTTATGTAGGCTTACACGGATGAGAAGATAATGACAATAAAACTAGAGGAACACTCGCGTCTTTCTTAACCGATGGGGATAAAGATGAATGTGTCAATAATAGTAATCTGTTCAAAAACACGGCACTCTGCATTACATAGCGGTGGTCTACTACAAAACCTTAAAGCTTGCCGCCAGTAATAAATTAACGAATTCGCAGGCGACAGAAGGGTGCCTGAATAATTATTGTTTTGAAAGGGTTGGGGGTTTTCGTGATTTGAGCTGAGAGGCCCTGCATAATTATTTCTAGGAATCCAGTGAATCTGTGATACCTGTTAGTTTACACATTGTAGGCATTCTCAAGTGACGTAATTCGACAATTTCTTGTTAAAAATATCAAGTTTATATCAGTAGTCAATGTGAGATTTTGACATTCATCCATGAATCATAACTCACCCCAAATTGTCACAGCGATGAAGTACATGCGTGTAGTCATTTACTTTTCAGCTGTTAAGTGCATATGTTTATGTTGTATACAGATCATGCTGTCACAATCCTCTTCAACAACTAATGGTAGGTCCATTCTGAAAGTAATCATCATGCTATTTTTGTGTAGGCATCTGGGACGTCATTTGGGGAGGGGGTCGCGGGGACATTTCCTCCTGAATTTCCAAATTTAGATTATAGTGCGCACACATTTCCAAACAAGGTCATAATTTAATAACCATATTAATAATAAATCTCATTGAATTTCATATACTAACATTATATCATATCACAGGTCCCTATTACTAAATGGTTTCACTTTTTTGAAACTGTATCAGCGCTTTTGCTGATACAAGATTTAACTAATCAAATATTGTGGTACCATTGAAAACGGAAAAGCCGAATCAAAACAAATGTAAAATAAAAAGAAAACCCCATAGCCACAAAAATTTTTGCTTGACAAATTAAAATTATACTCCTCCCGTTGCCACACAAATTTTTGCTTGCCCCCTCCCCCTCTGAAAAGGTGAAATGGCGTCCCTGGTAGGCATATAGAATAGGCCTAGGCATGAAAAAACAATAAGTATAAATGGAATACTGTATAATTATCTGTAAGAATCTAAGGATTATGAATTATCTATCTTTCGTTTTTAAGAATCATGAGAGCAAAATTATGAGAGCTGATATCACCGGACGCCGCAATAAGGTTTATTCAGGTGTGAGGTGAAAGCCGAATCCATCTAACTCACTTATTCAAACCAAGGATTAAACAACTTCATCGCTTAATATCATATTCCACCCCTTGGAGCAAGTTTACTGCATGTCATTTCGATGACTTACTAATTTATATTTTATTTGACATACGTGTGGACATAACTCAAAATCCATATATTACGTCAGATCCCAAATGGAGTCTTTTTTTACTTATCGTTCAACTTAGTTCTCAGTATTTCTGATTTCTGTCAAGATTTAGGTCTGGCTTCAGTCATTGCCAGTCCTCTTTATCCGGGTGAATTAGCTACAGCATCGGCATTTTACTCTTTAAACTCAGAGGGAGATGTCAGACGCCGTGATCTTGAAAAACCTTCAGATGTCAATAGAGTGAGTGAGAAATTGCAGAATATACAGTTCAAGACTTCAATGACAGGTGACTATGATCCACATTTCCCATAATTGCCTGTAGTTACTGTCACTACATATACCATATTCATTTATTTTAACGCTAGAAATAGTCCGCCCTCTTCTGAAGTTGTTACCATCAAATCGCGCTGCTGTGGCACGAAATAGGCGGAATCCACCAAACTCGATATGATGTTGTGATGATGGGCCTATAGGCTGGCCTCACTGACAATATAGCTAACCCTTGGTAGGGCATGTGTAAAATTCAGCACGCAATGGGTTCAGATCACACGTATAATTGTCGACCGAGCCTGCGTTAGTGATGTATACTAGTATATATAGGCCAACAGTTATGTCGTTGGGCATCTAAGTCGGAGAGTTGGGCCACTGTTCTCCTTTCGCCAGTGCTAGTCCTAATTATGGATAAAGGAGGAGGGTGACCCTAATGATATTTGTTATCACACAGTGTCGTACAATTGCAACTACCGCTGCAAGTCTAGCACACCAGCCTTCCGGTCTCATTATTACCGATGCTTATCCGTAGCAATCGCTAATGATATTTCCTTTGATAACTTGCTTTCAGACTACATATGTGGGCCTACTTATTATGACTGAGAATGCTGCGACGAAAATTAAGCTGATGATATGTCATGTCATGTCATATCGTCATCATCGCTTCCCGACGGTTGACTACATGAATGGGAAAGTGATGTCTAATGCTTTCGGTCTCGTACGATGTTCATTAAGCTTGTGCCTTTTACACCAGTCCACGCCATGATATTGATGATATTGTCGTCAATTAAATGTCGTGAAGGTACAGAATTGTGATAAGTTTGTATTGATTTTTCAGACAAAACCAAATTGCGTGCAACTCATGACTTTAACCCTAAACAAGTGAAATACCGCGACAGAATCGAACTAGAAGCTATTTTAAGAGACAGAAGACTGGTGGACTTTCCTTTTTCAGAAACGCTTTCGTTCAAAAGAAGGGATGAAATGAAGATTATTCATCCATCGTACTTCAGGTTCGTTGATCTTAACTAGCAAAGAATGAAAGATTGGAGAGGTTGGTTGAATCGGTTGTTCTTAAAGCACACGCGGATAGCTTTTCTTCGTGCATTATTGCCAATTATTTTTGGCCGAAAAGGCAACAACGGCTTCAAAATGCTTTTTCTGGTCAGTTGATCACCACGCCACTTACTCGTGGTGTACACCTCTGTTGGCAACAAAAGGACGACCGCGCCCTTGCCATATACCGGCAGAGATGCTCAAAGGTACATGTATATGTAAAATTGAAGAATTGACCAGGACATGCCTATACGTAATTCTTTGCCTCGTGGATGATAAAAAAAAACATTTGACATAGTTTACTGGTTAAATGTCAGCTTTAACTAATAATGTCAAAATAGTTGGCAAAAACAGTGCACAGCAGGCTGAAAGTCACCATCCAGTGGTGGGTTCACGCACTCGTGCGGAGCCAACCGACAACTTCCCCCCGGCAGCTGACAGATCAATGGCTCGGTGTTCAGAGTTTCAGCTGGGCCAGGTTGCGTCAATAGGGTAGAGCGACAACAGACGAAAGTATTCGCAGACAAGGTGACGATGGAAGATGACGCGCGTCCTGTTATTAGTCGAGGCACGAGGAGGATTTAGAAAGGGCATTCGTCATGACTATCGGTCGAGTTTAGCTGCCATAGACCGCGACGAAGACACCCCACTACAGGAAGCATAAACAGTCTGATTGCGAAGTCACGTGGCCAGGCAACTATAAAAAAATAGCCTTTTAAACGCACAAAATTTGTGGCATAGCCAACGAATAGGTCCGCTACGCAAACCTAGCACTAACAAACTACAAAATTACTGAGAAATTCTACATTTCGATGAAAATATTAGTCAAAATGATGTAGCAATCGATTAAACTGACAACAAATTCAGCAATGGCAGATGGGACATGCAGATAAACTAAAAGTAAGCGACGGATAGCAATGAGAAAGGGGGTGTTCTCAAAACGAAGAGGTAAATTGAACACGTATCTGAAAGATAGAGTGTTGAAGACACGGCCATGGTGCAGAGACATGGAACATGAGAAAAGAAGACATAGCCTAAGAAGTTTGGAGTTTTCGAAACGTCGACATGGAAAGAATGGAAAAAATAAGCTGGACGACCACAGAGCAAGTGAAAAAAGTGATTCCAAGGATTGGAGAATAGATATCCCGTATACACCGAAAAAAATGGAGACAAAGAGAACGAATGGGGAATATGAAAAAAGGATGACCATGACAAACGATGCTGGATATTATGATTTCAGAGGGATAGGGAAAAAGTGTCAAAACATCGAGATGCATGGGATGGTCGACAGTTTGAACCTACCCATCAATAATACAATTCATTTAAGCAGCAGTTATTTCATCAACCCATACATTTAAACATCATTATTTTCATCACATCGATCCTTAAGATGCATGGCGACGTTAACAGTTTGAACCTACCCAAGAGGCGGAAACGAGAAGAAGTAGACATGCGCCGCGGACAATTTGTCGCGGATGTACAATAATGCAATTCATTGAAGCAGCAGTTGTTTCTTCAATTCAGCCTCCATTTAAACATTATTATTTTCATCACATCCATTCTTAAGCACGCTTCTTTTCAACAATCAGGCAGCCACTTAAGGATAATTCTTTTCATAAATTCAGCCTCCACTTAAGGATAATTCTTTTCACCACATTCAGCTTATACTTAGGTATGATAACTTTCATCACACCCAGCCTCTACTTGTGCGTCATTATCTTCATAAATCCAGCTTCCATTTCAATACAAAAGTTGCGACGAATTATCCGCGGTGAATTGTCCTGTCACGGCACTCGCCTTTCAAACTCGGATAGTACGGGTTCAAGCCTGAGATGAAAATTGACCTTGAGTAACTTCTTCGCTCATAATAGCTCAACGCCATTCATTTAGGCTATACTCTGCTATAAAATTGTTGTGTTCAATATTAAGCACACTAATGAATGAACTAAATCTCTAATCTAAAATAACGACAGCATAATAACGACAATAAAACCATATAATTATTCATTGATGCGAGTCGTACAAAGGCAGTTGGAGGATTACTGTTGAGCTTCGACCAGCCTATTGTTCAACCGCAAGCCTACATCTGTGCTTCAAAAAGACCTTCCGATATTAACGTAACGATATAAGAAAATGATTTAGTAAAGAGGAACAATTGCTCAAACTTAGTCGTTACTGTTTCATTGCAGCGTAACTGGCAGATGGTGGAGGGTGAGACATTTGAAAAACGAAAAGAAAGGATACATACCATCAAATCGTGTTGCTGTGACATCCGAAGGTGGTCTATAATATTTTGACCTTATTATGGCAATGGAAATGTAGGCACTGCCAACTGTATTGAATGGCAGGTACAAATGGAGAGCGATAGTGGAAGGCCTACGTAGTAGAGGTCTGCGAGTAAAGTGGTTTTGCTACCCGACCCGTACTCGTAACACAGGACCGTTACCCCTACCCGTGTCCGTGCCCAATCCGTATTCAAAAATCCTACTCGACCCGACCCGTAACCGCGGGTATATCCGTACCCATGACGTCATTGGCATGCCTTCTCATAGTTGCCTGCCAAACTAAAAGGATTACAATTTACTAGGCATTATGCTGTTGTCGCAGTGGAAGCAGCAGCATCAACAACATCAGCGCGGTACGTGACGTTTTGGCGCAGGACGTTTTGGCGCAGGACGTTTTGGCGCAGGACATTTTGGTGCAGGATGTTTTGGCGCAGGACGTTTTGGCGCAGGACGTTTTGGTGCAGGATGTTTTGGTGCAGGACGTTTTGGTGCAGGATGTTTTGGTGCAGGACGTTTTAGTGCAGGACGTTTTAGTGCAGGACGTTTTAGTGCAGGACGTTTTTTTGCAGGACGTTTTGGTGCAGGACGTTTTGGTGCAGGATGTTTTGGTGCAGGATGTTTTGGTGCAGGATGTTTTGGTGCAGGATGTTTTGGCGCAGATCTCTGATACACTAATATTGTTTATTATATATTATATTATTGATCATGTGACAATATACCGCTTTAGTATCGTAAATGCTTCCTCACGGCAAATCAGGTTAAGCCTTGGGAGCTTCGGTAGTTGAAGAGGGATGAAAATAATCATACTTAAATAGAAGCTTGAATGATGAAAACAATACAGCATGCCTAAATGGTAGCTGATTTGATGAAAATAATCATACTTAAATGGAAGCTGGATTGATGAAAAATAATCATGCCTAAATGGACGCTGGAGTGACGACAGTAATTATGCTAAAATTTAAGCTTGATTGATGGAATACAACACCGTTTAATTGGAAGCGGGATTGATGAAAAGATTGTAACTAAAAGAGTCAGATGACGAGTAGAATTCTAATATCCATCCCGCTTCTATTTAAGCATGATTCTTTTTATAATTCTAGATCCTAGTTTAGCATAATTATTTTCATCGATCATGCTTCATATTATACAATATATTGTATCAGATATCTGCGCCAAAACGTCCTGCTCCGGCATCAGCGACTACAGCCGTGGGGTATCGATGGCGGCGGAAGCAAGAGAAAGGAAGAAGTATAAGAAGAGAAAGGAAGAGAAGAAGAACAAGAGGAGGAACTTAGGAAGATGGAAGCTTGAGGAGGGCTTAGTCGGAGGAGAGGAGGGAAAGGAGAGGCGGCAAAAAACAGGCGCAGAAGAAGCAGCAGGAGACAGAAGAGGAGATCGGAGGCAGGGGCAGGAGAAAGAGGAATAGAAAGCGATGGAAGAAGAGGAAGAAAAGAATAGGGAGAAGAGGTAAAAGACGATTACGGAACTCAAGGAGGAGAGAAAGAGGAGAAGGATGAAGAGTACGAAAAGAAGGAGGAGGAGGGAGGAGTAGAGGCAGCAGACGGACACAAGCAGATGGGAATGCTGGACGATGAAGATGAAGAGGATGATGACGATGAGGGTGAAATGGAGGAGGAAAAAGAGGAAGAGTAAGAGGAATAAAAAGAGCTGTAAGAGGAGCAGGAGGAGGAACAGGATCAGAAATTAGGAGTAGCAACATGAGGTAGAAACGAAGGAGGAGAAAATTTAAAGGAGGATCAGCAGGAGGAGTAGCAGGAAAAGCAGGACAAAGAGGAATGAGAAAAACAGTGATTAACATGCATAAAGTAGGGAAGCATTACATGCAGATATATATAGTAGGCCTACTTGGATTTCAAAGTGCCAGTTTGTCTATAATAGTAACTAAGTCTTTGATGATGCAAGATTCACCTAAATATTTAAGGGTGACAATGTAACCCTATAACTTGACGTTTGCACGGTTAAAAAAGTTAAAAAAGGGTATACCCGCACCCATGATTAATCAACCCGTACCCGACCCGACCCGACCCTAAATATACGTACCAGTACCAGCAGTCTGGTATGGATTACAAGCGGGTACGGGCATACCCGCAGACCCCTGCTACGTAGCTTGAGTGATTTCCCGGTCGATGTAAGCTCTATATCTAAAGGCGGCGATCTCGTTTGACAGGTGGAGGACGCCCAATGAAATGATTAGAAGATACGGTGGGGGAAAAAAGCATAACGTGTCTCCCTTCCGTAAAAGGTGGGGGGATCTGTCCTCCTCGACCCCCACCCCCCGGGATCGCCGCCCCTGTCTATATCAATTATAGCGACTAACTATTTCTATTATTATAGGCGCCACGATGTTGAATCCTAACTTTACATGCATTCATCAGACATAGATATTGCCAAAATTATTTAATATTCCAATGATGTCGCTTGTTTTCCTGTGTTAGATCTTTTGAGGTGCCATACTCTCTCTCTCTCTCTCTCTCTCTCTCTCTCTCTCTCTCTCTCTCTCTCTCGCCGTTCACCTTTCTACTTCTCCTTTATGGTAAATGTAGGCCTACTCGTCGTAGCTGTGCACGATTTGAGGCGAAAATGAGATGTACATCTCTGCAATGGCACGGTATTGAACCCTTGACGCTAAATCCTTACACAATGGAGACCTCTTAATGCGTCATTAATAACGAATAACAGGTTTGTTTCAAATTTTATTTCATTTCAGACAAAGGGGAATTGCTAGCATTCGATGACTTTGACCCCACGAAAATGACAAATACTGAGAAAATCGAACTCGAAAACATTTTAAAGACTCGAATTCACGTGGATTTCATGAGAGCTCCAAATGAATATAGAGAATGGTTTATACCTGGTTATGCGCATGCATTCGAGAGGTCAAAATTTGTGAATATCATGGGTGGCAAGGCAAGATCTGACAGTAGAAAATGTCTACATGATAACCAGTTGATAAAATTAGAACACAAGCAACATAGCATTGGTGAAGAGACATCCTATAGCAGAAAAACCGATGATTCTGGAGAAGAAGGATTGGCCAAAAACTCACCAGGGCAGAACGTCCAACTAAAGGAAACAATGTCAAAAGACGACATGAAGCATTATGCACAGTTTAAAAGAGGAGACAGACTGGAGATAATACATCCAGCAAACATTGGGTGATTTTAAATTCAATTGCAGACAATTGAGAGTTTAGTTTAATCGACGAGTCAATTGTTTTGAAAGAATTACTCTCTATGTGCGATGCGATGCCAAGTGTTCAGAGTGGACGCTCAGGGACATTCGGGAGCCCGATCGCTAATCCGAAGATTCGTTAGTCCTAAGATTCTATACTCCGAGATTAATTTTACTAGAAGCTGTATTAATTGATGAAAAGAATGTGTAACAGTGGGAGTTGGATTGATAAAAATCATGTCTATATGGACGCTGGATGAATGAAAAGAATTCAATCTGCAATCGAGTTTCTAGTCAAACATGATTCTTTTAATCAATCCAGCTACCATTAATACCGCAGTCTTATCACCCATCGACCGAACATCATCCGATCTTCGGACTATCGAACCTCCGAACTATAGACACAGAACCGACATTCGAGCCTCACTTAGACGGCCATAATATAGCATTGTATTTTGTAAATTTACATAATGCCACTCACTGTGTAACACCAGTCTTAGCAATGTTATTTAAGTCAACTGAAACTAAAAGTAGAGGTTGCGTTAACTGAAAAATTCTAATTCAGTTGACTAAAACTACAACTGAAACTCGAAAGATCTGACAACTGAAACTAGAACTAAACTGAAAAGTATCAAATTTCAACTAAAACTAAACTTGAAAATTAGCAACTGAATTGAATTTTTTATCTAACGCATAAGACTGTTTGTGAAACGGCAGGGAGCGGTATTTCAACTGTTTCAAAGCCCAATATTTAATTAAAAAAGACTATTCTTCACTTTATACCTCATTTTAAAGTAACAAGCTTAGAAATGCAAGCTAAAACGAATATGTTTAAATGGGTTATGACTAGTACACAATGACATTAATTTAAGCCGGCCATAGCAATGAATAATCTTTTTACTCATACTAAATAGCGGTAGAGAGATTTACTGTTTAAAGAATTTTAAAGATCATCAATTTAACATTTATTGGTCATAGATTTCTTGTAGGCTGTGGAAGATATCTCTGCAGTCAAAAGGACCCAGGACACCATACAGATGATCCAGTTCAGCCAATGAAATGGTTTAAGTTCCTTTGCAAAAGACTCAATGAGAGAGTCGCAATGGCAACTTATTTTGAGTTAGCAAGAGCAATAGAAATGGAATTTTTAGGATATTTAAATGAAATAGAGAACTTGTAAGCTAACAGTATTTCACCAATACAGTTCTGACTGGAAAGAAGTAGCCAGTATAAAGAGATTAGTAAGCTTTCTCTTGATATTTAAAGAGCTTTTCAGTTTGCAGAGACTTGAGTGCTCAGAAAAGAAATCGGGCTAGCATGAATCTCAAGTGACGTGTATTTCTTTAAAACTAAACAATCGAGAGCTGCAATTGATATGATCTGCTGATGCTATTCCAAATGAACGTCACTAATAAAAAAATATATTGCAACAACGCTTTGGGGAATGTGTGCAAAACTGAATTAAAACTGACAAGTTTTAACAACTGAAACTACAACTACAACTGAAAAGAGTACACAGCTGAAACTACAACTGAAACTGAAAATTAAACTGAAACTTATAATTATAACACTTGCTCCTAGTGCAGGAAACCATGAAAAAATTAGGTTGTGATTCAGAGCAGGTATGTCAGCCATGTGGAGAAGGTGCAAGCGTGGACCTCAGATAGAGCCCAGAAGGTCATATAGTTTGTTAATAACCCATCACAATTTGACGGCCGGCAGATAGGTAGGGCCGTAAAGAAAATGTCATGATCAATTAAGTCAAAGACCACATAAACAACAAGAGAGCCAGTAGTGTAGTTCTCGATTCATCAACTGCAGAATATATTATAGTGCGTCTTATATGTTTTTCTATTCTAGTTTTTTAACCGTGCGCGCTTAATGTTTTTCCCACTATGTCGGGGTTTTCCGGAGTTATTCGCGCGCTTATGTCGGCGCGCTTTTGTTACGATGCCTTTGTTGTCGTATCGTGAGTCATATCTGAAATATTTTAAAACTCAACGACCATGTCTATGTAAAAACATATTTCTAAAACACCGAGAAGATAAAATAGCTGAAATATTTCATGTCTCTTTGTAGTGACAGCGTCGGATGGTGGAAGGTTAGGCATTTGAACAGCGGAAAGATTGGATTCATACGACGAAATTGCGTCGTCATCGGTAAGGGCTAACGATGATATTCATTTATTCTTGATATTCTGAGCTAGAGGCATTCCTCATGCGATGCTCTTTTGATGTTTCCAGGGCTGCGTCAAGGGTGTTGGGTGGCAGATAAACAAGTGGTTCCCAACCTTTTTCGACTTAGACTCTGTGGCTACTTTTATTTAGTTGGAGGACGTGATGGGCCACAAGGTTACAATTATTATTTTAAATTTTAACAGGAGTTTTATTTCAGAATAGAATCAAATTACACATGGATAAATTTATTTGATTTTACTTATAGGCTAGATGTCTAAAAATATAATAATTTAGAATAGAAAATAACTATTCTGTCAAATAATCATTTGTTTTCTCGTATGTTTTATATTTTTGATAGGTCGAGGGACACTTTTTAGGCCAGGCGGGCTACTTTTTACTACGGGCCACAGGTTGGGATTCGCTGATCTAAACGAATCTTCGCGGGAACCCTTGTGACGATGAACACGCGCAATTTTATTTAGAGGAATAGTCAATGCTCGTTAGACCCAGAGAAGGGCAAAGTATGTCCTTCAAAAGCACAAGTACAAAGCAAATACTTTTCATAAGTATTTCGAAAATACTGTTGAAAATACTTTCCAATATATATATTAGGGTGGTCCTTAAAGTTCGATTCTAGAAATTTCACCCTCCCACCATCCCAATAGATACTTCCCTAGTAGAAAATAATTGGTGCAAAATATTTTCAGGATTGGTCAACATTTAGGACATTTTGCTTTGTGCTCAAAGCAAATCAAATTTCATTATTCAGACTGATAATCACATAAATTGATGACATTTTCTATTTTTTGTGTTTTGAATTTAATTACTGTTAAGCTCAAGCAAGATAATTGTAGTGCTTGCTGAGGTCAGCTCAGCACTAAGCAAAGACTAAGCAATGAGCAATTGAGCATAAGTGATCATTATTTTTATTATAAAATGGAAAATTTCTAAGATGATATAACCTGGTCCACGTCACTATACTAGCGTAATTCAAGGCAGTGTTTTATGCAATACTGGCAACGTCATGTGAGTGATAGTTCATTAGAGTATTGACGAAATGTTCAGTGATCCACCCTATGTATCGGTTGATGACTTATAAGCAAGGCACTTGATTATGGTTGACTTGTTTGAGTCAGGATACAGTGTGTGGTGTTCGGCAACGACCTGGAGGACACACTGTGTCTGTTTCTCATCTTTGGCCAGCCGGCATTGCAGACCTGCATCAACGCAACTCCCCGTTCATGGCCAGTTTCCTCACCCCTCAGCTAGTCCGAATTTGATTCCCAAGGAATGAGTCAGGGAGAGAAAGAATTTAAAACAATTGCGTGTATTACTGATAATAAATTCCATCAATTCGTTTTGAAGGGTCCCTCTGAGCATCGTAATTAAGTTCTGCAACCATAGCCATTTTCGCAGTAGCTCTGACTTCTGGATCACAAAAGGCAAGTGCCACAAACTCTTCAATTAGGTACCAGAGGTGCCGGTAAAGTTTCTAGAGGGCACCCAAAAATGATGGCGAGCCGATTTCGACGAGCAACTTCAAAAGAGGCAAGTGATTGGCAGGACCTACTTTTGAAAGTCATGATAGGAACCATGACTTGACATACACCAATGCCCCTAGCACACAGAAGTTGCCACAGCCTTGCCTTCTCTTTCTCTCTTTGCGAGCTTAAAGCCAGCGTCTCTGAAGATGGATATTTTCAGAGCATGCTGATATGATCAGCCACGACACGAGCACAGTGTATGGGATCTGGCCTGATGAACGTTAGGCCATGTGATCGTACTGTTCGTAGAAACACTAAATATATATTCAGCTCGAGAAGTTCTCGGCAATCAGCTCGCTGGTGAGTTAGTTCCAGTTGACAGATCACAAGTTCTTGATGTCGGAGGTATTCAGAACTGCAGCAGCAATAACAAGATCTGGTATTCCAGGCTTCCAATCAGCTATCAAACTGCTTGGCTAGAATATCCTAAACCGCTTGAACAGCTAGATCTCTGGGTCACATTATGATGCAGAATGCTTCCTGCAGCAGTCTCTCATGAATGTGACGATGGCATGCCAGATACAGTACTTACCTTTTTCTCTTGCAACTTTTCAGTCAGCACACATGCACCACTCGTCATGCCTGTGTTGATGAAAGTGGTGTCGAAGCTGAGAGCCTTAACACGATCTTTGATGCACCAATCCAGCACAGTTTCAATCAGTGCATCTGCTACCGTCTGAGCAGTTCCGGAGGCAGCTTCAGAATATAAGCCTAGAGTATTCAGTGCCAGACCCTGACACAATGATTGGGAGACTATCTATTTTTTTGTCCCTAGTGAGACCTGGGATTAATTCCTTGAGCTTGCGATCCTGGTTGAGCATCATAGGTTTATGTGAACTGAGCTCTACTCGGCAGCCCGTGTGGCCCGATGGAGCTGCCTATGGCTGCGATTGGAGGATCAGTTAATGCTGTATTTCTCAAGATTTGCCTCCAGAAGGAGGAATGCGTGGGGCAAATAACTGCACAGCACACCGATCACTTATCTTTGCCTTATCAACTGATGACAGGACAGATAGTATCATAATGTTCAGTCTTCCACGTGTGTTTGCTGGTGGTGTAGTGATAACACCAGTCACTATTCATTCTACCTGAGAATCAGAGCTTGAACTAATACAAATGGCAGCTGTTGGGTGAAATAGACAGTGCAGTGTCATATGACCTTAGACCAAATATGCAGTGCTATATTAACAATGCTGAAAAGTAAGTAAAATTGCCATTTGGCCACTGCACACCAAATTGTCACACATTTCAATTATTATCCAGATTGCATAATTTTTGTGTAAAAGTTAAAATTATCATTATAGATCTAATTTTGGTCATTAATCTATCACTTTCTATGTTAAACATATCGGAAACAACTGCAGTTTATGTTTTATCAATTTTCGAAATATATATATATATATATATATATATATATATATATATATATATATATATATATATATATATATATATTGTGAGGTAACTCTGTTCGGGTTAGAAGTGGCTTCTCTAGGCTATAGCCTAGGAGGGCAAATAGGCTATTTGTACACCAGCTGGAACAGGTGACGATGCATATAGAGGATGGGCTGTAGATACCAATGTCTGCAACGCCCCTTATGGGTTGAGTTTGTGTTTGAGTCTCGGACAGATGTATCGCCACGTCGGGCTCTCACAAATTTTGTGAGAGCCCGAAGTTTGTAATACAAAGTTAGTATTATGTAAGGCCGATTAGTTAAGTGTTGAACAGTTTTTAGAGAGTATTTGCTATTATGCTCCTAAGTTGAGAGAGTCATTGACGTTGCTGACGTTGGCCGTCTGTTTGAGAGTGCGTTGATGTTTCGAGTTTTGGACTTTGGAGGATACTGGAAACGTTTATTGTTATCCAACAATACAAACACAAAAAAATAAACTGGCTTCATAGCAATAGCAGCTTAAGAATTCAAAAGAGGACTATCCCGCTAGTGGGAACCCAAGAAAAGACTGTAGAATACTTGTAATCACTAATATAGATGGACAGTGAAGAATCTACTTAAATTAAAGATAATATATATATATATATATATATATATACCGGGGAAAGAAGAGATTAAGTAAGTCAGCCTTGTTGTCAAGAATAATAAAAATAATAAAATGAGAATAGAGAAAATAATATTACACTCTTAACTAAGCTTAACTACTAACCATTAGCGCACAGCGGAGGAATATGGGGAGACGAGATTATAGTATGGAAATTAATAAAAATTCTATAAGGAAAATACTAATACTAAAGAAGAAAAGAGAAAGTCCAGTGAAATAGAAATTACACATGTAATAATATTATGGACATCAAAGTTAATTATTAACAGTTATCGGAATCAAGTAAATACTAACGGAGAGCGAATGTAAATGAGGTTATAGTTTAGTTCGGATTCTGTGGAGGTCAGAGGTAGCAAGTTCCAGACTCTAGGTCCAACGACTCTCAGAGAGAAGAAACGGATATTAGTTCTGGCAAAATCTGGCCTATACTGATTGGAGAAGCGAGTGGGGTAATCATGAATTTCTTTCGCCTTAGTAAAATGTTCAATAAAAGCTGATGGGAGCCTATCATTGACTGCAGATAACATAAATGTAGCTATTTGAAATAGTGGTAATTTTATTCCAAGTAGGCTGTGCGATGTTGTTTAAGTAACGGTGCAGATCGAGAACCCAGTGGTTTACTCTTTGAATAAATATGAGAAACGTTTTTTGAATGTTTTCAAGTTTGACTAAGTAGGAGGGGTAGTTTGAGGCCCATATCAAGGAACAGTAGTCAAAGCATGGCTGAATCATAGTGAAATAGAGTTTCCTACGGATTACTATTTGTAGTTTATTAGAGACTCTATGTAATATGCCTAAGTTTTTTCCCATACGTGTACGTACGTTTGCATTTATGCATGTTTGGTATATAGGCCTAGGTCTAATGCATTTCGCATTACAAGATTCTAGGCGTGGAAGAACTTGCAAATTGTATTAAAAATTGCCAGTTGACGCATAATTATACAGTTCTACATAAACACTAACTAAAATGGCCACAATTTAACGAATTAACTAAATACCATTTATTTTCTTTAAACAGAAAATGATCGACCGCCATCGAATACAACGGTAGGTATTAAAAATTGTTTTCCATATTCAATGTATAATAGTAAAAATGCTTTTCGGGCAGAGTTTCTAGGATGTAATTGTTTATTTTAGAGTGACCACATTTCATTTCTGCCATTCCAGGACACCACAGTTCAGTTTCTCCAATCTAAATCAAATGCAATTGGGACCTGGGTTCATTGGGATGAGCGCAATGTGCCTACTCGTGCAATAACTGGCATGTGCACATGATCACGTAAATTAATCACTTTGAAAATTACAGTGAATACTGGCAGAGTGCAGCACTATGGCAATGATGTAGATAGACCTCGAATCCACACACCTCAAGCGACTGCAACTTACCAAAAACTTAACTAAACCAAGCTAGTAGCCAAGTAGTATGTCACTATCATGTCACTCTTATCCTAACATCGCTACGTTGGCTAAAATTCACACAGTGAATCCGCCACAAATCCTATCACCAACCTACAACTTTCTACAATCCTACCATGGTCCGACTGCAAGTTCAAATGTGTTCGTGAACTGTTCACCATCGAGTCAACTCTTTCTCCCCGATCAACCTCCTGTCTCAGTTTATCTCGACCCTCGGTCACTTCTTATCTCAAGTTTTTCAACCGAGCAATACCTCACACTGCACCACATCTCTCAAACGCACGTCGATCCACCATCCACTAGTTTAAAAAATCCACATTAGCATATATGCATCATCTCAACCTCTGGCAGCCGGAATCGGACATCATTCGTAATTCGGACTACCCTCAAGAACCTCATGTCCTGAAAAGCTAATTCCGATGGCGACAAGAAGACTAACTTTGGCACTGGATGTTATTTCTACTCTTTCTGACACGACGAGACGCTCGTCAATATTTGGTGCCCTGCGCTTGGCTTTCGCGCGGCACTTTATAAGTCTGATGTTGACGATTATGATTACGATTAGACATAAAATAATTAGCATCTATTGGAGAATGAAGGCTAATATCGTTTTAGAGGCCGCCAAATGAGTTGGTTGCATAGAATTAACATGTTTTAGTCATTTCGCAGTTTGAAAGGGGTGCCCAAGGGCGACAAGAAGACTAACTTAGGCACTGGATGTTATTTCTAATGTCAAATAATCGTAAAATAACAAAAATAATGGCATCTTTTACATGTTAGATCACAGAAACACCATTCCGGGACGTTACATTGTCCCGGAATGGACCTGCCCGTGACGCGGAACATTTTGATCAATTTCGGGACTGTCCCGCCTATTCAGGACGTGTGGTCACCCTAGTTTATTTGGGTGAAAATTTTTGAAGGCAGAAAATGTCAAATTCTACCCATATGTGTTCTGTTTGAAACTGAATAATTTATAGTATGACGCAAACCCTATACGTATCAATTTAATCTTACAGCTGAATGAAATTCCACTGGAATTGCTGGACATGATCCTACAAAATTCGTTTCTGTTTTGGGTACTAAATTCTTCATCAATGACGAGAAACGAGGATGTCATCAAAGCTTTGGCGTCAGTCGATTTCTGTTGGTTTCAACGAATAACAAAACGAAGGTTTAAGAGGAGAATTTGGGACCGACTGAAGGGTATATTGTTGTCTATTTTCGTTGTCAAATTAAAACAAACCCAATTCTATCTTTGGAACAATGTGGTGCGCTTACCTAATTTCTAACAACAATTGTATTTTGTGTTTAAGTCAAGTATTTTTATTAATTTGATTTGCAAATAATGCATTCACTTAAACAATCTGAAACAAGATAGATAATTAGATAATAGATAATTTTATTCGTAAGCTTATTGAGCACAATACTGTGACATCAGCACTGAACTTACAACAGTTGTGGTCTACAACCTTGTTTTAGTGTCGAGCTCTTGGTGTAAATACGGCGTTTAGCGTTGTCCTATCAGCGTTAGGTACTTCTTATGCTGTGTTGTTCTGGTCGATGTAAGTTATACAACTAAAAATTTAATATTTGAATACAGTGCTAGACTATAGCAATAAGATGCAAAAGAGCCCACGTCCAGCAAATTAAAGTCAGGAACACTACAATCGGAACATCGTTTTAGTAACTGTCCTTAAAAATCGTGACGTTCTTTCACCGTTGACGAGCCATAGTTTTAAGAATGTATTTGGTCAACAAGTAAGACTGATTGTGGTTTCGAAATTGATTGGTTCATGTCGAATTAACATGTGGACTCTTTTGCCATAATGTCATTTTCTTCAGTTATTCAAAAATTATCATTATTATTATTAATTTTATTATTATTAATTAGCACTTCTATTGCGCCAGTGTCTAATGCCAAGAGCATCAATAGATGGCGCATCAAATCCACACCGCGATCCGGTCAATTCCAAGAGGCCAGTCCGGCGAGACGAGAGACAGCCTACGGGGGTAGGCCTATGCCAACTGAAAAAGGAAGGGTTTGAGTCGAGATCTAAACAAAGACACTGAGACTAAGTTAAAATATTCTTAACTTAATGACTCCAGTAAAAATAAATTATCACGCACATAGTTGTTTTATTGGCTGGCACAAGAACAAATTTGGTTCTGATGACATAATTGTATTATTGGGATTTACCAATGGCGTGATATTCAAGCAGCATTAATGTTATTGATCTCTTTAGATTTCAATACAGACATAACGAAGAAACAAAGACCGGCAACCATTTTAAGCAACAGCCGGAATTATCTCTTGGAAAATATTCAATCGAATGAAGAATTAATTGCTTCGCTCTTGTCTCTCAACTGCACAACGGAAGAACAAAGTCTCTTAATTCAACGACTATGTTCAAATCGAGATAAGAACGCCGAACTATTGTACTTTATGAGATCCATCGACCAGACTAAGTATTCGAATTTTATCAGAGGTCTTCGAAGAGCCAACCAGAAGACAGTGGCAAGGATCTTAGAAAACGGAGGAGGTAATAATAGAAATATAGGACCCCTATCTAATTGTTCTCGACACACTGTTTGATTTCATCTTTATATAATTCAAATCTCTACCACGGCAATCATTCTGCGAGATTTCGGTTATATTAATTTGAGTTCCGAATCAGTTCGGCAATTAGAAGTTCACTGAATCATTTTGTCTGTATCAAGTGCAGGAGGCAACGGAGAAGACTGACCGCAAGCACTATCGTACGCGAGACTAAGAATAGGCCTACATGTTGTTAAACCCTTAGCACTTCGTAGATACATAAACTACGAGGGTTTGCAATGAAACTGATATTCATGTTGAATTCCAATTAGTTCATCTGAATTAGGTCTGTATTTAGATAATCCTCTATAGAGCCTACCTATTATACTCTTATCGTGAGTTATTATTCAATCTCGAATTTATCATTACAACTTCAGTTATGTTTGTGAAATCTCATGATTCTGATGTCATGAGTGACTTCGTGTTCGAAAGAAGTCGGCCCTAAGACATAAATGTGTCTAATCACTCTGCCATGTATGGAACATGTGTTTAAAAAAAGATATTCTGATGATCTAATCTCGTAAATAAACCACCATATCCGAAGTCGATCCAGTTCCAACGCTTAATAATAGGCGCATGGAACATACTGATGTAGCCTAACTGGCTGGTCAAAAAGAAAGGATAAGACGAGCGATGAACCTTGATCGGAGCACATAACAATCCTAAACCAATCGTTATCTGGTGCTGCTATTCTCAGGCATACCGTTGTCCCACCTGGATTTGTAACGGACGGCATTATTAACCGTCAGCAATTGTCGAAATTCGTCACCATAGTAAAACTGTTACCATCAACTCATGATGTGTTTTGTCTTTTCAATTGGCACTTAACTCATTGGTATCTTGAGTATCCAACCTCATTCAATCTCGGCAAAGAAACCGTCTGAGCCCTTTGCCTTAGATATTAGCGAAATTTTTCAATTGCAAAATATCTAATTCGATTACACTTTTTCGCTGTACACTATTTTAGTCAGACTATGAATCTTAAATGGCCATGTATCAACAGGTTATTGTTAAAATAAACGTGAGAAATTAACTCTGCATTTATGTTTCTTCTTCTCGGGCTTTAGTCGTAATAAAAGTTGAAGTGCAAAATCGAGGTGTACACTGCACAACGTCCATGGACACACAGAATAGTTTTCATCAAAGATTCGTTGAACTTAAGAACAGAACCTTACCATGGTCTAATAAGACGCATACACTTATCAGTCAACTGAAAGTGGAAGGCATAGAAATCGTCAACTCTCAAATTGACAGACAGGCTGTGGTCGTTTGGATCTGGTGTCAATCACAGGCAGGCCTTGAATATATTCAGAGAATGTACGAATCGAATCAGTTGAGAGTCGTCTTCTCTGGTCTTGCAAATATTCCACCTAAAATCATTGAATCGAAGGTTATCAACGTTTATAGCAGTGAATTTGAGAAAACAGTCGGTAAGTGTTTATGCACACATTCATTATGATAAAACTCATGACCTATATTCATAATAAAAACATCAGCAATCATAAATTATTCGTTTATTACTTCAAGCCGACGCCGTGCATGGTGTTACATGATGTAGTGGTTATAGATAAGATAATAAACTAATAGGCGTCAAAATTGAATGTGTGGCAGGACCCATGGAGCACACATGTAATAGGTTTACTGCCCGCGTTATAGACTTAGATAGAGATGTTAAAAATTGCATAAGTTGCTATGACAAAGATTCTCATCTAAGTAACAACAACGGATATTCTCAGAAGGCACAATGTTAAGGTCAAACCAATTCATGTTTATTTCAGTAGCCTACTATGGTCTTAAGTCAGAAGCAGAAACCATGAGTTGAGATAGGAAGAAAAAACATCGACGGTAAAAGTAGCAACGGAAACCACTAAAAAATGATCTAAACTGTGTCAAACAGATAAACATGACAGCGGAAGAAAGTTATGGATTCGAAGAAGAAGCGCATTATAAGGATATGATCTAAGATCGACATTAGAGAAATGATTGGTGAGATAGTGAGCCAGAAGAGACCTGAATATACCGTTTAAATGGTAGCTGTATTGATGTTTGGCTAGAAGTTGGATTGCACCATTCTTATCATTCATCCAGCTTCCATTTAGAAAATTAGGCATGATTCCTTTCATATCAATCCAGCTCCATGTTTTACACAATCTTCTCATCAATTAATCCAGCTTCTAGTTAAATTAATGTTGGAGTATGGAATCTTCGAACTATCGAACCTTCAGACTATCGAAGCTTTGGATTATCGAGCGGAGACCAAATATACGGCAGGTACGGATCAACGACTGTCGCTATCTGCCAGATTCGTTGGGTTACTAATGGACAAGGAGTGTCTGTATATCACGTGCCCCAAAGGGACCCTTGCACTCAGCTGGCCAAGACTACGTCTGCTTCTGTCTTTGTTCTGCCTTTATGTATGTCTACCTTCGTAAGGCTGTCTGTTTGTCATTCTACATTGTGTCCATGTCTTTGTCCATCCGTGTGTCCCAATGCAGAGAGCGACGATATAAGATGTTCTATACCCAGTTACATCGCTAGAAGTAGAGGTCAACGGAGGCAGATATTGGACATGATGGGGGTTGGAGAGGGGTTACCATACCTCCTCCCAAATCACAAGATTTGTCTGTAAATGACAGTACAACAATAATAATTTGTTGGTGTCGATTCCGTCATAGTCATGCAAAAGTGGTAGACCTACTTTTCAAAGCGGGAAGTCACCGGCTAGATCATGCATAGGCCTACAGTTGACGAATGCAGGTTTATGTAACGACTATCGCGTGGGAATCTCCTGCCACCTCAGAATGATTGTAGTAAGCTGTCAGAAATTTCTGCAATGACGATGTTAATATCGGGGGGTTCAAATTATTTTTTTCCATATTCAAATAAAAAGGTAATAATAAAAACCCAGGAGTGGAACGCACCTCTGCGCGTCGTTGTTAGCTAGCTGTCAGTTTCAGTATGTCCAGGGGTGTAACAAGTCCCCCCCCCCGTGCAAAGCCCTCCCCAGTTTTTAGTGATCAGCGCCCCTCATGTGCCCCCAATTCGGTTCCTTTTGATGTTTCTCCAATGGCTTTATAAGATGACTTTTGTTAAAATAATTTGTGCCCCCATTTTTCAAATTTCTGGGAAACATTGAAAAAGTGGAAGGGACAAAAATCTGTGGCGCATCGCGCAATCCTTTTTAAATTGTGACCATCACTTTTCAAAACCTTTTACACCTGTGATTCTGTCATTCCTATTAGTAATTATTATGAAGTAGATGAATAACATTACGTACTGTCATTATAATAAAGCGTGAATACATATTTTAGCTAATAAATGTTTCTGTTACTGTCATGTACTGTGTATCAACAGTAATGTTTTAAATATTTTAGTCCTGTGTCCGATTTCGGTCAGTTTAACAGAGATAATTGAGGTAGCGAAGAATGAAGGTGAATCGTTGCTTGGAGTGACTAAACTGCGAAATGAAATCTACGCCTTGTGTGAACAGTACACCTCATCTTCTTATGCTTCCAGTGTCCATGAAATTCGCGTCTTTGAGGGTCAAAATTCATTTCGTCTTCAGAGAACATTCAGAGTAGAAGAGATTAATAATCTATGGGACATCGCATCCTGTGAAAAACAAAATTGTCTTTACGTCTTCCAGTCAGGTGAGAACTGCGTCTGGAAAATGGCAATGGACACGGATGACCAATACAAACTCATCAAATGGCTGACCAATGACAACGCCACTTTTCTGTCAGTGTCCAGCAATGGTCAGTTATTGTTGTTGAACCATTCATCACCAAATCTGATGGTCTACGGATCAGATGCAAAACTTCTTAGAACAATTCAGTTACCAGCAGACACCAAATACCCAAAGCACGCCGTTGAATCATCCATCGGGAATTTCATCGTCCTTCACGAGTCAAGTGAGGAGAAACGGAGCCAGTGGGGTGATAGATGGCGTATAAGTGAATTGACAAGCGATGGACAGACGGTTGTCCGGCGATTTATTCCCTCAAATGAAGCACAACAACTGAACTATCCTCGATACCTGTCACTGGATTCAGACGATCGTGTATTTGTGGCTGACAATATCAATTACAGAGTGATTCTCTTGGATTCCGATCTCCAATGGAATCGAATTCTATATCCAACGAATGAAGAAGTCGAAACGTGGTTTCAATATCCTCGCAGATTGTGCTACGACGAAGGGCAGAAGCAACTGATTGTTGCAGGAGATCACCCGGGAGCAATCTACGTTTACACGTTCAGTCAAACGTAGGCCTAGTGACTTGTCATGCATAGAATACCTTCTAATCTCCGATTGATACAAACTACGAATTCCTTTAATATATTGGTATTTTAAATATGTGTAATTAATAAAAGATAGGTGAATAATTTACCTCATCCTTCATTTCCAACAGTTTAGTAGGCTTAACCAAAAGCCCACTTTCGATAAATCGCATACTTGTTCGATAATACTTATAGAGCACATAATTATTATAATTATTGTGTCTGTGAATATGAGGATACTAAGTCGAAGGTGAAGTCAGTGCTCGCAGTTCTTGAATCGTCCATTAAATAATTGTTAACATTAGAGGTATACAGGCCTAATTATCAGTTTTGAGCAGTGTAACAAATAAATTGCCCGGTTTACGTCTCGATCGAAAAGAGTAGACCATAGCCTATAATTATAAATATAATTATTACGAAGTCGTTTATTTGAATACACATTGATATCTTCTGCTCGCTAGCACGGCAGACTCAATGTGCTATTTGGGGCGTTTTCTTATCAAGGACTGCATGAGATCCTATGAGATCAACACTCTCGTGGCTGGCATGCATGAGGGAGATTCGTTGGTAATTGAAGAAGCATTCGGGCTGCGTTAACTTGACTGTTTCGGTTGGGATATGTCCCTGTAGATGACATCATATCTTTCGAGCAGCTTCGCTCAATAACAGACAATGCTCTCTCTATACGCGTCTAGATTGTGTACAAAACCTCAGCAAAAGACAGGCAGATGATCGCATACGAAGAACTTATCTTAAATTCTAAGGCCATATTATATTCTGATTACTGTTGTATGGGCCGGGCCCATTGGGCCCATCCACATAATTATTAGGCCTACGCACACAAATTAATCGGGGCTTTCGGTACTTCAATTTTAAATCGCCCCAACTCACTAAAACACATTGCATGTAAATTTTAGTTAACCGCCTAACCTGTTTAGGCATATGCGCGGGCAGATCTAGTAGGCCCGCAGTAGGCCTGCAGTAGGCCTACGCCTAGTGCAGTAGCTATAATAGCGTCACACGTCGAGACTACAATTGCAGTGGTGGCCAGAATTGAACTCTGACCAATGGTCAATTTGTAATTGTGGAGGTAGTGGAACTGTAGGTCGGGCGCTTCTCCTACCCCACCAGGTTCTCGCGTCACGTTTTTCGCGGCCTCCCTTGTACAAATTTTCGCAGCCTCTTCTTGCCAGCATTACAATTTGCAGCTTCAATTGAGGGCTTGTGCTTGTAAAAATAACAATGTTTGATACAGTTAGACGCAATTTAGCTAAACGACACTATTTAACACTAATCTAACACTAGGCCCAAATTGCAAAAAAGTCTCACTTAACACATAATTGAGCATAAGCATATTGAACTGAGGCCTAATTAGAGGAAAACGTTATGCATATAGTCTACAGTCTTATTTGAGTTAATATTTGTAGGCCTATACTACAATAGAACGTGAATATAATTGCACTCAAAACTGTTAGGTTCATTGAACTTGGTAGCACAATAACCTAACAATAATTTTCAACATGTGTATCGAACTTAAACTTAAGATAAAATTTGCACACAATCTACAGCAATCTTAAGCCACAGTCACGCACTAGACTAGATAGGTTGAAATTTACCACTGACCCTGACCCTAACTTCAGCCCTAACCCCAACTCTAACCCCAAAACTTGACCCAACCCTAACCCCCACCCAAACCCTTACCCAGCCCTAACCCCATCCATAACCCCAACCCTAACCCCAATACTACATAGTGTTACTTATTGGAGACGTAATTATGACTGACGTCTCCGTTATGATCAGTTATAATAATTTCTTTTGCGGTGAATCAATATTGAAGAATTTTTTTGCGGTAAATTTAAATTTAAGTACATGTAGGTCTACATATTAATGTATAAGATTCTGCGCCAAAACGTTACGTACGGGCTTTATCTTGAAAGTGTTGGTGATGTAAATCATAAAAAATATTTTATAACTGAAATTGATAGAAGTCTTAAGATCAACTAATGATGAAGTTTTCAATGTTAATGATCTGGAAAATGATTTGGATAAAATAATTGTAAATTGTAATCAAGGATGTTGCATCTAAAACAAGCAAACATGAACCACTCATCAGCATAATAACACGCTGCTGCAGATTTGACGTCCAATTACTCTCCGACTACCAGACGGTATGCAGACGAAAAATCTCCGATCAATGCAAGACCAGTACATATCTCTCTGACAAGTTAGAAATTGTCATCAATATTCTCACTTCCTGAATTTCAAGTGTATCGCACTCAACCAGCTAATTCACTAATTAAACTTATATTTAAGCAAGAATTCGTTTCGTCAATCCAACTTCAGTTTCTATAAATTAGATAAAGAAGCCAATGTGAAGAATTATAATGCTGTCTTTTAGAAGAAAAATTTAATATATTTCATTGAGATAAATTATAAGCAGGCCTACAAAAAATTTACAACAAGCATCTAGTATATATTCCAAGGTTATGAACAGAAAAGTTGATGGAGTGGTTTAAATTACTGTTTAATGAGTAAATCCTTGAGTTGCCAATTCAGTTGTATGCTCGCCTTTATTCTGACACTACTTGTCCCCTAGTGCGGACTGTCATCCGACAACGTCAAACTTTCTCACTGGCTGGCCCAGCTACCTGTAATGGCCTTCCAGCGGCACTGCGTCACACACCAATAGGTCAATCTGCCATATTCTTCTCTGGACTTAACTGTTCTGTTTGACCAAGGCTGATCTAGAAGCGTTTTTGAGTAGATGGCCTTGAAAGGGCACTATATAAAACTGCTGTAGCAATAATAATAATACTGTGGTAAATGTGGTGCCTGGCCGAATGTGTGTTGTAATGATTGGCATAAGTGTAGCTGCTGATCTATTCAGAACACAGAAAATGAAGCACTCCCTGTCTGGCGACAGATGCCACCAACTATTGTGACAGAACTCCTCCAACCTCATCCTTTCGACGAGTAAAGAGGCTCTCGTCTATTTCAACTATGGTATTTGGGTCTCCAATGACATTGTTCAGAAGCGTGCTTGCACAGACAGGTGTATTGAGGTTCTTACATGTATTTATTAGAGGATACGAACAGAATAAAGTGTATAACTCGAATTACAAAAAACACCAAAACACCAAATATTCATGATACATTATAACAATCTTGATCACATTATATAACGTCAGTAATGACCAAATAACACCACTTTATAATGTACATGATGGATGCAATACCAATTGGCAAAGTATCAACAGGGAAAAATAGTCACACAACAATGATCTAGGCCTACATCAAGTCCAGCCTAAGGATTTATGCAACTAATATAAAGTTGACAAGTAGTGGAACACAGAACGAAAGACTTTACAGCGTCTCTAGCTTCTCCATTCAATAACATCTTAAGTTCTCTTCTTCAGCATATAAATCTAAATCACCACAGCCTAGCTCCATATCTTTCTTCTCTATTGCTCCGTTTCGATTGGCAGGCAGGGTCAGAGGGCTGAACTTCAGCTGCAATGGTGTTGATATCGTGTGGAATTCTTCAGATTCCCAGTAATAAATCTCATCAGCTGATTCCTTTTTGACAAATCGGACACTGACACCTCTTGTAAACCTGTTCATACTTTTGGGACAAAATCTATTCCCTTCATTTCAAACGACAATCTCTAACGCTACCATCAGGACTTATCCCCTTCCCTCTCCCAATCCTACTCTTCATACCTCTTAGTCGTTGCTCTCAATTATCTCCTCTGCTACTGTAACAGAAGTCAGACGCCCTCAAAACTAATTTCCCAACAAGTAATATGAACATGATCATATCCTCTCCTCTCTCCTAAAAGATGGTGCCTCTTCCATCATTCCTGTAAACGCCTAAATCACCAAGATCTCGTTCGACCTTCCTCTTGGCTTTACGTCTTTGGATGTACAATCCAACTTGGCTCAGCACACAGGTCGTCAGGCGGAGAAAATCGATGGCGAGAACAATGCTCTAGAAATTCCTTCTCTATTTCAAGCAATTCGTCGCATATACCACATCCAAAAGATTTTGAAGAAGACGATATTGCAACAAAAGGAGCTTTTAAATTGTTAAAATACGAACGTTCTTCATCCACATTTCCACTAGATTCCGGATACATGTTACTTGAGAAATGTTCACTTGGTTTATGAACAATGTTTCCACTATTGAATGTGATGAAATGATCACCAGATACATTAGCAATAACTCCACTTCTCATAATAAGATCCAGTGACTGTGTTCCTCGATTGAGTTTAAACTGCTTCGTTGAAGTAAGGCTCTTGGAGTAAGGTTGTTTTCTTGCGTGTTGCTCTTCAGTTGCATGAGTCCTTCTGTGTTTCATGAGATCTCCACTTGCTACGAATCCTTTATTACAAAGCTCACATCTGTATGCTTTGTCTCCCATATGAATCTTCATGTGACTTTCTACTCCAAATGGTTTCTGGCATAAGACATAAGGTCTTTCACCAGTATGGGTTTTTAGATGCCCGCTCAGAGTATAACCTTTTGCAAATGATTTCTGACACAACAGGCACCTGTATGGTTTCTCTCCAGTATGGGTTCTGACATGCACTGTCAATTCACCTCCACGAGTAAATGATCTATCACAAAACTGACATTTGTATGGTTTCTCTCCACTATGAGTTCTCAAGTGGGTTTTCAAATGACTATAATCACCAAACGATTTCTTACACAACTGGCACCTGTATGGTTTCTCCCCAGTATGAATTCTTAGGTGAACTGTCAGATTACTTCCTGTAGTAAACGATTTCTGACACAGTTGGCAATTATATGGTTTTTCTCCAGTATGTGTTCTAATATGGGCCACTAGGCTACATTCTTGAGTAAACGATTTCTCACAAAACTTGCATTTGTATGGTTTCTCTCCAGTATGGGTTCTCATGTGCCTCTTCAGACCACTATCCTTAAAAAATGACTTCCGACATATCTGGCAACTGTATTGCTTTTCCTCCATATGGGCTCTAATATCGACCATCACTTGATTTATAATTTTGCTGTTTCTGCCCAGCATGGTTCATTTGATCATTGATCAAATGTTCATCATCAGCATAAGGTTTCTGAGAATATATTTTATATCCTGTGGTTTAGCTTAAATGACTCACATTAAGTTTTCTAATCACCACAGTTTAGACTAAGTTGGAATCTATAGGCCCCTATGGCTTCTGAAAAGCATGATTTTGGTATGCACTTCACAGTTTGGAAAGCTTGTGTGACGAATCCTGAACTAGTTTACCCTAGCGATAGACGTACTAAAATGAATCCATTGCAACGTCCTTGCTGAAGATTAGACAGACGTCGACATTGAATTGCAAGTGAATTTGACAGATGTCGACATTGAATTGAAAGTGAATTAGACAGATGTCGACATTGAATTGAAAGTGAATTTTGAAGCTCAAGAGAATGCAGCTTGTCTGCTTCATGTACTTGCTGCAAATGACAACACAAACTCAAGTTTTCAGGTATATAAATATATAACATAATTCCATTGCTCCAATTAGAGTTTTAAAGTCGTGTTGTCTAATAAAGTGTAATGGTGAAAAGACAAAATAGTTTGGTCAAAATGGTACTAGGCCAAAATGCTATCAAAAGTCAAATGGTATTGGACATAATGGCACCAGGTCAATATGGTATTGGTCAAATGGTTTTGGACAAAATGGCATTTTTGCTCAATTATGAAGCTGGATTGGTGGTGTCCGCTTGATAATCCGAAGGTTTGATAGTCCGAAGATTCTGTACTCCAGCATTAATTTAACTAGAAGCTGGAAGAATTGATGAAAAGAATGTACAAAACTGGGAGCTGGATTGATATGAAAAGTATCATGCCTGAATGCAAGCTGATTGAATGAAAAGAATGGTGCAATCCAGCTTCTAGCCAAACATACCATTGAAACAACAATCTTATCACCAATCGATCGGACTATACATAAAGAACCGGATCGGTGAGCACTACTAGGAACATCTTAATTCTTTAGATAAAATTGGCCGGTCAGGGTCAGATTGAGCATCATAAAGGTCAGTAATAGTTAGGTCAGACACCGTGAGGGTCGTTTAGGCTGTGAGTTGTCGTTTTTAGACATGCATATAACCTTTGATAGTATTAATTATTTCTGCATGCGTTGCCTGGTCGGAAATTCAGACGCGGATGCACGGGATCAACCCGAATCATCGAAACCTGAATCCCCGAAAACGCTGAAAAGCCCAAAAACCCGAATTCCCAAAAACAGAAATGTACTATTTAAAAACGCTGAACTCTCTCAAAACAGCGCGATTCATTCATCAATCCAGCTTCTGCATGAATTCTTTTCATTGATCCGACTTCCATTTAAGCAGAATCCTTTTAATCAATCCAGCTTCGTTTTCGGGGATACGGCGGAAATCAGTTTCGGAGATTCGGGTTTCGGCGATTCGCTACGCACCCGGATGCACCACGCTGCGTCTGTAAAGTCAACGCCGACTAAATTGGAAAGCCCGACTTTACATTACTCACTTATGAATGTTGACCAAACAGTTAGAGGCCTACATAATGAACGTCTAACGACATCTAGTGGCATAATATTCGTTAAATAGAATTTCAGCAAAATGAAACAAGAGATCCAGCTATAACGACTTTCTCAGTGTCATTATGTAAAAAAGTGTCCATTACATTTCATGCTCAGAGTTTAGAATCTAACCACGTTTGGCAGTAAATCTAATTCCCAGATAATGGAATTCATAGTGTATTCAGAACAAAATGGCGTGCGATTACAACATTGTATTGCGGTCGCAAATAAGTAGGATTTTGTTAAATCTTTCCGTCATCTAGCGAATGCATCATAACGTGCAGCATTTACAATACAATAATACAATTAAGCATTTATAACGCTTTTTAACATAACAAGTTTTGCATGAAAGCGCGTTGCGCTGAATTCTTAATCAACGCTACGGGAGAATAGGTAAGTCTTTAATTTGATTAACATAGCGCAATAGATGTGGCCTGGCGGACTGTAGTTGGAAGGCCATTCCATTCCATTGGTCCTGCAACTAAAAGGCACGATTTTGAAATTTCTTATTGGTATGGGTACGTGTGCTGAAATCCTATCCCCAGCAGCCGAGCGTAGTCCTCTTGAGTTAGTGGCAGAACTTGGCGTGACCATGGTTGTCATGTACAAGGTGGAGGTTCCAGTGTAGATGTTGTACACGAGGTAAGGAACCTTGAAGGCAATTCTAGCCTGGATGGAAGCCATTGTAATTGTTGAAGGGATAGGTGTGATGTGATCTCTGGGACCAAGGCCTGTTATTAGGCGAGCAGCAGAGTGGCGGACAGATTATAGCGGTTTGTAGTGGCGTAACTTAGGCCTAATTATAGACGCCTGATCAATTATCCACCAACTTATCACACCTTATTGTAAGTGAGATGAATTTTGTTTACTTAACTAGAAGCTGGATTAATTAAACGAATTCTGATCAACTCGAAGCGGGATTAAGCAACAAAATTATGTTCAACTAAATGCCGCGTTAAGGAAAAGCATGTAGTTTACCTAGATTCTTGGTGGATTGGCGAAAAGAATGCGGTTTAAATGGAAGCGGGGACGATAAAAAGAATGCTGTTCAAATCAGAGATGTGGTCTCGAGACCGAAAAACTGCGGTCTTGGTCTCGGTCTTGGTCTCGAATGCGTTGGTCTTGGTCTTAAAGGAACGGTCTTGGGACTATAGTCTCCGTCTTAAATTAGCGTTATTTAGCGTCATTTGCCGTACCAGTGCAATTTTTCCGATATTTGTCGGCTAGTTTTAGGCCCTACGCGATTGCAATCGATGTATGGCATGCTGACCATCTTTGTATACATGCCACTATGTGCAAAAAAAGGGCGTGAACGAGGAAACGGAGGCATATTTCGTTTAGGCAGCGTTTCACCTGTCGAATCCGGCGGAGGTAGAGGAAACATGCCTATGAGTTGGCATGTATATGGGGAGCCATGTTCAACTTAATTATTTTTAAAAAATACACCGAGGTCGCGGACTATTTACGTCGGAGGTAGTAGGCCCTACTATTTTTCTTAATATGAAATTTACTCTATGAAGTCATTCTTATCGCATTCATAATTATTATTGCCAATTTAGAAAAATAGGAAAAATTGAAATGACTCCCGGAAATATGGCTTGTTATAGCGCAATAATCCATTGCGGAAACACGAAATCAAGATTGACCGCACGCGATATCATACTGGTTGACGAATGCTTGGGACAATTTTTGAAACAAATTAATTAGAACAAACTGATTCGTTCATATCTCCAGGCTAACCATATTGAGACTTATGGGTTTGAAATTAAACGAATATTTTTAATAACATTCTTAAGCTTCTTCAGACTAAGATAGACAGAGACAGACAGTCAAATGAACAGGGTCATTTCAAATGCACAGCTGAGTTCGAGAAGAATAAATGTGAAATAAAAAATATTTCCAACTGAATAAGCCTAATTAACCTGATACTTTAGTTTAAAGTGATTTAACACAGGCAAACAAGATTTTCCGCAGTTCAGATAGAAGCACCATCAATAATCAGCTTTAGACTCAACCAGTTTCCTAATGTAACCTGGACCGTTGTGTAGAAGTACGTACTGTAGATCAAAATACCACGTTGTGATATCGCGCCAGAATGCATTCACTAGATGGCAGGATTCCCTTTAGCAAAATCAAGAAGCTTATCATCGTTGGGATTGATTTCAGTCGCTCGCCATTTGGTGCTGAAAAAGCTGAAATCTTTTATCTGAAAATTCGATTTACTGCTAATGGTATAAGTGTATTTTTATTTTCATGTATTTTAAAGAGTATTTTATTATATCATGGTGCCTCTAATCTATTTTATCGTATTTTTTTTACCTGAATAAATGTCCAACTGTATCTTAAATGGAGACGGGATCGATGTAAAAGACGAATGTACATGTAAACAGTGAATTGATGCAAGAAATTATGCTTAAATGGAAGCTGGATCGATGAAAATATCATGCTTAATTGATGCGAGAATGTCGTTGCGATGAGCGTGGAATCGATGTAAACAAGGCCTGGAAGCACGCAAAAACCCGATTGATTTAAAGAAATATACCTAAATACCTAAATGGAAGCTGGATTGATGAAAGGCAATATACTTGAATGGAAGCTGGATCGATGAAGAGAAATATACATGAATGGAAACTGTATCGATGAAAATATCATTCATAATTAGATGTTCGATTGATGACAAAATGGCGTCACGATAGAATCTAGTGGAATTTCTTATCAACATTTTGTTTAATTAAATACTTTTTTAAAACACACTTTTAAAATTCTTTCCATCGATCCAGCTTCCATTTAAGTATAATTATTATCGTTAATCAAATTTCTTCTTAAAAAACACATGATATAATGAAGGAAATAATTAAATTAATTAAATACGCTAAAATACACCACAAGCACACGAGGTAATAAAATACGCTGTTACGCTGCTAATCGTGGTTATAGATTTTTAACTCTGTGCATACTTTTTAATGGTCAAACTAAGCCAATTTGTCGATTTATCGTTTTAGCGTCCCAAATTCATTATACACGAGGTGCCCGCTTGAAAAATTAGGGTTTCAGGGTCAGTAATTATTCTATGTGTGCTTGATGTAAGGCTACTTACGCATTTACTTTCATCACATCCAGCTTTTATTTACGTGTTATTCTTTTCATCAATCCAGCTTCTACTTCGACATGATTCTTTTCATCACATCCAGCTTCCATTCATTTAAAGGTAATTCCTTTCATCGCATCCAGCTTCCATTTAGATATAATTCTTCTCATTACGTCAAGCCTCCAATTAAACACAATTCTTTTCATCGCATCCAGTTTCTATTTAAACAGTTCTTTTCATCACATCCAGCTTCTATTTACACATGATTTTTTCATCTATCCAGCTTGCATTTAGATATATTTCTTTTCATCATATCCAGCTTCCATTTACGTGTATTTTTTCAATAACTTCGAGAAGAGCGTCAGGGCAGATTACTATGGCTTTTTCAGGTGCAATGAATTTGGGATGCTAAATCGATAAATTTCCGTCAGTTTAATAAATGACTAGTTGCCAATAATGATTTGATCTTAATGTTTCAGTTTCCTTGAAACGAGGGCTAGAAACTTATTTCTATGAGCAAGCATGTGGTAAAGGTAGATTTCAGCATATCTAAATCAGCACAATTTTGACCAGAAGAAATAGCATATTTAATTATTATTGGCATTGCTCCAAAAAAATGTACTACGGAAAAACATTGAACTGTTCCAAAACAGCCGAATACTTTTCATCCATCCAGCTTCTACTTAAGCATATGATCTTTTTCATCAATCCAGCTTTCTTTAGGCCTACATATAGGTATATTTTTTTCATCAAGCCAGTTTCTGCGTACACGGCCGCCTTTTCATTCTAATTTTACTCATCAATCCAGCTTCTACTGAAAAAGGATATTTTTCATCCATTCAGCTTCCATTTTTATATTTTGTTCAACAGTACAGTTTCTGTGTACATGGCTTTCTTTTCGTCGATTCCAATATCATTGCAAAAGGCATGCACTGATCAATCCTGCTTCTACTTATGCATGATATTTTCATCGATCCAGCTATTTAAGCTATTTCTTTCATAAATCCAGTTTATATTTTCATAGTCTTTTTTTGGACAACTATTCATGTCAAATGATCAAATCTATTAAGATGCACCTTTTCTGAATGACGAATGATTGCGTTAAATGGCAGTTATTTATAATTCTTTGTAACTCTTTGGTCAATTGTGTAAATATGTAATATAGAGTTGGGAAATAGAGTAATCTTACGCATTCCTTTTCCTCTTATAGGCATGCACTGGATAATTCTGAAGGCTATAAGCCCCTATAAAATTATTTTAACAATGTGGCTGCCCCATTATACTAAAATAGAGCGCTCCTAACCATTTACATACTAACAACCACACACACCCCAAAAATGCATGGTATTTAGTAAGTAAGCAATCAAAATGAGAAGGTTCTTTATTTAATAATATTTGTTATAATTTCTTGGTTAATGATTCTTGCTTAAATGGAAGTTTTATTACTGAAAGGCTGTAGAGTCACATTTTCATTTAATCTTATTATGTGGCAGCAACAGAAACCAAATATTTGTTACTTCTGTCCATTTTATCTCTGAAGTGTTATGTACAAATCATAGTTGTCAGTTTAAATCATAAATTAGCTCTATGAAATAATAACAATAATATTATGGTGTCCTGTGAACGATTTACCAGTTTTTAGATGGGCTAAAATATGTGATCATGTGATTTTGAATTGATGTGCTTCATTTTACTTTTTCATGGCATGATGAACTTTTAAGATAGGTCGTTCTGCTTTGAGATGTTGACAGCACTTCAAGATTAAGGGTGTTAAGAAGTTACTATCTTACGAAGAAATTAGCTGAATTAATTTCTCTATGTGTGTCTTAACAGTATTACTAACTTGTCATTCAGCTTCGATTGGAGCACAGTTTCTTCTACTGTTAACAGCATAAATGAAATTTTGTTCTTTATTTTAAAACATATCAAAGCCTGAGTTTATGTGGTTCTTTTTAGAAAGTACTTGAAGAAGACACTCTACATTCTGTTATGTTAGCACTTCAAAATTCATATGAAAGGCAAGGTCTACATCTGATTAATCTTCATCAAGAACATTACAGGATTTATTTTTATACTGCATTCGCTGTAGTCAACTGGTGAATTTTCAGTTGATATCAATATCATTAAGTTGTTCTATTTTGCGTTGAATGGGTCTCTTCATAGCAACCTATCCATACAGTGTGATTGCTTCTTTCTTTATTTAGAGACTATCTATAACTGACAGTTGAGACACGAACTCTTGTCAAAAAGCATCTGAAAGGCAATCTTTAATGAAGTTGTCGCAAATGTGAAAATCTTCACGCTGCTTGTGTAGGAAAGGCAAAAACCATCAACAACAATTGCAGAAGCTTTTTACAAAGGCCATCAACACTTCATCTTTTTTATAAAATATGGTTATTTGAGAAAAGTATATCATTTTATGAAAAAAAGTCACATTTCAATCACTTCTGAAACCGTTTCCTCAAGGTGATCAACAGGCATCTCATTAACGAACTCATACTGGCATAAAAAGGAGAAATTATCAATAAAGCAAGTGACATGATGGAAAATCCAAGAACCTCTGTGGAAGAATACTCATTTGATCAGGATATTAATCTGAAAAACCACATAAGAACCCAACGTGATGAGAAAACATATAAATGCCAGCTATGTCAGAAATCGTTTAATCAAGGTAGTAATCTTAAAAGGCACATGAGAACACACACCGGGGAAAGGCCATACAGTTGCCAGATATGTCAGAAATCATTCAATGCAAATAGTCATCTAAAAACACACATGAGAATCCACACGGGTGAAAAACCATACATATGCCAGTTATGTCAGAAATCATTTAATAATGGTGGTCACCTGAACATACACATGAAAACCCACACTGATGAGAAACCATTCAGATGCCTTTTATGTCCGATATCATTTGCTCTAGGTAGTTATCTGAAAAAACACATGAGAACTCATAGTGGTGAAAAACCATTCAAATGCACAATCTGTCCGAAATCATTTAGTGAAGGCGGTGATCTGAAAGTGCACTTGAGAACCCACACTGGTGAAAGACCATACAGTTGCCAGTTATGTAAAAAATCGTTTTATCAAAGTAGTACTCTGAAAAAACACATGAGGACCCATTCTGGCGAAAAACTGTACATTTGTCAGCTCTGTCAGAAATCATTTGCTGTCGGTAGCACTCTGGAACGACACATGAGAATTCATACTGGTGAAAAACCATACAAATGCACGATCTGTCCGAAATCATATGCTGAAAGGGGTACTCTGAAACAGCATGTGAGAACCCATTCAGGTGAAAAACCTTACAGTTGCCATTTATGTGAGAAGCGATTTGCAGTACACTGTAACTTAAAGCGTCATACGAGAAGTCATGCTGAGGGAACATCATACACATGTGAGGTTTGTAATAAAGGATTCAGCAAACTTGGAAACCTAAAGAGACACGGAAGAATTCATGAAACTGAGGAACAAAACATGCTCAGTACGGTCAATATTGATAAACCAGTTGAACTCTTTTCAGACAACATTTTCTCTGGATAATGATGACTAATAGACCCTCCTTTACCATTAATTTGATATGGAGACTATTTGTATATTAGCAAAGTCAAGTCTTTTGTTTATGCAGAATTGTCTTTCTGTAAATCTTATGGATGTGGTATATGAGGCGAATTGATTGAACTAGTGATAAACTTTCTTGAGCATTGTGTCCTGTATTTGCTGCCGTAGTGTTGAATGACATTACAACAATTGTGTCACTTTCCATTCAAGTCTATACTGCCTCTGATGCCACCTTTGCTACTTGCTCACCAGTTTAATTGAGAAACTATAATTGCCACACGATCTTCTATTCCAGGCCCTCCAACTATAGCAGAATGCGGCTTTCCTTCAAAATGAATAACCACTAGAGATGCCTTTACTTGTGAACGACGTCTGTGCATACTACACAGACAAGGACATCAAGGACAAATCTTGGTCATAAGTTTTAGCTGCTTCATGAAGTATGAAGGCCGCTTTCCTACTGCTCACACTGATCCGGCTGTACCAAGTTCTGGACATGACGAACAGCGAATATCTTTATCCGTTTTCTTTGTCGTTGTATCACACTTCGACGATGACACTCCACAACTTGATCATTCTGAGAACTGGCTGGATACTCCAGTGCCATTGTCATCTGAATCATTTATTGTCAACAATGAGGAACATGCTGCAAGTTCCTGCCTGCGTACTAAATTCGACTTGCCCATCGTTCTTCTTTTTCTTTGAGCTTTTTATCTACCTGGCCTATGCACATTTTTATTTCTGTTCTCTGATTCGTCAAGGACAATCTGTCCTCTACAATCCCAATTCAATTCATAGCCTGTCAGTGTGCAATGTCAAACAGTTGATTAAATCGAACTGTTGAAGTCTGTCTTTGTTGCGACTGATGTTTCTATATGTTATTAAAAGGTCATCTAGCTTGGAAATGATGTTTCTCTCTTCAGCAGTTGGAACTCTTACTTCAGACCAAATAACACAGCGTCTCTGATTGAGGCCTGTTTAGTACACCTAAAGTACACCTAAAATCACATTTCAAACTGAATCTTTCTGAATCTATTTCTCCCATGATGCTGCTGTAATCCTTGTTCATGCCTTTGTCACCAGTATCAGGGGGCGGCAACAAAATTCGTGAGCCCTAGTTCCTCTCAGTAGGCTCTGGGACAGTTTGGACGATAATCTAGAAGAAAGTCTTGTGGACGAAAGGAGGTAGTTGTGATACACAGCGAGCAGGAATCAATGCACTGCAGTGTCACAGATGTGACTGATGGCGAGAGAGGTTTTTTGCAGTGACTTTCATCAGTCACATGTCTTATTCTGATCTGCCATTAGATGTTTAGACTCTGTTGCAGTCACCCTGGACTTATCCGGTTAAAACTATCGGTTCTGGTGAATGGTTTCATGTTGGTCTTGCACGTGACCTAGAATTGGTGCTTACCAATATGGACTTGAGTTTAATCCATGTGGTGTATTTACAGATTAACATTGATGGTTGGCCATTATTCATATCCTCAAATTGTTAGTTTTGGTCAATTTTATGTGTAAAGCAATCACTATTGGTAGACCCATTGGTATGAGTCACCTTCTACAGGGAATTATGAAACTCAAATGATGAGCCCTTTTTAGAGTCCTTAGCTACTTTGATTGACCTGAGCAGACATAATGGCTAGTGATGCACGTAGTTTGAATTTCTTGCGGAGTACTAAGTTTTATGAGTCAACTTTTGCCGAGTCCGAGTTTAGAATATTTTTAAAAGTTCTTTTGATTTTTAATTTGGCAGTTTACACGACTTTATGAATTTTTAATTTTGCCTTAGTTGACACTATGAAGTATTAACTATTAAATACTAATAATAGCAGAATTATTTTTTTGTTAGGTCGATTTGTCAGTTTGTAAACAGAAATTAGAGTTTTTGTGTCTTTAGTTAGGTCGATCGTCATTTTGTAAATTATAAATCAAATTTTTTCAAAACAAAAATTGGAGCGATTAAAACTCAGACCCAATATTTGTCCAAGTTTATGGTGACTGCTCTGAAACTAGAGCAGAGTTCCGAGTAGAGTTTCAGTTCATCCCTGATACGCTCTTAATGGCTTGAGAGATGCCTGAGTGCTATGGCTGTAACGATCCACAAGGGGATGCCAGCAGTTGAGCTTCATTTAGCTGTTGCCTTGCTTTATCTCATTGCAACTCAGCATAGTGTGGTGTTGTCTGTCTATCCTGTATACTACTTGTTGGTTGGAATGAATATACATGCTAGAGCTTGTCAGTTATCTAAGGATTGTTTTTTGAAGATGAACTTGCTTAGACTTGTATGCAGAAATGAACTCTTCGGTTTGCATACGTTAATGGCTTTTTAAATCATTCATATTTACATACATATGTACGAGCCTGAACTTTTTTCAGTTTTATGATCTACGCAAGCTTTTTGGTGACATCAGACATGCTTTTGACCGAGACCCAATCGGGTGTCATGAAAGCGCTGTTAACGAATCGTCTGGCCTTGCAGTTAACCTGGATTGGAAGCCATGACAAGCAGAGTTTCTTGGACTTGAAACTGTTTGCTCTTGTTTGGGGTAAACATTTTATATGTCAATATGGTTTTAGTCATTTATGAGTACAAAATTGTTGCCTTGGCTTCTTGCTCAACAAAGAATATGTCTCAATTTGGGGCTCAAGGTGTAGCAAATTGAATTGTAGCCTCTCACAGCATTCAAAGTCAGTCCTTTTACCTCAGTTCTATCACCTTTTAACAAGGTCATCAACTTTACCTTTGTCAGTTCATTGCTCTCATTCATCTGTCATTTTTTTATTTTCAAATTTTTTTTCTACCTGAGACTGTCTCTGTCACATGCCAGTCGCATTGGGAATATTAACCTGATTGCGGCTTAGATTTTAGGTACCATCAGTTGCTTCTTGTTGTGGATTTGACACCAGCACTTTACCAGTTAATAAAAATAATGATAATAATAATAAATGGGTCACTAAGGCTATGTTCAGGGTGCATGAAGCCGTGTTACTTTTTGTATGTTAATGGTTTGTATGATATTTAAATGGGTTCTAACGCCTTCATTCCAAAGTTAGCAACTGCACACACGGCCATACAACAGAACATAGGTGGCACTGTGCAATTGTGAATAAAGAACTTGCTGAAGGCTGTTACATAGTGACTGTGAATAGAGACCGGAATGCTCGATGGTTGACATGCTGAACTGTTGACCCTGATGTAGGCTATTTAAATGCTCGCTGAGGTACGCATATGTCTGTACCGCAAACACTCTGCAATCTAAGTACAATGACATACCTTGCAATTTAAATTCTGAGCAATGCTAGGAGCAAGATAGGTTGGTGAGGACTGATCATTCACTCTCCTGCACATTGGGGTTAAAACTCGAATTCCATGACTTTGTTACTGATCTTCTATATTCATATTATAATGTTCTATTTTCTTTTCTTTGTGTCGCTTCCAGTATGCTGACTGATCTTGTAGTCTGTATAGCATTGTATCAAGAAACTTCCGTAGCACTTTGATATGAACATTTCGTAGCTACTGCTTACCACAGACAATTTTCTTTTTAAGCTGATATTCCTGGATGTTGTAAAAAATTTAAGTGTAACAGAAGTCTGTAGAAGTGTGTACTAAACCTTGTTAGGAAAAACTGTGCCTGTCGCTTAGCCAATTACATTTTTTAACGATGAGAAAGGAAGGTGTAAAGGAATATGCAAATAAAGGAAAGGATGTATGCAGCCAGAAAGTAAAGCACAGGATAGGTAGATGAACATGCAAATCATCCAGCATTCAAATGATCGTATGTGATCTCCTATAGCCTATTATAATTATAGCCTAATTCATGTTTCTTCTCATTTTGAAAATGTTTTGATTGTATATATATATATATATATATATATATATACAATCAAAACATTTGTGTTGTGTGTGAAAAGTATTTCTGAATATTGACTGTTGTAATTGTTTAGATATTTCAGAAGTTCTAATGTTGATATACTTGGACTTTGCATTTTACTGGTATAGCTGAATGTTGCCATTTTTTCTGTTTGTGATACAATGCATGTTGCGATCTTTCAAAATCAGTTAAGAATTAAACTGTAAATGCTGGCCTGATTCTACAGGAAAGAGACTTTCCTCCTTCCGTGACCCTCTGCGCCACCAGACTATTTAGAGACCTTGTAGAGACACAATAATTCACAATATGTCCAAATCACAGTGGCATGTGTTTCGCAAATCGTATGGTTCTCCTAGATCGTATGAAAAAGAGTCTATTTCTATCGATGATAACCTTTTCCATTCTCTGATGATTCCTCTGTTTGGATCTCTATAGTACAGTTTATGACGTATTCTGGCTTGGTTACAGGGTATACACAGCTCTACTCCGCTATATGCTCCTATTACCTTAAGCATGATTTTATCACAAATCCACCTCTTTTTTCCCGATAATTATGTAAACAGCAATACTTACCAACACAATTTCGATTAGAAGTGGTTGTTTTACCACATAATATCCAAGCACACTTATTCAATGCCTTTGGCATCTTGTAACTCTTAACACCCGTAAAACACCAAAACTGTTCAATTAGAAAACTACTTGGTAACATACGCTCTTAATCATACTTCCATCAGCACAGAGAACTCAAAACAATGCTTTTCCCCATGATGAGTCCCCAGCTACGTGGGAGGTTCTTCGCATCGAAGCTGATGAAAGACGTCTGATCTTAGTTGGTCGGTAATGTGGTCATATTAACGACGACCTAGCTGAAATATTCTTCACCTACGACCGAGTCGAGAGGATAACCTTCTCGACGGCGTTGATTTTCTGGAAATTGTTTGTGATAGGCTTATTAGCTTAAAGGCTGGTAGCCTCGCATCGAAAAACAGATGTTTATTTAATTCATTTAATTCATTCATTTCGAAAATTTATGTAGCACCTCTTCAAGCAAATCTATTCAGAGGTGCTCCAAAACCAGCCACCACAAAAAAGAAATGGCTTTAACAGCTCACAAAAGGCAGGTAGGTTATTGTAAGGGGAAGACGAATGGCAACCGGGAGCTCATTCCAGGTGGATGAACCTACCATTGAGAACGCTCGACGCTGCATTAGTGACGAGCGTGCCATAGAGACCAGAAGCTCCAATTTAACAGAAGAGCGCTAGCATGTAGTGCGGATGAGTTTGCCGAAAAGATTAAGAACACTGGAACAATCACATGGGACATCTAACGCGTCATAAGATTAATTTTTTCTGAGGCAATAAAGGCAAAGAGATAACGTCGAATAAAACAGCGCAAATTTGAAAAGTTCAGACCTAATGATTGATAGAGATATCGTAATTAATGCCTCCTTAACTAGACTAACACGTGATTCCAGAAATATCTACTACTGCAGTCAACTTGATATTGTTCAAAATTCTGAGAGCCGGTGGCGCCTCTCCCGCGGCTTCTTCATTCAAAATATGTTGTAAATAACCAGCGAGAGCAAAACGTTGTACGCACTTCTTTATTGCTTTGTGGGCAACATTAACAATCTAATGTGCAAAATATCTGCGTTAATAGTGAATTTCGAATGGAATGACCTAATGCTTGATTTTGACTTTTCTGGAACTTCTTTTTAATGATACTTTTATATCCTCTGTAAGTCCTGTATATTCTTAGTCTCACTGCTCAATGAACTTGACACTTGCAATCCTGTATGTTTCGTTGTTCCTCGTTTCGATGTTTCCCTCAATTCTAATCGGACGATACACAGCTTTACTTCTTCTGCGAACCTCCACAAACCACTTAGCTGAAGCAGAGGGTTCTGCTGTGTATCGGACGTATTGGATGGCTTCCAACCGTCCCAAACTCAACCCATCGAAGACGGAGTTCCTTTGGTGCACCACCTTCCGGCGTCACCATCTACTGGACTGTGGCACCTTCACCATTTACGATGCAGAAGTTTCACCAGCTGACGTCATCAGTTAGACAACCATGACAGCCCACGTGATCCAACTCGTTCGAGGTTGTTTCTACCAACTGCGACGCATATAAACCATCCGCAGATTCATCCCAACATCAAAAATATTCAATCTGTGGCCTTAAGATTGGCCTGTGGGTCAGCAAAAGGAACCCCCATAGCAGTCCTTCAAACTGAATGTGGTGAAATTCGACTTCATTCGCGTCGCTTGAACAACTCGCTGAATGTTGGATCAAAGATCATCAATTCAAAGGATCACCCAGCGGCAGAGGTTATGAGAGACCATTAGTCAAATTATTTTTGTGCATCTTCTATTAAGCAAAATTCCAATTTTAAAAGAACTGAACATTTCTAATCCGTTTGAATCACCTATTTATCAGTCAACAGCTCCGTGGGTGAATAAAATCATTAAAGTAGATCTATCCCTGAGACGACACATTAACAAAAAACAGACTCACTTCATATTATGTCATCTTTGTCATTAGAATTAATTAATAAATATAGAGATAATACAGCCATCTATACAGAAGGATCTAAAGTTGAGACAGTTGTTTCTGCAGCTTTCTATGTGCTATCTCTGCGGTTCCATGGTACATTTAGAAATGCAGATGATTTCTAGCTTTCTTCATCCGAATTGAGAGCCCTTATTGAGGCAATTAAATGGATTATTGAAACTGAAAATGAAAATACGATTAAATACATCATATTTACTCATTCACTAAGCGTTGCTACATCTATAACAGAATATAGATGTGATGCAAGACCTAATTTATTTCTTGAATTTATGGATTGTGTCAATAAGCTAAAGCATAGTAATATTCTTGTTGCGTGGATCCCTAACCATATCGGTTTATCTGGAAATGAAATGGCAGACATTTTTGCAAAGAAGGGACTAGAAATACCTGAGATTAATTCGACAAATTATTTAGAGTTAAAAGAAATTAAATGTTGAATAAAGAATTATGCTATTAATCAATGGCAACTAGAATATAACTGTGAACCAAAAGGAGAATTCTATAAATCTATCCAGCCTTTAGTATCCACGGATATAAAATTTATGGATTTTATAAGGAAGCGTGAACTTCAAATTACCAGACTTCGATTTGGCCATATACTAACTAATAAAGGGTTGAAAACTATAGGTAAGAACCCAACTGATTTATGCTCTCAATGTCAGATGACTGAAACAGTTGATCATATATCACTTGCTTGTAAGAAAAATGACATCAAATTTACTAATTAAACTATGTGCAAAAAAGGTGGATTATACTGTTATAAATATATTATCTATTCGAGATATCTATATTGAGGTATTTAACATACTAATGATCATAAATAATGCAAAAGATTATTTAAAATTAATGAGTACAAGTAAAAATTGGAATAATATTCAATAATACATCATTTTAGTTCAATGTCCAAACTTGTAACTTTGTTAAGGGAACTAAATATGGTTATTGCAGTTGCATACTGGATATTGGAAAAACGATTTCATAAACTATTTTTATACACCGACAATTGGACACAACATATTAATTGGATTGTTTTATAATGTCGAATGTATGGCTTTATTATTGAAACCTTAGTTGTTAAGTTGATATTAATTCGTTTATTTTGTAATCCTGAATGTCTGGAATTATTAATAAACCTTTGGTTTTTATGTTGATTTGGATTATTGAATATTGTCTCTAATCCTATGCTATAAATGATGTACTGTTAATATTGAATATTACTTGTTAATATCATATAGATAGTTTGACATTGATGTTATGAAATTATTTTGATGCTCTGTAAATAACATGGAAAAAACCTTCAAAAAAACTGACTGAAATAAGAAAGGAACCGATTCGGTCACAAAAAGAACCTTCATGAACAAAAAAAGCTATATGGCCACATGAATGAATTTTACATGTTTATGTGTGTACATTGTATGTATATATATATTTATATTGTATGTTTATATATGTAGGAATAAAATGTAATAATCATTTATATGCTATGAAATATCTACAACAACCGTATGTCGAATATTGCTGTATCAGCAACCAGTCATGCAGAAATGGAATAACATAAAAGGAAGAAAGAAAACAGAAAGAATGAAGAAAGAAAGACAACATAAAGATAAATAATTAAAATTATATACGAAATCAAACTGAAATGTAACAAATTCTGAAGACGTCAACGGCCTGTGTTGCTATAAGATGTCGTTAAACTGTTGAATAATTATAATAATATTGCAGTGAAAATCCTAGAATAGTCGGTTACACAGTAGGCCTGATTGATAGGCCAATTGCTTGCTGAGCCATATGAAGCGAATATAAACAGATAAAAGCAATTTTTTCGTAAAAGTAGAGGCAACTTCAATTTAACGACCCTTTATAATAACATTGATCATTTGAATCGGCACCCTTGTTCATCCAGTCTTGGGACTGGCATAGTCGGAGTGCAAACAGTGACACACACCGAGGTGTGACAGCAACGTGCAAAGACAGTTACGTAATGTTTTTCTCCTAAGGCCCAATCGCCAGAATTATGAGATGTTCTAATAACGACATAATTGTTGTACTGCCACGTGATTTTTGTGATTGTGGTGATTGAAATTAGCGTAGGCGACTGTTATTTCATGATATTGGCTTTCATACACTAGTAACCGTAAAGTTTATACGTGGCGAATGTAGGGCTTTAACGATGGGTAATGACCATTTATGATCAGGTAAGTAAGTGAGTGAGTGAGTGAGTGAGTGAGTGAGTGAGTGAGTGAGTGAGTGAGTGAGTGAGTGAGTGAGTAAGTAAGTAAGTAAATAAGTAAGTAAGTAAATAAGTATGTACTTTATTGAACCGCTTGCAAACGCACTGCGGGCACAAAGACCTATAATGCTCGAAATCCTTTTAACCAGCCATGGACTCATTCTACTCGTGCTCTTAAAAGTGCCAGTCCAAAGTCGAGTTAAAGAGATGGGTGACGCAATTCATAATTTTGCAATGACTTAACCCGTTAAGGACCTAAACTTTATCAAGGACTTTTTTTGGCGTCAACTGATGACTATATGTATTAATATTTTTCACTTATGTAAAATAGATTTTGTAAATTAGCATACGTTCGTTTTACGAACATTGGGCCAATAGGTCACTGACAATATCTGAAATAAGTAACATGTCAGAAACTACATTGTAGCACAAAACCGAAATATAAATGGATTAATTTTGTTCAAAATCGTCTTGAATGTAGCCTAATGCGCTCAGCTTCACACAAACACTCGCTCACACACACACATACACACACATACAAACACGCAAACACCTAGCCCCGCACAACACATACTTACACACACACGCGTACACCAATGTGTAGGTGTGTGTCGGCCTATTTGTGCGTGTGAGTGTGCATTTGTGTTAGTGTGTGTAGGTACATGTATGCCATAATTTGTTTAATGCCCTTCGCATTAATATATGCATAATATATGCTTAATATATGCATATTATATGCATAATATATGCATAATATATGCATAATATATGCATAATATATGCGTAATATATGCATTATTTATGCATAATATATGCATAATATATGCATAATATATGCATGGTGAACGGACAAAATTCAACCTAACGAGAGTCTAGAAAAACTGAGATAATTTGTCTAACAATTTGTACATTTGAATCAAGGAACACAAAACCTCAGTTTAATGATTACGTAGCGCATATTTATCATTTATCAGTCATTACATGTATCAAAAATGTCCTTCGGCATCAATACACTCACCCCCCGCCAGGTTGAGTAATTGTTGCATTGATTACAACTTGATCAAATTCGTCCCATGTGCACTACCCACTATGAATTCTGGGCAGTGAGGCACGAAAAAGTTTACAAAAGTACGCAAAAGTATGCAAAAGTACGCGACGTCGGAAAACTGCGTCAACTTATTATATAAATGAGACGAATTTCATTAAGTTGCAATGGATGCAGCAATTACTTAATGGCGAGCGACTTCTCAGTGGTTGGTCCTTCCACCTGGAACACACTCACCTTAGAGATGCGTCTGTTGCCAAGGAGTAACAATACACCTTTGTTGTACAAGTTGTGTATGATTGATGTGAATCGCCTTGGTTGAACTGAGAGAGGGACGTGACATAAAGGCCTTGGCGTGGCCAGTAGCAACGTATGGTTGTGAGGCGTGGACAATAAAGAAAGAAGAGAAACGCATACAAGCATTTGAGAACAAGTGCAGAGGAAACTGCTGAGATTTCCATGGAATCTGCTGGTGCAACAATGTCATGGCGTAAACTAGTTTAAAAGGCACACGCTTAATGAACATCGTACGATACAGAAATCTATGGCCGTTGACGACAATTTGAAACATTTACAGTACAGTGCAAAGAAATTCATAGCGTCTGAAAGACACCATTTAAAACTGTCTGAATTTTAAACTGTCATTAGCATTCATTGTTTTACAACAGAAATAATAATGGCAATAATAACATCAATAATACATGTAATATAGTACATCATACAAATGTAATGCCGCTAAATCGGTATATATTGTTTCAGAAGCTTTTAATTTAAAGGAGTCTGAAATCTACTTAAATTATGTTGCCACAACTAACATCGAGCCTGTGTTATACGAGCTACAGTCCAGCCGCTCTAGTCGGCCACCGACTGCGTGACTTAGGTTCATCAAACCAAAGACGATGCCTTGATACAAACTTCAATGCTTGGTGCCATTAGCAGCTTCCCGTCGGTAACCTTTAATTATTGAAACCATGACGTTATATATGTGCAATGTACGGCCATACATGTCATATGACGACGTCAAACAATGTCAAAACGGAATGCAATATGACCATGATATTATTACAATGTCAGGACGTTCAGCACAATGGTCCCAAACATTCAATCCATATAGTTCGTACATATGACTTGACAGGAATTGTGTGCGAAGAACTTGATCAAGGTCCACTACACAGTAACTCTTCGGACGGAGATCGAACCCACACACTCCACGCGACAGTCCGACCGCTCTAATCAGTCGGCCATCGCGCCGCTCAATTGACACAGCAGCATTAAGTCGGTGAAAGCTTATTCCTCAGTTCAGATAAGATCATAAGACCCGGATTCATTGATCTGATATTTTACTCGAGACTGCAGGTGAGCATCTTGATTGGTTTTGCTGTCAAAGAGCATTTGCAACAGCAAAATAATTACATCGAGGAGATAGGATTAGATAGAATCACTTTGATCCTAGGATCTTGACCAGAATGTCAACAGATATGGAAGATAGCGTGAAGATTACGGGTAATGACCTACAATATTCGAAAGAAATTTTTTAAATCCCAACTGTGTCTATTTATATATAAAGCGAGTGCATGACTAAAAAAGGTGTATAAAGGACGACACGCCTTTTTATTCTTTTGCACCCAAAATCTGACTATCCATTCATTCGAGAGAGGGAGAGAGAGAGAGAGAGAGAGAGAGACAGAGACAGAGACAGAGACAGAGACAGAGACAGAGACAGAGACAGAGACAGAGTGAGAGAGAATATATATATATATATATATATATATATATATACATATATATATATATTTCTCTCTCGTATATATATATTATATGTTATATAATATGTAACATTATTACAGAGACAGAGACAATTAATGTAAGTTTATACAGGCGGACAAACGCCTTTAAAGAGTCGGATATAGCAATGTCCGTTAAATGTAAAGTTGAAATCCTAATACGATGCTGACATAACACAAGTAAAGTAGTCGATGAATTTACATCTGTTAGATTTTAAAGCATTGACAAAAGGTACGAATAATGGCCAATGCATTGAATCCTACAACCAATAATACAATTACTTTCTATACTTCCTCCTTATAAAGTCCAGCAGTGCATGCACTCTTCGATAACTCCTCCACTGCTCGGGGTCTAGCAGTGTCGGTCCCAAGCTGGGATAAACGAGAAGAGTGACGCTAATGATCTTTGCTGTCACAAAATGTCGTCAACCTACAACTTAACCAACCAACTCTCCTTGACGGCTCTATTTCAGCTATGTTGCAGAGCAATCGTGCGCGAAGGACTTTCTAGAGGTCTCTTCATAGTAAATGCCTCGGACGGGGATCGAACCCACACTCTCCGCGCCATAGACCGACCGCTCAAATCAGTTGGTCACCGCGACGCTCAATTGGCACAGTCACATTGAGAAGGAGAAAGCTTAGCCAGAATTTAAGATAAGACCAGTTAACGGGTTCATCGAAATGATATAATACTCAAGACTACATATGATGATCTTCATTGCTTTTTGCTCACATTTTAACATGAAAGCAATTGCCTTAAAACTACAGCATTATTAAGAATCATTGTTGCCTAGAATCATATAGCAGAATGTCCGTAGACAATGAAGGTGTCGAGTATGTGGAACGTCACGCGTTTAAAACATACACAAAACTGTTAGGCTAATTACACAAAACTGTTAGGCTTCTAAATATATATATATATGGCTGCTGCAAGACTACAAAAGGTGTTTAAGGGGCAATACATCTCTTTTTCTTTTACACCCATAATCTGACTTAATCCATTCGAGATGGTTGTCTCCTATGAACGCAGTTGTTTACTCCACATTCCATAAGCGGTTCACTAAAACTGGGCACAGGGCATCAGCTTATTCACTAGCGCTTGGCTCGGATGGATTAAATTAGGAGAAAAATGGATTATGGCAGGAATGGCTTGTTTTGAGGTCAGATCTTGAGCGCCGAACCCGATCCAACCGCCCCAGAACTACAAGAGGAAGGTCAGCAAGTAAGGAGCAACAATGGTCAACCTGAGAAGTAACAACGGCATGAACAAGAAACACGATCGCGTCGTGAGTCACAGAGCGAGATACCACTCGAAGCTGACGAAGCTGGTAGTAGCAATTAGGTTCACTTGTTGATAGACAGACAGACAGACAGACAGACAGAGAAACGGACAAAAACAGACAGAGAGAGACAAAGACAGAGAGAGAGAGAGAGAGAGCTCAGAGTCCAGAGTAACTCCCAGATCATGGACTGTGAGGTAAAAGGTTATGTGAGGAAAGAGGATGGTAAGTCGGGAGACACCCTCAGGTTGCCTACCTCCTCCAAACCAAATGAGCTGCGTTTTAGAGGGGTTTAAGGGGAGCCGATTGGAGACCATTCAAGAAGAGAGGACGTAAATTGTCAGACACATGATCACATCTGACTCACAGTAGCCACCACATCCGATGAAGGTGTGTGGATATAGGCTTGCACATCGTCCGCAAACAATTGATGTAAAAGCCTATGAGACGCCAACAAGGAACAAACATCAGCAGCGTAGAGAAAGTATAACAAAGGTCCGAAGACAGAACCTTGAGGCACCCCAAAGGTAGCCGGGACCCAAGGAGACCTAGACGAGCGCCAAGGGCCACATAGTTTGTGCGGTCCAGTAAGAAGGACTTACGCCATTCAAATGGCTGGTCTACCAGGCCATAGGAGGTGGAGCGGCGTTGCAGACGAATGGAGTGGTCCACCGATTCAAAGGCAGCACTTACATCAAAGAGTGCAAAGAGAGTTACCTGACCAAGGTCAATAGACCCATATCTGAATGGGGTCCACATACTCTGACAGCGCCAGTCCTAAGTTGGATAACGAGGAGGGTGATCTTGATCATCGATTGCCGAAAAAAGAATATTGAGTTGGTTTATCAATGCGTCTCAGCATATTCGTTCGTAAATGGATGATGTTACCGTGATAATGGATGGATACGGGAGTTTAACGACCGCCTTCGACAACAATGGCCGTTGCAGTCAACAGAAATTTGCTAGGCATATTACAGCACTTACAGCTCGTGAGGGTGATATTGAACAAAAATAAATCATGTTTGACACCAATTAAAAGGTGTCTTACGTTATCCGTTGTTGAAGCTCGTATAATTGCCGGTCTGGTACCCGCAAGAGGTCATTAACTGCCTAAACTTTTATCGAATCTTTATATTTATATAGTGCTTTTCTCAGAATAACTATTCAGAGGTGCTATCAAAACTCGAAGAAAAAGAAACGCATTTAAAAATGAGAATATGGAGAAAAGCTAGTCATTAGCATAGACCTTAATGTTGGAGGAAGGTAGTTCATGCAGTTAGATAGACCCACAGCAGCAAACATTGGGTGTGGGACCAGAACAATCTTAGTCCTAAGAACAAAAATATCAAGACGAACAACATAGGGCAAATAATGAGATGAAGAAACATAGAATACCATGTATGTGTATTAGACAGCTTTCAGGGCGATTATCGTACACGGAAAGCTTTTTTTATAATTTTCTAGAGGGTTTCAATGAAAGCGTCTTTATCCAAGTGATTACGTCACTTAATCATTCTGCACAAACAAAATTACGACCATCGAAATGTCTTTTACTGTGAACATCGAGCGTTTCTGATAATTGTCCACCCTAATAGAGATGATTTAGCAATGCTTAAATACAATATAATACAGACATGCTATAACTATCAATAATCTATTTTTAATGAAGAAGCAAGAAAAGAATACACAATCTATTCGTGATACTAACGTAAACGGCAACAATTAATTAACACAGCACTGCTCTTTTATTTTCTTTATTAGCTCAGTTGATTGATTTCACCCCCATTTTATCTAGACGATAGTCTGCATCCCTTGCGGATATTTATTTTAATTACAAATGGTGTAAGGTTTGGTGATGACAAAACGGTTGAAAACGTCGGCCTCAGTTGAAAAAACTGCGGCAACAACATTTCTAGCAATCGTTATATTGCGGTGATAAAACAAATTAAAGAACAGAGAATTTCTAGGAATCCACACATTTGATCGTATTTCTTCAAAGATATAAATATGTCATCATTGTATAGGTATTAGATAAACTCCGCCACTGCTAGTACTCGTCCAGTGCCAGTCCCAAAATTTTAAAGAAGAGGACGACACTGATGATCATTGTTATCACACAGTGTCGTAAAACTGCAACAACCATGACCAGGTATTAGACACCAGTTACTCAAGCTCTGTGTCTGAGCCATTTCCTATATTGTGCTCTTGTACTTGCATAATTATTCGGTTGTATTGCGCAATCCAAATGCGTTTTGTTCCTGTTTTATTTTAAAACAGTTCTATTCGCTATTTTCAATCAGTTTTATTTACTTCGGAATTTTTTTAAAGCTCCTATGCTCTAATCTCAAACTTTTTTTGAAGCCGATTGTGATCAAACAGTCAGTAAAAAGCGATGAATGCTCAACAAACAGATATGACTAGAAGGGTCACCAATAACAAAATCTCGCACAAACAATGGAATCAGTTTTGTTTCATTTATATTCCGCCTGGTCTTTGACATACCCATTCAGATTATAGGACATGCGGCTCGGTTGGTATTCGTCGCAACCTTCCCTTCTGCACCATTCCTGGGACATACATTATAAATATATGCAGCAGTATCTCAATTATTGGAGCATTAAACAATATATACGCAATTGATCAGAGGCAACTGATTAATCCTTAAACGACGAGCGTTCAGTAAGATGTATTTGAAATCCAATGCAGGTGTTAATGACTAGCACTGCAACGAAAAATATCACAATGCAATTAATTCTTTTTTCATTTAAAATTAATGCGTCTTGGAGTCGACTACAGTTATTGGGCAGAAAGTTAACTGATGATTAAAATGATCAGTTATATATAACGTTGATACAAAACGATTTTAAGGTATCTTAAATAATAACATAATTGCTTTTACTTAGCGACATCTTTTTGCGGCAGCGAGGTTGAACTTGACCTCAGCTGTAGTGTGATTGTATGGAAGAAATTTATGCCGTTTTGTCTATTCAAATGGAAGAGTTATGTGAAGCAGTGGCAACAAGATAATACGAAGAACTAAGTGTTGAGAATAAGTTGAGTTTGGACGCATGACATGCATCTACCTCATCTCAAACTAGGAAGGTTGTCAGTTAAATCCGCGTAATATGGAGAAATTGACTCACCTCTGGGCTATACACTAATAGATCGAGGGCGTTGCATTTAGTCATACAGTCTATCCCTCTATCACAGGCGCAAGTTAAAATGTCGTTGAGCCGTGCGCTACTGTTACAATTTTGATTCCCTCCTTAAACACCTTTAGATTGTATGTGTTCTAGTCAATAAAAAATGCAGCTTCGTTACGTAGCTGAGGCTGACAGTCGACATTCGCAATTGCGATTACGGTATGAGTGGATGGACGGAGACAGAATCACAGAACCAAAGGAATAAATAACGAGATCGTACAAAAGTAAATGTGGAGACTTATAAAAGCAAAACTTAATTTTTAAATTGATGTTATAAAATAATAAGATTGATAGGTATAACAATTTCGTAGTTTCTCTTCAATCTCCTCTTATCTAATTCGTCTCAAGTTCTTCCTTCGTTTCTCTCACTTTCTAGAATTGATCTTTAACCTTTCTGGCATATCCTCAGCAAGATATATGCTTTCCGAAATCACGAGAAATCTATAGCATGTGAAGTGATAGGATTTTACTTATATTTCTAGAGGGTTTTAATGAAAGCGTCTTCATCCAGCTTGTAGACTGATTGCAATGCAATAAAATACAACTTGGCATTTATAACGCGCTTTGACAAGACAAGTCTTGCACAAAATAGCGCTGTGCTGCATTCTTAGTCAATTTATCAGGGAGAATAGGTTGGTCTTCAGTTTTGTCTTGAAAAGTGCAACGGCTGTGGCTTTACGGACTGTAGTTGGGAGACTATTCCATTCTGTGGGTCCTGTGACTGAGAATGCACGGTTTCCAAACTTCTTGTTAGGGGCCGTTCACATATTATATAACGCTCAAGGGGTAGGTGGGTGGGTTCCGGTTTTTGGTAGCGTTATATTGTGTAGGGTGGGGTAGGTTGCAGGTTTTGTTATATAAAAACCTTTTTTCAGCCTATGCTATTTTGCCTATTTGCTTGCCAATTGGAAATTCCATGTACCACGGACCTTCACTGTTTAATCGAAGTTCACAATACGTTGTGAACCAAAACTAGCACCATTAGCTGCCACCTGGTGAATTGATTTGACGTTCTTAGTTATTATTTTATAAATCCACTTTTAACAATTTGCTGTTTACAATTTTAGAAACATCATGTGCATAGCTCTAAACGCTCTAAAATTCAATCCTGTGTGCTTTGTTTTGATTCTGGCTTAAATTAAAATTAATTCACTGGAAATAATTATTTTGGTAGGTATTATCGTGATGTTTGATTTCATTTTCTATAGTATGTGTAAATAGTTTATGTTTGCTTAAATACCCAATTGCAGTTGTAGTACGCACTCTGTATACATCATACGCTATTAAATAGGTAGAGTTGCACCGCGAAGTTATCGATAAATACCTGATAGTGCAATATTAAACCAATCCATTCTGTGTGATACTGTAGTCCTCATTTCTAGTGCAGAACAGGAGGGAAACTAAAATGGTGCTTTTAAATAGGATGTACGTCACTACCATGTATTATCATGCTGTATTGGTAGGCCAAGGTGTAGGTACATGGTGACAATCGTCGATTACCCAATTAGTTACCGTAATTAATACAAGTGAATTTGGTGCCATTAAAAGTGCGATCATTAAGATGCAAAGGAACTCCATACATGCGATCTAATCATCATTGGCACGAGAGAGTACACAATTTTAAGGTAGCTTTTGTTACATAGCTAATTAGGTGTATGATGATTTTATACTGCAGTTCTTGAAATGTATAAAGGCAATTATCAGCTGAATCATTACTATTAAAGTGCTAACTAACATTGTGTTGTTATAAAAGTCAAATTGTGAAATACAATTATGTCGATTGTGTTTCTTTTAATGTGCTTATAGGCTGGAGTGGGGTAGGGGGTGGGTAGCATATCTGTTATATAATATAGGGGTGGGAGGTCACAGCTGCTGTTTAATAACGTTATTAGGGGTAGGGGTGGGTAGAGGCAGCGCATGACGCAACCATGGACATCATGTACCAGGTGGAGGTTCCGTTATAAATGTGGTACATGAGAAGGGGAATCTTGAAGACAATACAGGCATGGATGGGGAGCCAGTGTAGCTGTTGCAGGGATGGTGTGATGAGGTCGCGAGTCGCAAGACCTGTTATTAGGCGGGCAGCCGAATGTGGGACTGATGATAGGGGCTGTAGTGTTAATGCAAGAAGCCCAGATGAATGTATTTTTCAATAGTCCAGGTAAGAAATGATTAGAGCCTGGACGACGATACGGAAGCAGTTTTCATTCAGGCAGCGTTTCACTTGTCGAATCCGACGAAAGTGGAAAAAGCACGCTCTAGCGATGGTGTATATGTGTTGGGTCATGTTCAGCTTACTATCAAGAAATACTCCAAGGTCGCGGAATACATCGGAGTGTGTGATGGCGCAGCTTGCATCAATTTTGAGATTTTTGATTGTGTCGTCCACAATCGTTCTGTTTCGCCTTTCGAATCAGATGAGTTCAGTCTTGGAGGCATTCAATTTCAGGCGCATGGATACGCACAAGGATTGAATATCCCGGACGCATGATGCGATTTTAAATTTTATGTTGTCTATGTTTTCCCAAGGAGCTTTATGTATGACTGGGTATCGTCAGCGTATATTGCGTTACTTAATTACTCTACAAGACAGAAGTAGGATCATTGAAATGTCTTTTACTATGAATAACGAGCGTTTCTGATAATGGTCATACCTACTGGAGGTGATCAGCATAAATACAATGAAATTAATGCTATACATATTAATATTCTTCATCTATTGCGAGCAGTAGATTTCTTTCTTCGGGTCATGATCTCGAATAGTCTTGGTTGCATATTTAAGTTGCAACCTGGAATGGACTCCGTGTCACTCTCCGCTTTGTGCCCAGGGAACCCTCCACTGCATTTTGCACCAGTATTATGATTTTCTTAGTTAGCCTGGTCGGGAGCGCCTCTGAGTAGATATCTAGAAGGGGCGCTATGTCAAAACCTTATTGCTTGATTATTGATTGATTGGCAGTAACAGAATATTGAAATATTGTTGGGGTAGCCAGAACTAATGGAAATTTCATCAGAGGGTCGATGAACTAAAATTGTTGAGAACCGCTGACATTGATCATTGAAGTTGCCTTCCTCCTTTTTCAGACTTGGGACTGGCACTGCTGGACTGCAAGCAGTGTAGTAGTTTAAGATAAAAGTTCAAGATAGCGTTAACGACGAATATTATAAATAAAGCGAGTTCTTTGTGGACACCTGTATTTTAACGTAGGCCATGATGTTCTATTGACCTTGCCAGAAATATCATATCAGAAATTTGCGGTTTTTCTGACTGTTTGAGTGCTCTTACTTCTATTAAAAGTAACTATTCATACTCTAGACCACTCCTTTTACAGGAAACAATGGCATCAATGAATCAAATTAAGATGAGTAACATATGTTTAATTTGGATTCCTAGTCATGCTAATAAGTTAGGTGATGAAAAAGCAGATGTTTTAGCAAAACACTCTCTTAATTTGCCTATTATAAATTCAACAAATTATTTAGAATTACAAGAAATCTTCTCCATTATAAAATCTCATGTAGTTAATGAATGGCAGAGGGAATATGACAATGGTCAGTATTATAAATATATTTGTCCTGTGGTGGCCTCGTGCTTAAAATTCACTGACCCAAATAGAAGGAAATAGGTTCAAATATCAAGATTGAGATTAGGAAAAGTAAATCTGAATGAAAGACTTCTTCTTATGAAGAAACACGAAACTGGACTTTGTAGTTTGTGTAATGTCACAGAAAATATTAACCATTTATTGTCAGATTGTAAAAAAGGAGAACATCTCTAACATATTAAAAGATGCATGTGTTTTAAATAAAATGGATTTTAATACAAAGAGTTTACTAAGTGATGATTGTATGCAAAGTAAAGTTTACATGCTTGTAGACCTTATTAGTAAGGGAAAAGTTGTGTAAATGTAGTCCTTAGCAAATTGAGTTTTTTGGTTTTTGATGTATGAAAATAAATTGCAATTGCTTTGCATTGATTGTGTTTATTAGGTGCTTATACAAACATGTGATAATTAATATTGACCTCATTTGAGTGATTTCAAATATGCACATGCATATACGACAAATGTTAATGGAGTTGTATTAGAAAGTCAAAGTGAGCAATTTGAGATTTATGCAAAGCTGTAATTCACTGAATTACACCTTGGAATAATATGATAAACGAATCTTATAAACATACATTACATGAAAATATTTCTGTATTAATGTTTGATAGAATAAGAACATCATGTAAAAGTCTCATGTTAAAAGATTCTTTAAAAGTTTGAAGATTACATAATGTACATAGAGACTGGTCATACACAATTTGTTTTATTTTGAACATTTCTTGATGCAAATATTAATGAAAATATTGTTACATTTGCATGAAATACTAGATTACATGTATTATTGATGTTATTAATACCATTATTATTTATGTTGTAAAACAATGAACACTAATGACAGTTTAAAATTCAGACAGTTTTAAATGGTGTCTTTCAGACGCTATGAATTTCTTTGCACTGTACCGTAAATGTTTCAAATTGTCGTCAACGGCCATAGGTGTCATATGACGACGTTAAACTGTGGATTAATAATAATATCATTATAGGCTGAACAGCCATTGAATGGAATTCATCAGTCAAGGAAATAGTATGTCACCAATTCATGCAGGAATCTCTCGCGAACAAACCTCATGTGCGTAACTTTATCATCAACTGCATCATATCACGTAAGATGTCTTTAAACACTTCTATCGAAACCAAATCTCTTACTGAGGGTTTTAGTAGATGGCTCTTTCGAAAGCCATGTTAATGTTATCACACAGTGGTGTTAAGCTGCAACTAACCAACCAACCATCATTCATTATTAATTTCTACGTCATAAGGCTTTCCATGACTCTGCAACCATTGTCAAAATTAAAATACATTGTATTATGGTAATTACGGATGAAGTTACTACAATTAAACTAGAGTTTGTGATTTTAGCACCACTGGATGCATCGATAACTACCACGCCGATGTATATACTCTAAGTACCAGTCCAAAGCCTATATAGAGGAGTCGCCACGCTAGGCGACAGAGTAACGTCAACGAGCAACAAACCAACCGACCGAATTGGAGATCACATTTTCCTACAGATGTAAACTGTTTGCATTCGATTTTGCGACAGTGTGGAAGATGCGATTATTATTTCTTTCCAGCTAAGAATGTCTGAGCTGCTTTGAATCGTCTAATTATATTCGAATGATATAAGCTGGTTGAAGTTAGGTGAGGAAAAGATTAAACGGACAGGGTGTTAAATGGACAGGGTGGGCAAAAGACCTAAGGGTAATCAGTGTGCAGATCATCGAAGAAAAAAAATCAATGACATGGACCGAAGTGAGAAAGGACGTCGAGATAATGACGAGTAGTTTAAAGTCTCCAAAGATGAACAGTTGGCTATTACGGTGAATTAGAGTTGAATTCCGGTCAATTTGGACATTTCTGCCTCTTTCTGTTAACGTTTGTAAGTTCTCCTGTGAACGTTCAATGATGGTTTAATGAAAATGCGGAATTTACAGAAACATTAAACTCATTTTAAAGGTGTTTAAGTCGTGTCTAACAATTTCAATAGTTTGGGAAATGAAGGCTTTTAAACGTTCATCAGCTCATCATGTTTCTTCTGGTTGTTGGTGAATGATAAGTGTCGTATAGTGTTAAGTTTCAGCGTAACGACACTATGTGACAACAAAGATCGTTAGCGTTGGTTAGATGACAACGTCAATTAGCAGCGCCCTCCTCCTTTCTCCAGGCTTGGGACTGACATTGATTGACACCAAGACATGGCATGGATTTCAAATAGTCTCTAAAGCAAACAGTTATTTAGATTTAAGCGCCATCAAATTGCTTTTGCTCTAAGACAACGAATTAGAATTCGCCGTGTCAACAGTTGTAGTTCCAATTTAACGATACATTGTGTTTGAGCTGGACCTAGTAATGTTCTATGTTATGATTTATGATCCTGTTGATACAAGATGTCGTTTGGCAATCAATACTACTGATTTCATGGAACATCGCTTAGACACCTCTTTATTGTATTCACACAAAGCTAAAAATAAAGCGTTTAGCCGAATTTGCGCGCTGAAGTGTAGAATGTCCCTCGTAATGAGTAAGATAATGAATAATGATAGTTAAAACGACTGTTTCCTTACCTCAATAATTCCATTGACTGGATACATGCATTAGGGGTCGCTTGAGTTCATCGAGGCCACAACAGCGATGGCGATGGCGGGATTGAAGGTCTATGCAAGACTCCTTTAACACTTCTTTGTGTCTCAAGGCTTTGTTACCTTAGAACCAATCCATGTCATAGATCAAAACGACTGCCAGACAGCATCTCCAAAAATGAGTCATTTGTTAATCTGAAGACTCAATTCAAATCCCTTCTGTGTCAGTATTAACTGGTCAAATTCACACATCACTGAGGTTTATGAAAATCCACATCAGAAAGGCTCAGTTACGTACGCCTACATGTCCATCAATGTGGTGTATACACTATGATTATGTGATCAAACGATTGTTATTAGCGACTATTAATTTGCGCAATGAACTTATTCAACGTACTTTTTTAAAATAAAATATTAATTAATATAACGCAAACTTCGAACAAATGTCTCTAAGACGACGCTTTAATCATAGGCTAAAACCACTCCTCTAATAGGTTAAAAACTTTTTTTATCCTATAGCCTAGGTTAAAAAATCACCAAAAACAACATCAACCTAACCATAGGTTAAAACCAACATCAACCAATAACCAGGAAAAAACGCCAGGAACATTCCAACAGTTTCGACCTGGCGTGCACAAACCTATAGGCATGGTCAAAAACTCCACCTATACTCCCTATAAGTCAAAAGCCAAGGGAATATCCAAAGTTTTTGATAAAGGGAAATTTCCAAAAGTTTCAACGAGTCAGCAGTTTCGATGATGAGTCATCATGTGATTACCAAGTCTTCAGGATCAATCCAAGAATTAAAGGACTCAGGATAACCAAGCCATTTTCACTAAAGATTTCTTCCCTCGTTTTCTGATTACCTTTTCAATTCTAAATATCCCTTGAGTTGTCTTTTGAAGCTCCTGTTCATAAAACGAACCCTGTATTTCCTCACCATTATAATCGGCAATCTTATAAGTTGGTGGATCTGTGTATTGATTGAGTAATAGTAAAAATCTCTTCCATCCATCTAGGCGTGTATCTTTTTTCAAATATATTCTTCTTCTTAGTTATCCTAACCTATCTCCAATCGAGAATCTAGGCTTAATGGGTTCTGAGATCTCATCACCGCACAAATTCATCCATACAGCATTTTCATTATTTTTAAAACTAGCCTTAGATGGTGTCATTTTAATAGAAGAGTGCCTAGTCTCATTATAATTACTAACCATTTCACCCAACACGTCTATATATCTCCTTGTTGAATTAGCTGTAAAGTACTTAAACATTTTCTCTCGCATCGTTCTGTTCCAGCGCTCAACGACGCAAGATTTTTCTTCATTCTCAGTAGATTACAACTCAACCAAATTCTTTACGTCTTTATTATAAAGTTCTTTCCCTTTATCAACCCATACTTTAATAGGCCTTCTACCGATCTCGAGTATCTTCACGAAGCCATTAGCGGTAGATTTTCCACTCTTATCATTTAATGGCACGATCCAACAATATTTTGAAAACACATCTATCACGGTTAACAGGTATTTCACACCATCATTATCTTTAGCGAAAGCCTGCATATCGACTAAATCAGCAGCCCATATCTCATCTATCCCACTAACACACACCTTTCTCTTTCTAAAATGCCTTACAACAGGTTTATGCAATTCATTCGCTAATTGATTGGTCCATTTAAGATCGGGTTGTAATTTTAAGCTTTTTTAAACCTAACCCGAGACTAGCTTTAGTAGATAACATAGGTTTCACTATAGCCCTCTCTGTTCTATCCCCTTAAGCTAGGATTAGGTATATTATTCAATTCATTAATCATTGCTCTATCGGCGATATTCCTAGAAGTCGCATCCGCGTGCTGGTTGTAAGCTAAATCATGATAATATGCAACGTTATCGACTCTATCAATGGGTTTCGACCAATCTTTTGGGGTTCCATCAGGATTCAGGCGCGAATCTAGTCTAGTTCCTGGTCCTGTAAACTGATGTCCTGGTAAATGCATCTCTCCTGGAAATTTAGCCCATTGTAACTTAATACCGCTACTTACTGAATTTAGAGACTCAACTAGATCCCGACCTTCTACTGCTTTCACGAATTGAGTCTTTGTTTTTCCACAAATATCACACGTGCCTCTAAGCATTGACCTTCCATTCTTCGTTATAACATTTTGAATATTTTTGGTTTCAGTATGAGTTTTACACTCTACACAATACATTTTAAATACAATTAGATATATTTAAAAAGGAAGTTAAAAAAAATTTATCGTGGAACGACATATTATCCAAGAGATGCATTTACCAGGACATAATTCGTGGGTAGATAATGTTAGAATAACTAAAAAAAAGAATATATTTGAAAAGGGATACACGCCTAGATGGACGGAAGAGATTTTTACAGTATCTCAGATTCAATACACAGATCCACCAACTTATAAGATTACTGATTATAGTAGAGAGGAAATACAGGGTTCATTTTATGAACAGTAGCTACAAAAAAGTACTCAAGAGATATTTAGAATAGAAAAGATTATCTGGAAACGTGGGAAGAAATAGCTGGTAAAATGGCTCGGTTACCCTGAATCACATAATTCGTGGGTAGATAATGAAGACTTAGTGATCATGTGATGATGAGTTATATCGAAACTTTAGAAATTCCTACCAGACTTGCGTCATAGTTCCTCCTACGACCTACGTTGTTCCATCTCGTGACGATGAGTCCACCTGCGTTGGCGTCAAACAAGCGTTCTCATTAATTTCGATAACTCGTGTCGCCAGCTTCAGTCAGAGGTATTTAACATGACGGAAGTAACCGTAAATCCTGTTACACATTCAGACGAAGCGTGACAGGGTCTCTTTTCTAAGTGTATTCGAACGATGCGTGACAGATTTCTGTGAAGATGGGTGATGAGCTTCAAAATTTCATATAGAGCCTGACGAACGAAAGACCCACGAATAGAACAATCTCTATCATAATATATAGCTGCATACAACGACTTTGAACGCTCGATCGATGCTTGTCTGCGGAACATTTTATAAATCTCTCAACGGAATTCATGAAGGCATCGCTTTGTTTTTAATTACAACAAGCATAGAGGGCATCTCAACAGAATCATGAATACATACACGAAAGCGTATGGATGGATGGATGGATGGATGGATGGATGGATGGATGGATGGATGGATGGATGGATGGATGGATGGATGGATGGATGGATGGATGGATGGATGGATGGATGGATGGATGGATGGATGGATGGATGGATGGATGGATGGATGGATGGATGGATGGATGGATGGATGGATGGATGGATGGATGGATGGATGGATGGATGGATGGATGGATGGATGGATGGATGGATGGATGGATGGATGGATGGATGGATGGATGGATGGATGGATGGATGGATGGATGGATGGATGGATGGATGGATGGATGGATGGATGGATGGATGGATGGATGGATGGATGGATGGATGGATGGATGGATGGATGGATGGATGGATGGATGGATGGATGGATGGATGGATGGATGGATGGATGGATGGATGGATGGATGGATGGATGGATGGATGGATGGATGGATGGATGGATGGATGGATGGATGGATGGATGGATGGATGGATGGATGGATGGATGGATGGATGGATGGATGGATGGATGGATGGATGGATGGATGGATGGATGGATGGATGGATGGATGGATGGATGGATGGATGGATGGATGGATGGATGGATGGATGGATGGATGGATGGATGGATGGATGGATGGATGGATGGATGGATGGATGGATGGATGGATGGATGGATGGATGGATGGATGGATGGATGGATGGATGGATGGATGGATGGATGGATGGATGGATGGATGGATGGATGGATGGATGGATGGATGGATGGATGGATGGATGGATGGATGGATGGATGGATGGATGGATGGATGGATGGATGGATGGATGGATGGATGGATGGATGGATGGATGGATGGATGGATGGATGGATGGATGGATGGATGGATGGATGGATGGATGGATGGATGGATGGATGGATGGATGGATGGATGGATGGATGGATGGATGGATGGATGGATGGATGGATGGATGGATGGATGGATGGATGGATGGATGGATGGATGGATGGATGGATGGATGGATGGATGGATGGATGGATGGATGGATGGATGGATGGATGGATGGATGGATGGATGGATGGATGGATGGATGGATGGATGGATGGATGGATGGATGGATGGATGGATGGATGGATGGATGGATGGATGGATGGATGGATGGATGGATGGATGGATGGATGGATGGATGGATGGATGGATGGATGGATGGATGGATGGATGGATGGATGGATGGATGGATGGATGGATGGATGGATGGATGGATGGATGGATGGATGGATGGATGGAGCATAATTCTATTAGAACAGCGAGCAGCTGTTGTCTATGGATGTGTCTAATTACGCGAGAGACTTAAAACCACCGCCAATCCTGGCGTTTCATTGCATAGCTCAATTATCTCTCCGCTGCAGCGAGACAGACATAGTTGTTCTTTAATTGGTTCCAGCTGAGATGGATGCATTACGAATATGGTATATTCGTGACGACGACAACGATGATGATAATGACGACGACGACGACGATAATGATAACGATGATGACGACGAGAGATGGACAGACGGGCACATAGGTAGGTAGGCGCCGTAGCCATTAAGGGATCCGCGATCGATCGAACCGAATATGGAGAAGAAGAAGCATAAGAAGGATTCAGTACTAACCAAATTGAAATTGAACGGTTCACTGGGGTTCCGTCGCTGACGACATTCATATAACGTCTATCGATTAGAATTAGAGTTCTGACATAAGTGCTCTTATTATAAAGAACCTGCTCACAATGCCACTTGGACTAACACTAAAAGCAGAACAATGACCCAACACAGTGAAAATCGCTTGTTCGTACCCATCGCCGTCAAATGGATGACAGCATCAACGAATACTTGCAGAGAAATATGAAATAGACATAGACAGACATAGACAGACATAGACAGATGAACTGATAATATTGTTTTTCTTGGGGCTAATATAGCGCCTTCGTTGCATGGATAAATGTGTTGATTGTCTGGCTTTTGCAACGCTAGATCGTTAGTTTATTTGATACCAGTTTGCTTGGAGGCAAAACATCCACATGTGGCCAGGTTTTTTTGCCTGTTTATGAGTTAGGTTAATATTATAACCTAAGTACGAGGCGACTATAACCAAATTATTGGTTGATTTTATGTAATTATAGGTGTATATAGATTAAATGTACTAGGTAGCAACGAATATAACAACTCTACTCATTAATAAAAACTGCACTTTTTGGCCGTAGTAGGACCGAGAGCGCCTTTGAGTAGATATCTTGCAGGAACGCCATAGTTATTAAGTTTCATTGATTGATCTAACATGTAATTAGACAAATGGCCAGCTCCATGGAAAACTCCCGTGATACAATGATAGGCTTAATACGAGAAAACGGATTTCAGTACAGCTATAAAAGCGTAATGGCGACGCTGATAGAATTTGTAATCACAATTCATTTCTCCACAAGGCTGCCCTTGTTTCAAATGATATTAGTGAATTATCTGCAAAGTTTGAACTAAATTGAATAATTTTTACTGGTAGCAGTTTGTGCAACGTTTTTGATCAATATCGAAAATTCAAGAAATTCGTTTTTTTCAACAGTACATCAAGTACAATCATAATCTAAAAGCAGATAAAATCATTTTAAAATGTGAATCAGTCTTCAATGTCTATTAAGTTATTGTCAAGTCAATGATTCAGCCCTACATAAATTGAAATATAACAAGAAAATTGAGAAACTGCAGCAATTCTTGGTTATCATCAAGTGGAGCTTGTGTCCCTATTGCTTCCATGTGGAAGATGTGTCCTTGTCTCGAAGCATAATGTAGCGAGTTCGTGTTGACACACAAATCAACAAGTCTCCTTTCAGCAGAATATTTTATTTATATTGAAGGAATTATATAGCGCCCATCATGAACATCTAGTAAGGAACTTTAAAAACAGTGTTTGGTGCCAAATTGTTGAACGTGGCAGATACAGATAAAAATTGCTTAAGGCTAATCTGGACAGTTTAATCCACAAAGCTGATGGTACATTTTTTCCCCATTGCAATGAAGAATTGCACCAAAAAATAGCCGAAATCATTTTAGACTTCCCTATTAGCTACACCTGTGGTGAACTTCTGGTCATTGATTGTGCCACGACTACAGAGTTGACTCATTGCTATTGATTAACTCACTATCAAACTTATCAAAATATAAAATCAAGCTTAAGATTAAAGATATTGGTTAAAACTGCTCGAACAAATAATTAGTCTACTCACTACATTACTACAATAATTGAAATATATCCATGTTTATTATTTATACAAGTTGCTTAGTCACTGCACACTTTAGTGCACAGTTACTCATTAATGCCATCTTTTTACAATGCTTATTGCAGTGATACATTGGGGTACATGAAGAATACTGACACACTGCTCACTCATAATCAACATGATTGTGTCAGATATTGATATTAAATAAAGTATATTTACATATCATCACAAACTTTAAACATTTCTATCCGTTACAATTGTTATACTTGGAATTGACAAAAAGATTTGTATTTATAATATCTAATGTTAACCATGATGTGGTAGTTATAACAAAGGTTGTGTTACTTAAATAGCAGTTGTTTAAATTTAAAATCAAGTTTTTAAATTTTCCTTTAAACCTAAGTTTAAACAAATATTCAGCTGATTGTAAAATGTAAACGCTCTAAATTTTTTAACTGTGCATTTTTGCTTCTTTGAAAAAAATTGTTATTGTGATTGCCAATATAATACAATTACCACTTTGTTGTTGTTAAATGAATACTAGGTTCATTATTATACATAACATCAAACATTATAGTCATGTTCATGAAACATTCACATTGAGTGAGAAAATGACATTGCCTACAAATTCTAAAATCAGAAATCGAACATTCATATTCATTATTCAAAAGGTGCTATTTTATTGCTACCTCTAAACATGGTCCAATTCCGTTCAAATTTTGAAAGAGTATACCTACAATCATATTGAATAAGGGCAGCCTTGTGGAGGAGCACTATTAAAAAAATTATTTCTTACCATGCATTTCTTACCATATATATATATATATATATATATATATATATATATATATATATATATATATATATATATATATACCTGATCATGGATAATGAGGATGGTGACGATAATCGTCGAATTGGGACTTCGATTCGTTTTCTACGGCGCTGCAGCATATTCGATTATCAATTGAAAATATTAACGATTTGGATTAAAATAAATCATGTGTGAAGGTAATTAAAAGGCAGCATTAACCGGTTATCACAAGGCAATGATATAATTATTTCAGACGGCTTCACGGCAAAACACGCAGGCTAAAATTGAGGAAAGATTTTGCTTTATTTTTATTTTTAGAAGGTGTCAAAAGAACCGTTCTTACTTATGGAACTTGTAGAATAACTATCAGGGCCGGCGCCAGAGTATTTGGCATCCTAGGCGAACCTGTCGCACTGCGCCCCCCCGCGCCCACGGCAACTAAGATTGAATTAATATTAACTTTCACAAAGGAATGCTATGGTGCCTTTTGTTTTAATTCGTATTTGCATTCAATAGAAAGAAGTAGAATAGAATAGAACATGTATAATCTATATAATGGTATATTCGTTTATACCGGTAATGTAATTTCAAAACTTTATTTTTCGCGCTTTTGCTTTAGCAAATGTAGAAACGAGTTCCATCAGTTCAATGTCTTTGGCAATGTCATGTTCAATTGACAGAGTAGCTAGTCCAACAAGTCTTTCTTGTAGCATGGACGTTCGCAAATATGCTTTTATCAGTTTGAGCTTAGAGAAGCTTCGCTCACCACTAGCCACAGAAACTGGAAGTGTCAAGAGAATTCGCAGAGCTATAACAGTGTTGGGGACACTATCTGTTAGATTATTTTTCAATATAAAGTTTAGAACATCGTGTGGCGATGTACACCTTGCAACTCGTCTTGAAATGGCTTTCAGTTCACTGCTTAGATCAACTACATCAATATCTTTGGAGACTCCATGTTGCAAAGCTTTTTCAAGATTCAAGCAATGTTCCATAACTTCCTTACTAGTTTTATTCTGCAAACTGTGAACATCATAGAGGAAACCAAACACAGAACTAATTTTTTGCATCAGAGTGAATCTTTCTTCAGCCGATTGTATTGCCGTGTCAAGAACAGCGAAGTAAAAGTTTACTTTGAATTTGTCTTTTGGATCCCGAATAGGTTCGTCGTCATCTCCTTCGTATTCAAATTGTTTCTTCTTTCTTCTGATACGGGTTGGTTCGGGTTCGAAAAGTGCTGGTATCTCTAAATTGACTGCAATTTCAGCTGCATCTACCAATGTTTTCTCAAACTCCGTGTCATTTCTGCGGTTTACGAGAAACTTCTTTGTTTCATCCAGATGATTCATGGCGCCACGTATATCTAATTCTTTTGCCTGAAGTTGTTTACTAGTCAATGATTCATGGCGCCACGTATATCTAATTCTTTTGCCTGAAGTTGTTTACTAGTCATGTTGATCTCAAACAAAACGTCATACCACACAACCAGAGAAACGACAAACTTAAAACTAGAAATGGCTTTTGCAATAACCCGTGCATCTGTCCGTGATGTATTACCAGATGCTCCTGTTAAATTTGTGTCATCCGCAATCTCTGCCAGAGCATCGTAGATATCACCAAGCTGATAACGAAGAGGTTTCAAAGCATCAATTCGACTTTCCCATCTTGTTTCACTAAGTGGTTTAACAGTGAGATTAGAAACATGTCGATTTAAAACTTCCCAACGACGAGTTGATGCAGAAAAGAATACATAAACACGTTGCACTAAATCAAAGAAAGCTGTTGCTTCTAAGCAACATTTTGCCGCATCATTAACAGCCAAATTCAAGGTATGCGCACAGCAAGGAACAAACAATGCTCGGGGATTGACATCTAAAATTCTTCGCTGGACACCATTGTCTTTTCCCTTCATATTGCTGCCATTGTCATATCCTTGACCGCGTAAATTTTCGATAGATAAAGACATCTCTTCTAACTGCCGAAGAATAGTTTCAGTCATACCAGCACCAGTTGTCTCCTTTAGAGGCACAAAACCCAAAAAATTTTCCTTTATAGATGCTACTGCTGCAATCTCATTTTCTGGATTTGAAATCACATCCACAAAGCGAATGATCATGGTCATTTGTTCAACATGACCAGCATCTGGTGTGCAATCTAGAATTATTGAAAAGTACTTAGCTTCACGAGCAGATGCTAGAATTTTTTGTTTGATTGCATTGGATAAAAGCTGAATCAGTTTATTTTGTATGTCTTTTGCCTAGATAATGTACATGTGTCTCATTTTCTTTAATCTTTCGAAGATGCTCATCCATAAGTGGGTCAAACAAAGCTAGAAATTCCACAACTTTCAGGAAGTTCCCGTTATCAGAAGTGTTCAGTTGCTCATGTGTTCCACGAAAAGCAAGATTTTGCATGCCAAGAACTCGAACTAAAGCAATCAGCCGTTTCAAGATTTGCTGCCAATACTGTTCTTCTTTTTTTATGAGACGCAAATGTTCGGCATCAATTGTTTTCATGTGTTGCAGTCGCAGCTCAAGTTCCTTCCATGACTGAAAATTCGCTAGATGTTCACTGCTTTTCTCGTGTCCTGATAGAATTGCAGACATGTTTTTCCAATCCTGTGAACCTTTATCAGAATGAGATGGCGCACCTATTGTGCTACTGGTAAACAGCTTGCAGCAGACGCAATAAACAGAGTCATTACTTACAGAGTACTGCAGCCAATGTCTGCGAATGTTTTCTCCACTGACAAGCCTGCGGTTGTAATGAATTTTTGAGAATTTTCTTTAAATGCTGTCTTTAGGAAAATCAAACTGCTCGACTTGTTCTGGTTCATGTTTCATCAAAATTTGTCGCATATGATCATCAAATTTGATCCAAGTAGCAGGATCGCCATAGTTAACATATAAACCAGTGAAATTATCGATTTTATGCACTTCAGATTTTGATTCTTGGTGAGAACCGTGCATTTCATTTTGTGGTTCAAACACTTCTGATACTGTCATTTCATCGGATTCCTCAGCTTCCTTGTCTGCTTCGGCTTGATTGTTTAACTCCTCTGGACTACCTTCGTCTCTGTGCGGTGTACATAGATACTTTAACAACGAGTCTCCTTGTTTTGTTACGTCTTTTTCATTTTCAGCCCGTCGTTTACGATACTGTGCACCAGACAATCGTTTTCTCTCTGCCATGGGGGATTGAAATAACGACGGAAACTGCAAAATACAATTTTATTATGATTTAGCTAATATTTTTCTATATTTTTAATTCATTTTTGTAAAATAAATAAAATATAAATAAAATAATTACAATTTACATATACAAATTTAAATATTTAAATCAAATGATTTTAAATATAACGTTGTACAAAAGTAAAACTAAATATCTTACCTAAAGTATTTAAGTAGCCAGTCGACGACAATCAAATTTCAAATATTTAATTTATTTTCAATTTTCAATATTTATATTATATTTACACGCCAGATTTTGATTTCGAAATGACGTCACCGGATGTGGCGTTATATCCTATAACGTAAGTAAGTAAACTAGTGATCAAATTTATACTATGCAATTCGTTTCATCTAACGGGAAAAAATAAAATGTAATATATTGCAATAAAACTTTAAATATTAACATAAATTAACTAAAAATTAAAAACTAAAAATTCCATGTTTAAAGGTCGGCGTCACTCCACTAAAAACAAAAATATTCAATCCATTTATTACTAATAGGTGGCGATTTTTTTAATATTTATATTTTACGTTGCTTTTAGTGCCGCCCCAGAAATTTGCCGCCCTAGGCGGCCGCCTAGTTCGCCTAGTGGTTAAACCGGGCCTGATGACTATGCAATTTGATAACTCTACAGGTTAAATGTATAAAATGCATGCTATAGATATCAGTAATGTATGATAAGAATTTGTTTTCTTTCTCGGTTTATGATTTCGAACAATTTAAGCCATTCGTGGTGTCTACATTTGCAAGTAATGCTTCAAAGGTGATTGACTAGATTGGTTATCTATATACTTGTAATTAGATTATTAAAAGGTGTCTAAATTGAAAGCAGTAATCAATCTGCAGCAATGTAATATCTATAAGGAATATATAGCGGATAGAATAGCACGGTTGCTAGCTGCTGCCGTCTTATTTCGCAAGGGTGTTCATCCAAGGCAGAGGTTTTCAATCTATTTGCTGCTGAAGGAGGACTACACCAATTATTTCAGCCGGGAGGTCGGTTAGATAAAACTAGGTGTTCACAAAAAGACGAATATTGAGGAGAATTGCGTGAATGAATTGTTACAATTTATGTCGTATGCTATATTTATGGGTGAAGTAAATTCTCAATTTAAAAATGAACTGGTTTAACGTTTCGGGATCATTATATCAAATGATATAAGTCAATGCATACCACGTCATTGATCCCTTTTTTATGGCAATCAATTTCAACACGGATGGAATTGAACTTATAAACGTATAGTGTACTTCAATAAAGGTGTGCGTCCTTACACAAAATTAGTCAAATGTGAAGAAACAATATCTATTACATCAAGACCAATAGGTGCATAAATGTGAGTATTAGTGATACTGTAATGTGTGTTTTAATGTGTGCATCAATATGTGCGTTGACATAACACTCGTTTCTTAGTACTTAATCGGACGAACATCAGAAGATTTCGCTAAGATGGTATGAACGATAGAAGGCGTTGACAGACGCTGTAATTATATACATGGCCTTCCCTCCTTTCACGATTTCCGGAATCCATCGTGGGCACAGACACAAAACGGAATACCGTTTCAATTCCCTCATTCCATTCAGATCTGAATACAGGGTTGAATTAAGCCCCATGCCGCAAAATAATAAAATAATTGTTAGGCAAGCTTTTTTAGTTTTAGAAACCCTTAATTTATTATCTATCGATGCTACATATATCACATTTTTAGTTTCATCATTTAAATTTTTGACCCTTGCACCATCTCAGAGCTGAGTTGTCGACACAGAAAATTGCTAAGCAAGAAATTTGTTTAATTTTTAAACAACTTTCACTTATTGTTGTATCAGTGCGATATGCAGGGTGGCTCAATAAAAAAATCATCCATCAGAAGAAATGCAATTTCTCATCAACCGAGTACTTTCATTGCGCGAGTGTTACGTGCCCTTCTTGAAAATCGATGCCATTATTTATACCTTCGTTAGCTATTGCGAGGTTTGCTGGTAGTTAAATGAAGAATATTCTTACGCACTTACATGCTTAATTGCTCAAAAGCTACGATTCCAGTGAATAAATTTATGGTGCCAGTCCAAAGCTTGGATAAAAGAGGGTCGCCGCTGCCGCATGTGGGATAATGGGAGACTCGTCTCGACGATTATTGTCACTGCCTCAGTGCTTTAAATTGGTGAATTAGTGAAGGTGACATTAATATATAGGTTTGTAAAATTGTGAAGTTTGTAGATTTTTAATTTTTTTATTCAGTTATAGAGTAAATCAGATTTGAAGGAGCCCACATGTACCAACCGGCAACTGTTTCGTGGCATGGGTGCCAAAGTAATGATCTACAAAGGCGATCGCAGTTATGATCATTAAACGAAAATGCTTGAAAATGTTTTTAATATTGAGAGCAACGAAAATACAGATGCTCACAATAATTTACTATTTCCTTTGCACCAGATCAGAGCTGAGTTTTCGCCACGCGAAATCGTTAAGCAAATATATATATATATATATATATATATATATATATATATATATATATATATATATCATCTTCCTCCTCTCTCCTCCTCCTGGTTTCATCCTTCCATTCCTCCTCCTCACTCTCTTCATCCTCGTTCTTCCATCTCCACGGCAATGCTACTGATCTCTATTAACTAAAACTGGCAGTTTTATATACATTTGAGACAAGTATTTGAGAAACGGACTTTCAGTGCAGCTACAATACCGTAATAGCGGCGATGATAGTAGCCTTTGTAATCACACGGTGTCGTTACTCTGCTGCAACAGCGTCGTTGCGCAAGATTTACGCAATAATCGTTTGCCACAGATGGTTGAAGTGGTTCAAAAGGATTGACATGGAAATTGACATCATATGATTTAACTGTTTTAAAAAGTCGTAAATAATGTTTCCAATCGACGATAACTACCTTTGACAAAGCAAAATTTCGTCAAACCTTGAACACATCGTTTAAATAGGACTCAACTTGGACACCTCTAATTCTAGTATACTAAGCTTTATAATAATCATAAACCAGTAATTTTTATAAATGAGTGGGTGACGAAAAACCGCTGCATTCAACGCTGAGAACTGTTCACTGAATTTAAGATCGCGATAAACTGTAGTAGATTCGTCCGAATTCTATATCGCCTCAACCAATAAGCTTCTCCAGTTCCTCTCCAAAACAATGGGCGCATTGACCTCGTTTCATCAGCTTCGCATTAACAGGCAATGGACAAATCTTTTGCTGTTCGTTTTTTTCTGTTTAATACATTGCACGCGTTAACATTTATGGAATGAGTGCATTTAACATTAATCTAAGGTTTGCCAGCTGATTGTCACAAAATGTCGTTTGACAATGAATATTCGTTCATCTGCCTGCGGATTTCTGGTGGTTCCCCGCATGTACTTTGCCACGGCCCAATCCAAGAGCTTCGCCTAAGTGGGTCCAACCAGCTGGAACAACCTCCCCAATCCTCGGTGGGAGAAGCTACTCTCTGAGGACGTTCCTGTTCTCCGTTTAGCTATGCATTGAGTCGTGAGCGCCTTTGATTAGTGTTGCGCTATATAAGTGCTCCCTTACATTCATTTTACTAATAAGCTCTGCTTAGACACCTTTATACTGTTGGGATACCATTCTACAAGTAAGTCTTCATCAGCGCACAATCCGAATTCCCTTGTGGTGGTAACTCCATAAACTTCTACACTGCTCTCACTTTAGTAGTGTCAGTCCCATGCCTAACAATTAGGGGAGGGCAATATTACTGATCCTGTTAACTAAAACTGACAGTGTTATATACAGTTGGTGTGCAGAAAGGCATTAATGACAATGAATGATAAAATGAATTTAAAATATGAAAAACGCTGACTGGCTATGAATTATGTCTTTCGGATTACAGCTGCGACTGTAGTAGTAATAATTGAAATCATTCAATCAACAGCCATGGGCTCATCGCCCGTAGGTGTCTGATGCCTTTCTGGTCATATCTCTCCACATGTCTCTGTTCATTGCTGCGTGGTTCATTTCTTGAAGATTTGTTCCACACCATTCTTCAATGTCATCTGTCCATTCTCTGTTTAGTCTTCCTCTTTTATTTGTTCCATCCATTATTCCACAAACCAGCGTTTGAAGTTTTCTACCCTCTTTCATTCTGCTTATATGTCAAAATAAACTTAGTTATCTCTGGATCACTTTTTGCATGATGTTTTCTGTCATGCCGAATCTTCTGTACAGTTCCTTATTACTGACCCTCCGAGTCCATCCTATTCTAAGCATTCTGTGGTAGCATTTTCTTTAAAATAATTATGAGCACTCTCTTTTGTGAACCCCTTGTTAGCACCCAGGTCTCACATCCATACAACGGGAGAGCGTTCCAGGGTGATGGCCCGAGTGACCAACCACTGAGAAAACACGATCAGTTTAGCAGTTGCACGGGTAAATGTGACAATGAGTAGGCCAAGCTTAGTAAATTCGCTGTGGGGGATCAGTGAGAAAAACCTTGCGTATTGTGGGATTTGATTTCTAAACGAGTTAATTTTTATAATTTATGTAGAAAATAATATATCATTACGACGCATGTGAATAAGATGTTGTTCTTTACACACTTATCAAGCGTCACTGGAGCATTATAACACAATCACGAAATACATTAATGTTACATTAATTTACAAAATGATTCACACATTAATGTTACATTAATTTACAAAATGATTCACACATTAATGTTACAGTAATTTACAAAATGATTCACACATTAATGTTATAGTAATTTACTAAATGATTCACACATTAATGTTACAGTAATTTACTAAATGATTCACACATGAATGTTACAGTAATTTACAAAATGATTCACACATTAATGTTACAGTAATTTACTAAATGATTCACACATTAATGTTACAGTAATTTACTAAATGATTCACACATTAATGTTACAGTAATTTTCAAAATGATTCACACATCAATGTTACAGTAATATACACAATGATTCACACATTAATGTTACATTAATTTACAAAATGATTCACACAAAAATGTTACATTAATGACCCATGAATGCCTGAATTAATTTTTCAATAATCAATGGACAAGTTATTGCAACATTTTGTCTTGTAATAATTTTGGACCCCATGGCAATTCTCAAGCGTCATTACGCTTAACTAGTGTTAATTGTTGCAGTTTAACAACACTGTGTGTTAACAAAGATCAGTAGCGTCGCCCTCCTCCTTTATCCAGGATTGGGACTGGCACTGGTTGAGTAGTATCACTGGAGGAGTTTTACGCTAACTATTATTTTTTCGCAGAGGTTTAACGACGTCGTATGGCTACAATTGCCGTTGACGTCCTTTTTAATATTTTATTAATTAATATTGGCCATACGATAACTATTATTAATATTCCACAGTTTAACGTCGTCGTATGACATCAATGGTCCTTGACGACAATTTGAAACATATACAGTACAGTGATAATAAATTCATAGCGTCCAAAAGACATAATTCATAACTGTCTGAACTTTAAACTAATGTTCATTGTTTTACACATAATTAATAACGGATTAACATCATCTATAATACACACATTATGTGGTATCTCTTGCATATGTAACAATATTTGCATCAATATTTGGATCAAGAATTGTTAAAAATAAAACAATTTGTGTATGACCAATCCCTAAGTACATTTGTCTAATCATCATACCTTCAAAGAATTTTGGCTTGGAATTTTGTCATAATGTTCTTATTCTATTAAACATTATTATAGAAATATTTTCTAATAATGTAAGTCTATACTATTTATTTAACATATTACACCAAGTGATAATATACAGTGAACTACATCTATGCATAGATTTTAACTTACTCATTGTAACTTTCTAATACAATTCAATTAACATTTGTCATATATGCATATATATGTATGAAATGACTCAAATGAGGTCAATTATTAATTATCACATGTTTGTATAAGTATTTAATTAACACAATCAATGCAAGGTATTTGAAATAAAGATTTTTCTTAAAATCAAAAGCATTAGCCATTCTACAGCATCTATTACTAAGTCTTGAGATAACTTTTCATCATAAATGCAATAGGTACTTGATGCAAGAAGACAACACTCCCTCAGCCGACTAGTACCTGAGTACGTGTTGAATTACATTTAGCAAATTTCAATCTGAATAAAGAGATCTTAATCTAGTGCAAAATGTTTTCCAGATATTTACAGACTGTAGCTGTGCATAATGTTTACCGAGATCATCCCACTCAATTCCCTCACCTAACATACACAATCGTCAATAAAATCAATCCATAAGAAACAAAACAAGACCTTCTTAACTATCGCACATTTTAACAATTAATTTTCACACATCAAAAACCAAAAAACTAAATTTGTTTAGAAATACATTTACACATCTTTTCCCTTACTAATAAGGTTTACAAGCATGTAAACTTTACTTTGCATACAACCATCACTTAGTAAATTCTTTGTATTAAAATCTATTTTATATAAAACACATGAATCTTTTAATGTGCTAGAGATGTTCTCTTTTCTACAATCTAACAATAGACGGTTAATATTTTCTATGAAATTACAAAAACTACAAAGTCCAGTTTCATGTTTCTTCATAAGAAGAAGTCTTTCATTTAGATTTACTTTTCCTAATCTTATTCTTGATATTTGAACCTATTTCCTTCTATTTGGGTCAGTGAATTTTAAGCACGTGTCCACCACAGGACAAATATATTTATAGCGCTGACCGTTGGAATCACTGTCATATTCAATCTGCCATTCATTAACTACATGAGATTTTATAATGGAAAAGATTTCTTGTAATTCTAAATAATTTGTTGAATTTAAAATAAGCAAATTAAGAGATTGTTTTGCTAAAGCATCTGCTGTTTCATTACCTAATATATTAACAAGAATAGGAATCCAAATTAAACATATGTTATTCATCTTAATTTTATTCATTGTTACCATTGTTTCCTGCAGAAGGAGTGGTCTAGAGTGTGAATAGTTACTTTTAATAGAAGTAAGAGCACTCAAACAGTCAGAAAAAACAGCAAATTTCTTATTATCTTGGTCTTATTCTCTGATGTCCGTAACGAAACCTCTTTAATTGCAGTTAATTAAGTGGCATAGATACAAGAATCATAACAGAGACGGACTTGTTTATCTATCTCTAAGGAAGGGATTGTATATGCAGCAGCAACCAAGTTATCAGCTTTAGATCCATCAGTGTATATGTGTGTATAATCATGATATTTATTGATATGTTCCAAGGAAAGAAGATGGATAAATTCAGAATTATCTGTTTTCTACTTTACTGATTTGTGAAGACTAAGATCAACTTTAATATCACTACTTAACCATGGAGGATTTATAGGGAGTTTTTGAGCTTGGAACGAGCAGTTTAGAAAAGAGAAAAAACTGTTTTTTCGTGAGTTTGTAGATTCATTCCTATGTCCAGATGTTCTGTAATCATTTGTCCAATGAGGTTCATACGCAGACCTGATGGGATGATCTGGACTTCCCAATATTTTTGCACCCAATTTCAGAGAATTTTGTAATCTTCTAATTTGTAAGGGCATTTCTCCGCATTCATTTTGAAGTGCAGAGGCTGATGTACCTTAGCGGCATCACAACTTAATCTTAGCGCCTCAGTTTGAATAGATGACAATCTATTCAATTGTGACTTAGTTGCTGAGAAGGAAACTATATCACCATAATCAATGACTGATCTAATAAGGGCTCTATAAATATTAAGTAATGCTTTTTTCGAAGCTCCCCAAGTATTACCAGATACAGCCCTCATCAAATTCATTCGGTTTTTCCACTTGATTAACACATAATCTATATGTGGTTGCCAGGATAATTTAGAATCAAAAATTACTACAAGAAACTTGGCAGTTTTTCCAATTTTAATAGGTTCATTTCCTACTTTTATATTAATATTTGAAATGCTACGTTTTTTAGTAAACAAAACCCCAATAGTCCTATTTATAGATATCTTAAAACCGTTTCTATTACACCATTCATCAATTGCACTTAAGGATAGCTGGAATTTTATTTTGTAATTTATTTTTATTTCTATGACCTGCATAAATGGAACTGTAATCAGCAAACAAGGTCATCTATACCCCTCCTATTCCATTAGGTATGTCATTAATCATAATAAGCAATAATAAAGGTGAAATTATGGACCCCTGAGGTGTGCCATTTTCTAAAATGTATTTGTCAGAAAAGGAATCTCCAATTTTTACTTTAAATGTTCTATTGGATAAAAGTTTACATTCCAATTATATGTTTTTCCTATAACTTCCATATTTATGAGTTCTTTTCAATAATGTAGGAATATGCAACATGTCAAATGCACGTTCAAAATCAATAAATATCGCTAATACGTCTTCCTTATTTTTTAATTTAAAAAAATACTTATCCTGTAATTTAAGAACTTGGTCAATGGTACTTTTGATTTTTCTGAAACCAGACTGTTTATTTGAGAGCATTTTATTATTCTCCACAAAAAACTGCAATCTATTTGTCACAGTGTAACATAACTTTACAAATAGTGGATGTTAATGAAATAGGGCGATATGAATCATCTGGTAAATCATTTTCTATCCAAATCTTATTGTAGAATGCTAGCAATGTCTTAAGGGCGTTTTTGTATTAGTGTTGAGGAAATTCATATAGAATTTTGTCATCACCCGGAGATTTACCACATTTAGAGTTACTTATGGCATATTTCAATTCTTCCAACGAAAAACCTTCATTAAGGGCCTCAATATCTTCTATGTCTGGTAAAGTATTTGAGGGAGTGAGATTGTATTCATTTTTAGCTTTCTTTATGTGCTCTAAAAATTTTGAAATATAATTTGTGTTGCTACCGGTTTTTGCAGACATTTGTGCTAACAATTTTGTATTTTCTATATTATTCTCAGCAATAATTCCATTTAAATTTAAAGTTGGGATGGAATTCTTTGATGCTGCGCAATTCATACGTCTAGCCATATTCCACACGGCTCCTAGTTTTGTCTGATCAGTTCATTCGGAGCAGTAATCTTCCCAAAAAACTTTTGCTTCTAACTTTAATGTCACTCTCACTACTGATTCTGGTGTTTATATTCTACATAATCCTTTAAATCATTCGATTTTAGGGCTCTATTCCTTGCTTTTTCTATTATAGAAGGCATCAGTGCATTTGTTATTCCAGAACGGAATATGTTTACGTCTCCTACCTGCCCGGGTATTATTGTTATTAGCATTCCTACAAGGTAATGTTTCATTAGCTAATGATGTTATTGATTCTACAATATTTTTAAATATTGTAGAATTTTTATTATTATCATTATCATTATTATTCTCATCAATAAGACCGTCAGTTATGAAAAATTGATTATTTTTCTTAAATTCTTTCCATTCATCTTTCTTTAATTTCCACCCGTGCATACTCATACTAGGCTCTATATTGATATCTTCATTAACAGTAATATTACACAGGTAGTGGTCTGATCCCATACTGTTATTTGTAACATAATGATTATGTGGACTATTTAAGGCCAATTCTTTTGTCACTATGGACAGGTGTATGACTGAACGATTTTTAGAATTTATAGGAAGAATACGTGTGGGCTGTCCAGTATTTAATACTCAGTGGTGTATGCAAGACCTTAAACTTCAATACCAAGACGAGACCGAGACAGTGAGGTACCGAGACCGAGATAGTGAGGTACTGAGACCGAGATAGTTAGGTACTGAGGCCGAGACCAAGACCGAGACAGTGAGGTACCGAGACCAAGACACTAGGTTCAAGACAGTTCGATATAGTAAAAAGCAAGTGATCCTATATGAAAGGCTGTAAAATACTAATGTAACAGTTTTCGGAAATAAAGTTCATTTTTAATTTCAATTTGAAACTTAATTATAATGTATATTGCATCAATTCCCTAGAACAGTTTTTATATTGCCGACTTTTATCTTTTTCGATATTTCTGCTTCGGCCCATCTTCTGAATAGTATAAAGAAAGCACGTCTGAAATCTTCTAGACGATTTTAAAGTTTGGGGAGGATGTGGATTGTTGGTCTGGCGATGAAAAGAGGCGATGTGTGTAAGGCTGGTGATTATTATTATTGTTAGTGGAATTATTAAGAATGTTATTAGTATTATCTGTGGGTGGCTGTGCCCTGTGTATATAGATAGGGTGAATCCGTCGTCGGTCTGTCGGTCGAGCGCTTGAGCGCAGTAGTTGTGACAATTTGGATGAGGAGGAGGAGAAGATGATGATTTGAGATGTGAAGTCGATGAAAGGCGCTACATAGATGAATGAATCCGTATAGAGATAATAAGAATAATAATAATAATAATAATAATAATAATAATAATAATAATAATGTAGAAACGACGCAGTAATAAGACCAAAATAACGATGTCGCTAGATGGCGGCTCATGTTAACAATTGATTACATAGGCGGAGATGGGAAACGGCGTTATTTTAAATTATATGATGCTATAATGACATTTGACTTACTTAAAAATATCATAAAATTGTATCTTTCATACTTCAAAGTAACTTTTCTGTGAATGACTGAATTAAATAGTTATTACCGTAAGTAAGTTTTGTCATTGGAAACTTTTTTTTAAATGCCGAAACACGCTATAAAAGACGTCTGGACAATACGTCGTTATCGCTTCTCGGCCTTTTGGTCAAGATCAAAGCGTTTACTTCCTTGTCGGCTTAATACCTGACATGTACTTTAACCAGGCTGCGTGAGGCCCTCTGGGCTCTCGGCCTAGGCTGGTGGTCAGATAATCCCTGATCCGCTACCCTGGTTTTAGTACCTCCTCACTGAGGGAGAGATGAAAAAAATAAAACGGCCTAGGTAGGCCTACTGCGTTATTACAAGGCAGAAGCTTGACAGATAGTGTTAGACCGTAAGGCGGTGCTGTCCAACACGCCGATCGCATGCGGCCCGTTTTAAGTGACCCGCTCGGGCTTGCAGAATTAGCAATTTTTAAAAATTAAGTAAAGACAAGTCACTTGTTGCCTATTTTCATACTTGGCTCATCAACATGATGATAATCGTCATTGTCATTATGTCACTGTCATTGCTATGGCTATTATTATTACTATTAAGCTTGTGATTATCGTCGCCATCATCGCCGTCGTCGTTATAGAAGAGAAAGAAGAAATGATGCCGAGAGCGACTGGTTTTGGATAAGAAAAGTAGGACGTGTCGTGTGTGTTGCTTTGTTTGGACTGGTTTAAACACATGTGGAGGTTGCGATGATGATGATGATGATGATAAATAGCGTATTTGTCGTTGTCGATTTCCTAAGATCAGATTTTGAGGCTCTGAAAAAAGCCGTTTTCTTTCCGATCTGGAGACGCCGGACGAGGGCCGTTCCAGACGCTTACTTGGAGATGGTGTACTTTGTCACCGCCTTCGTGCCTTCGGACACGGCGTGTTTGGCCAGCTCGCCGGGCAGCAGGGCCGGACGGCCGTCTGGATTTCGCGACTCGTGATCGTTGATCGGCGGTTGTAGTGGGCCAGACGGCTGGACTCGGCGGCGACGCGCTCGAAGATATCGTTGACGAAGCTGTTCATGATGGACATGGCCTTCGACGATATGCCCGTGTCGGGATGGACCTGCTTGAGCACCTTGTAGATGTAGATGGCGTACGACTCCCTACGGCGCCTCTTGCTCTTCTTCTCGCCGGCTCGGGCTGCCTTCGCTTTCGACGCAGCCTTCTTCGCTCCCTTCGACGCTGGTTTGGGCGGCATGTTTCTACCTTCTTAGACACGAGTAGTAGAATGAGAAGAAGTAGTAGCAGACCTCTGACACGAACAGACAGACACGAAAAACGCCTGTCGAATGCGGGCGTATTCATGTGCGCGTGACGCGGGGCGCCGAGATCCCGTGAGTCGATTAGTATGCGTGAGCCGGGGCAAACACGTTGTGCGCTAAGTCGGCTTAGCCGGCTGCGTTGAATATATTAAGCAGTCGTCTGCGGCATTATTGCGAAGGGACGCATATCATCGTTGTTATGGATGCGTCGTTAAATAAACTTATATCAGTGAGCATTATTGCGAATCGCAAGAGAGGAAGGCTGTGGATCGTTCTGTTGGACGTAGTACTAAGAAGAAGAAGAAGAAGAAAAGATGTTCGGACGCGGAAAGGGAGGCAAGGTGAAGGGAAAGGCAAAGAGCCGTTCGTCGCGAGCGGGATGCAGTTCCCCGTCGGGCGAATCCACGTCTGCTGCGCAAGGGCAACTACGCCGAACGAGTGGGCGCCGGTGCTCCCGTGTACCTGGCGGCCGTGATGGAATATGTGGCCGCCGAGGTGCTGGAGCTGGCGGGAAACGCTGCTCGCGACAACAAGAAGACGAGGATCATCCCTCGTCACCTGCAGCTAGCCATCCGAAACGACGAGGAGCTGAACAAGCTGCTATCCGGCGTGACGAGCGCTCAGGGCGGTGTTCTGCCGAACAGCCAGGCCGTTCTTCTGCTGAAGAATACGCAGAAGGTGGGCGGAAGCGGCAGCGGTGGCGCCAAGTAAACAACTGCTGCGCTGCCAGACAGCTTTGACAGCTGCGAGAAAACGGCTCTTTTCAGAGCCACCAGATGGTAGAAGAGAAATAAGAGTTGTTGACGTTGAGAAGATGATAGTTGGACGGCCCAACCACCCACCCACCCCAGCCTTTGGTGGGACGTGAAAAAGTGAGTTATGAATGTGGAAATAGCGAGTCTGTTTACTTTGAGCGTCCCAAATGATGTAAAGCACATGATTTCTGTGTGATGGTGTGGATTTGGACCGCTGAAGGTAAAGACGGCCCAGTGTTTTTGTGTGTTTTTGTCTTGAATATGTGGAAGCAAATTCGATACCAAATACCAAACGAAATTATAAATTTGCGCATATCCTTACTCGCCCTGAGCAACTCGAAGTTGTTCCAATCTTTTCAGTTACGGTGGTTTTACATCAATGACAAAACTAATAGCCAATAGCTATTGTCTGTAAATAGGCCTAACTTCAAATTGCGTAAACGCAAACTACCACAATTTCAGATTCTCTCTCAGATATTTTTCCACTTTAAGACAATTGAATTGATTTCAGTATTGTGGCGGACTCCTTGCGGCGGCGACGACCATGCTGTCGTAATGGATTTAATCGAGGTGCTATAGAAGTCAATGAATGATCGGGCCAGTCAAGCAGTTCGGTATACATGGGCATCCCGTCCTCCTTACGAGGTTCCCTGTCAGGAAAGGAACAGTCCAAGGAGGCGGCTGCCTCTTCCACCCCTTCTGGCGCCTTCGAACCTTCGCTCGACGCCATCTTGAAAGCGACTTCGAGTTCCATATCATGTTCTTCTATGCCTCCAACCGCGGGCAGAGGGCGACGATGGGTCTCTCTTCACCGTCAGGGTTCTTATTTTCAATTCGACAGAATCTTGGCTAAACTAGGCGATAATTGGACGAGATAAAGATGAAGACGGTGCCAAACAAACGCGCTACTTTATATAGGGCAAATTGCAGGGCGTAGTGAGGCCTTTACTATTAATAATGACGACGCCTTCGGATAGCCAATTAAATCAAAGGCCGCTTTATTACAATTATCATAAACTTCCTGTCAGAACGATATAATATGCAGAGATACACTTCTATCTCTTAACTTAAGAAAAGGCGTCACAACAAATCAACTAATGCCATACAATTGTTCAAGGCGGCTCACTATAACATGTATGCATTGAACTACACAAAAGTCAATTAATCATCGCAATACTTCGGCGCCATATTAACCTTCGTAACTATTTACTGGCCGCTATAAAGACATCCAAAACTTATTAACTATCGCTAAACTCTTGTGCCCGTGACCGATCAACTATTACTCAGTCACAACCTCCTCAATGCAAATGGTGGCCGAAAGCGCAATGATCAAGCCGGAGTTTCTTTAGCTTCTCGATTAGCCGAAGTCACTGCCAGATAGGGTTCAAAACCTTCCTCGCCCGTGTCCAGGTCATATCCTCATGCTCCCTTCCATGGATCCTTGGGCCTATGGCGGAATTTTACTGGATAAAAATTGTAAACTGCAAACCACAAGAAACCCAACTTCTTCAACGGAAGCGACGACAACAACAAGGGGAAAGATGCACTATACAAAGAGCCTACATCATACTACAATTATATAGCGCAACCTCTCCTTAGTTACATTGAATAGCTAATATAAATAAAACTATCACTTAATAATCAAATAAAGATTAACCTTAAGTGCAAAAAAATTACTTTTCGTCACAGTATCATGTGACTCACGCGTTAACCAGATTTACCGTTTCTCGTTGATTCCGGTTTCAGTTTCTAGCGCAAAAGTTTAAGAGAGTTAACGCGAAAACTAATAATAAGTTTAATAAGTTTTGGATGTCTTATCAAGGCCGCTTGTCCCAGACAGAACAAGACTTTCACTTCAAGACAGTTTCAAAAAATTTGAGACACTACCTCGAGACCGAGACCGAGACATCAGGCTTCCGACACCGAGATTGAGACAATAAGAAACTGTCTCCAGACGTCTCGAGACCGAAATACTGTCTCGAGACCATACAACTCTGTTATTACTGTTAACTTTTTATCATTTCATTTTAAAATTTCTTGTAGAATAAGACCTCTTTCGTTATTATTTGTGCACCCCAACTTTTGCTATGTGCATTTAGGTCTCCTAGGATAAAGGCTCTTTTCTGTTGGAATAAATTTTCTAATTCTGATTTTGCATGTGACATGATCAAATTCCTCAATATTGACTTTGCTTGACTCTGTCACATTTATTGCTTTATAATTGCTAAAATCGAAATTAAGGAATTCCTTCATGTATTGACCATGTGTTTGGAGTGGTTCAGTGGTATTTTTGTTGTCATTCAACATTTGATTTGCAGAACTAACTTTAGTACTGTTTGCATTTTCATTTAATGTGTGTTTTGATGGTACTGGTTGTCTGTCTACTCTTTGTGCGTTTGTCTCACTTTGTAGTCGATGCATCTTGGCTGCTTCTGCATAAGACATCCTCTCCACAGCCCGAATTATCAAAATTTCCTGAGTTTTTATACACAGGGCACCTCGAAGAGCAGCACTATGCTCTCCACGACAATTTACACATCTTTTAATTTCTTGATTAGGACAATCATTGTATGAATGATTTTCACTACATCCACTATAAATAATTGTCTGAGGACATTGAGATTTAGTGTGTCCAAAATTTTGGCACTGATCACATCTCATTGGCTTCGGAATGTATTCATGTACCTTAAATTTTCTGCATAGGCCAGAATAAAAGGTGGCATTTCCTTTCCCTGAGTGAATGTTATAACGACTGTTTTACTAGTGCCAGGATTGCCAATCCTTTTGATATGATCAGCTCCAATAGCTTTTGCCAGTTCAGATAAGTTTTCATCAGTTTCATCTATTCCATGGATTACGCCCTTTGCCAAAAATGGAACCTTCTTGTTTGGAGTCTCCTAAATCCTGAATCCGGGGAAAAGAACTGGTCTTTGACAATTCATATGGGAGACCAACTGTCACACTATATCCACAGAGCCTATATAGCTTCAATAGTCTATTTTTCTGATCCTCATTATGTGTTAGTATTCATAGACCTTTATCAACACGGATTGTCTGAACAACCTCACCACCTGTCTGTGCAGTAATTTCTTTGAATAACAGCACAGGCTTGGAATTGAAAAGTTTATGCAATAAATTAGCCTCGCCAGACACAAAGGCCGTTCTATACAGGCTATTTTGATATCTAGTTTTCTGTACAATATGTACAATAATTCTGTCTGGCATTTATGTCTGTATTAGAACAATTGTATCTTGTTCCAAATCTTTATGTGTTATCCGTGTGCCATTTATTTCACATTCAGTTTGCTCATTTACGCCACTCTTCGTTACAATGCTATTTTCCTCACCATTTTCCAGATCAATTACATCCAAAACTTCATCTTGAATTGAATCTTGATATGTTACAGAATTCTTAACACGTATCTCATCAACACATTTACCATCAGCATCAACATATCTCTCACACACATCCACACATCTTGCAGATTCTTCAATCCGATTCTTTGTAATATGCATTTTGCATATTACAAAAAATCGGATTATTACTTGTTATATTCGACTTCTTTTTCTTCGGTTGTGTAATTCGAAGACGCGGCTCACCACAGTGCTGAACCTCGAGGCTTCGAGGAGATCCCACCTTCATGTAGTCCTTTCTCTTGAATCCAGAATTTCCAGTGATTCTGCAAGAGATTCGTCCAGTTTTCATCTCCAGTGATTGTGACCGACGACGACGTGCTAATGTTTCAAAGTAGGATTCAAAGGCCATGTTCTCTGCTACATTAGGCCTGGGAAGATTGTGACAAGAATTATAGGTTGCAATTGATTCATGGTCATCTGTTTTATCGTTTGCAGTGTCTTCGCTTTTCTTCCTTGTGTCAATGTTTGTAGTCAAACCAATCGACGAATCAGACCCAATCGGCGTCGACTTGTTATTTAGATCCATCGATTGTACATGGGATTTTTGTTTCCCTTCTAATTTCTCTTCTCCAGTTATGTTCAACGAAACGTCACTCGACTTTGAAGAACTCGATGTTATGTCAAGATTTCTTTTTCGTTTATTCTTTCCCATTTTCGATTCATTTACTTCATTTGCCGCCAATTCTAATAATACAGCACTTACGCGTGTTTTACTTAATAGGGCGCGTGTTTTACTTAAAAGAGGTGCCTAATTGACCTGACTAGCTCTCATTGTTGTATGTTATAGCATAGTTAGCTACTCTTTAACGACACTGTGTGGCAACAAATCTGATAAGCGTCGCCACTCTTTTTGAATTAAAGATATGCGAAGTATCCTAACTTGGAGAAATAACTTCATGTCATTTAAGATGATAATTTAAACGATGCGTCAAGATATTTCCTATTTTAATAGCAATAATACTAAATAATAATCATCGTTCATTCTAAAACTTATTGCAGACGCTGTTTGATTGCAGACAGTGTGTGAACAAATGTTGGCAAATTGTTACAGGAGTCGAATTTAACCGTCAGCGGCCATACAAGGCGGCAATTGCATTACACGTCTCATTTTAGCAAACGCCGCCTAGCGAAAGAAGGACTAGTCAAACTCACGAGGGACACGGGAATCGATCCCGGTTTCTCAGCTCAGCGCCCCATTGTACGATTAGTGACGCCGTTATAAATCACTGTATGGAAAGAGTTACTTTAAGCATTTGCTATCAACGGTCTTTGCTATTCGTCTTTTCTTTCTCAATTCTGATTGGCCATTTTGCTTTCTTCTCTAAGTTCGGGTACGAATAACGTTACGCCAGACTTTAAAACACTATAATGTGATCTCGTCATCGCTTAAAAGAGGTGTTCAATTTTTTCTTTCATTCAGTGAATGAACATGTAACACAAACCAATGTGTTTAACACATTATTGCGGTGGCTGCAGTTTAACGACACTGTGTGGTAACAATGACCATTGGCAGCGCCCTCCTCCTTTATTCAGGCTAGGGACTGGCACTGGCAGAGTACAGCTAATGGAGGATTACGCATTATTGCCTGTAGGTAGTTGCAGTTTAACAACACTGTGTGATAACACATATCATTAGCGTCGCCCTCCTCTTTCACCGAGGCTTGGGATTGGCACTGCCTGAGTTCTTGTATGTATGTATGTACGTATGTTTGTATGTATGTATGTATGTATGTATGTATGTATGTATGCAATGGAATAGAGTAATGTCCGGGGGTAATGTCCTGATACCATATAATCCCGGTAATGCACCAAAATGGTTTTTGTCAAATTGTCACAATCTGTGGTAGAATTATGAATAAATCCAGCCATTAAATTAAAATACTGGACCAGTTTACAGTCGCGTCAATGCTGCATGTATTGAGCCCAACCAATAATAGCGAAAGCTAATAAAATTAATGATTTCACACCTTTTAAAGTTTTACATTGGTCCTATGAGTGATTCAGTATAATCAGATACGATGATTGCAGTTTTCTGGGAACAGATTGACAGATCACAACACATGAGCGTACGTGTCCTCAATAAATATTCAGGTCAAAGCTATAAATCAATCAATGCAATTTATAGCGCCTCTTCAAGATAACAATTCAAAGGTGCTCCCAACAAGGCCCAGTCAACAAGAAAGTCTCCTTAGCTCTAAGCTTACCTTGCAGCGGCGGAGTTTCACACAAATTTGAGCCATGCTATACAAGTCTTACATTACATTTCAACCAACACGTTTTGCTTTAAATTTAAACACAGCCTGAAGACTTTCATGTTCCAAATTTGGCTATGTGTTGAGTTGTGAGCGCCTCTGAATTCGAGTTGCGCTAGAAAAATGCCACTTTAGGCCTACATATTACATTCCTGATAATTGCTTCAAAATGTTTTGTTTTAGATTTCTACACAGAAGGTGTATTCCACTTGAAATCCTTTAACTTTTTTCATCCTCATCAACACTCTCATCCTGATGTCAGAACCAACGGAAGAGAAGAAAGCAGATCATGCTGCAGTTGTAACTCCATTCTCCAATTAAGGCGACCATTACGTCACCGGAAGTGCTGGACACCGTCAATCTCTCAGTCAAACCGGAAGTTTCTGATGACGTTCTGCAACCGTTGACTCCGCCCTAAAAGATATCATCAAGTTGACCGCTGTACCAGCAATGAGCCAGCCAACAGTGGTGAACCAGCCAACAGTCCAGAACCAGCCAATAGTTCAAAGCCAGCTGCGATACCAGCTAATGAGAAAGCGGCCCTTGGTGTGGCCCCTGGATCGAACTTCAAGTCCCAACCGGACGACTTCTACCGCACGATCTTATACTTCTCTGGAATGGGTCGGGTCATACGGTCAGCCCTTGCCGAGGGGGTCTACGTAGACGAGAAGAACCGCAGGAGCACCATCGATCCAGAGGAGGTCAGCCTATACATGAGAGAAGCGTCTAGGAAAGATGCAGGAGGTCCGAGATCTGACTCAGGACCAACCACAGAGCTGGTGACATCCGCCAGAAACAAGCCGCTAATCTATCTGCCGACTTTCGTCGGTTGCAGACGCTGTTGGAAAGCTTTCAGAAGCGCTGCCAGTACGCAGACCCCGCGAAAAGAAGCAGATTTTGAGAAAAGCAAAAGAGGAAGTGAGACTGCTAGATATACTAGAATTTATAGGAGTCATTATTTGGTTCAATCATTCATTTTAATATTTTTATAGCGCCTCCTCTGAGAAGGCACTGCGTTGTTTGGTCTAGGTGCTTGCACGGGTTACCAGAAGCTAAACACCAGAAGAAAAAGATAGGTCGTTAGTTTAAGCAGCAGCAAACACTTTTAAATACATTTAAATAAGTGTGGCTATCAGTATTCATCTTTACATTGTTTAAGTAATATGCGTTTCATTCAGTAGCAATATACACCAGATGCAATCCTATTGATCTATCGTAAGCCTACCATCTAATTGCTAAAATGTGATATATAATGAATTGACATAAGCCGTTCTAGAAAAGATAACAATATTATTTATTCATAATCAGGTATTTACAGAGCTACGTAGATGCAAGCTAGAGGTGTGTAGTTTTACTTTATTATGCTAACTATATCCAGCGGTGACCTTTTCCACCACATCATCTGATATCATCCTTGCGCTCGTGATCGATCATCCAAGTCGATTTTTTCAATATTTCTGCGCTATTTCAATGATTGTTCTACTTTTTATATAATGTCCTGGAGTTCTATATTGATAGCTTTTCGTTCCGCATTTTTTCGTTTGATTTTGCAAGAATTTTGCACGTTTGAGAACCATTTTATCGCAGGCTATCTAGGCCACGTGACTACGTGTCCGAGGCTCAGCCAAGTGGAGTCACCTCGACCGATAGTCACGGATGGCTATTCAGTCTACCGACCAACACGTGTTGGCGACCCATACAACTTACTATGCATTGTTTTGCTAATTGTTCTAGCATTTTGTTGATGACATTATTTTAGCATCATAAATCTGGATTTTTGAAAAGGACTGTATTAAGGTATAATTGATTCATCCTGCTTTATCCAGGTGTATGACTAGCGTTGTCATGGTGCAGACGGTGTTTGAGTTTAATTGTCTCGTCATGTCACATCGTCATCGTTGCTTCGCGACGGTTGACTACATGAATGGGAAAGTGATGTCCAATGCTTTCTGTCTCTTACGATGTTCATTAAGCTTGTGCCTTTTACATCAGTCCACGCCATGACATTGTGAAACCAGCAGATTCTGGGTCTTTCGACTTCGGCTTCCTTGCACTATACCCGACATCACACTGTTCTCAATACTGTATTTAGGCTGTCTCACGATGTCCCCAAAATACTGCCGTTTTCTGGATTTGATGTGACCCAACAGTTTGCTGTCAACTTTCGCATCATGCACTTGTTCTCAAATGCTTGTATGCGTTTCTCTTCTTCATTCTTTTATTCTTCACGCCTCACAAGTCACAGCCACACATGTACGTTGAGTTTTATTTGATATGTCGAGTAGGAATTGATGTCATGTCATGTCATATCGTCATCGTCGCTTCGCGATGGTTGACTACATGAATGGGAAAGTGACGTCCAATGCTTTCTGTCTCTTACGATGTTCATTAAGCTTGTGCCTTTTACATCAGTCCACGTCATGACATTGTCAAACCAGCAGATTCTGGGTCTTCCACGACTTCGGCTTCCTTCCACCATACCCAACATCGAACTGTTCTCAAAATTGTTTTAGGCTGTCACACGATGTGCCCGAAGTACCGCAGTTTTCTGGATTTGATGTGACCCAACAATTTGCTGTCAACTTTCGCCATTTGATACACTTGTTCGGTGGTCACCATTGCTGTCCATGGAATTCTGAGCAGTTTCCTCATGCACTTGTTCTCAAATGCTTGTATACGTTTCTCTTCTTCTTTTTTTACGCTTCACAACCATACTTTGCTACTGGCCAAGCCAAGGCCTTCATGAGTCGCAGTTTGGTTTTAGTACTGACTGATTTATTCTTCCAGAGGCTTACCAACTTAAACATGACTGACATTCCCATAGCTAATCTTGATTTTACCTCACTCGCGCCGTCCCCGTCCTTCGTTACTCTGTTCCCCAAGTATGTAAATGAGTCCACTTGTTCCAGTTTGTATCCGTCCACTTTGATCAAAAGTGTATCATTGTTATTTGTCATTACTTTGTCCCTGCTACGTTAATCAGCATACTGTATTCTTTTCCTGATATCTCAACACGTTACACCAACTCCTGCAAATCCTCAGATGAAGTGGCCAGTAGCACGATGTCATCAGCATATCTAAGGTTATTTATAGTCTTCCCTCCAATCATGAATCCCTTGTGGTAGCCTAGTAGTGCTTTTCGCATTACCTGCTCTGCCAGAATGTTAAACAGTCTTGGTGACAAATAACATCCTTGTCGGACTCCTTTCTTGATACTAAACCATGTCGACATAATTCCGTCTGTCTTGACAGTAGCTCGTTATTGTTTGTAGAGATTTCGCAATAGCTGAACGAGGTGGAGTGGGAAACCCATCTCCATCATGGTTATCCATAGTTGATCGTGTTGAATCATGTCAAAAGCTTTTGTAAAGTCAATGAAGCAGAGGTACAGTGGTTGTTTCCTTTCTCTCGCTTTCTCGAAGATGATTCTTAAGTTCACAATTTGATCTCGCGTGCCTCTTCTTGGCTTAAAGCCAGCCTGTTCTTCTGCGATCTCTGTTTCCAGCTTGGTCTGGCTGCGTTCCAGTATCACTCGTAACAAAATCTTACTGGCATGTGAGACTAGGGCAATTGTTCTGTGATTACCACAGTGAAGTAGATTTCCTTTCTTCGGCAGTGGAATAAAAATTTACTGTGACCATTCTTCTGGCCAATCCCCGGTCTCCCATACGTCCACATATATATAGTTTGTAAGAGTCATTTCTCCACCAAATCTAAATAGCTCAGCGGCTACGCCATCTGGGCCTGGTGACTTCCGCATAGCTGCTTTCAATATGGCTCGTCTTATCTCTTCTTTTAGTGGCGGTGGTTCCTTTTCTTGTATTTCGATTTTTATGTCTTTTTCCTCTTTTTCATTGCTGTAGAGTCCTTCGCAATATTCTTTCCATTTTTGGTCTACTTTTTCCGGTTCAGCAAGTTTGTTGTTGTTGTTGTCATTGATGGCTGTGGTTCAAGCTTTGTTTGTAATACAGGTCTGGTGTTACCTTTCCTTTCGTTCTCCTCCAGCTCGTTGCATAATGTATCCAATTCCGACTGCTTGTCTCTTCGTAACATTCGTTGTACCTCATTTCATAGAATTTTGCACTCTTGTGGATACTTTGTTTTTGCCTCTCTTTTCTTTCTTATTAATTCAAAGGTGTCACTGGAGATCCAATTCTTTCGCTTGTCGCAGTTCTTGAGTAGTGTTGTTTTGGCGGCACTCAGAGCGATATCTTTAAGTTGTTACCATAGTTCATCTGGTGTGTGTGATTCGGCAATTCCCTCCTGTGCTTCGAATCTGTTAGTTACTTCAACTTGGTATTGCTGTTCTATCTGATTGTTTCTGAGTTTTTCAAAGTCTAGGAGAAGAGGTTTGATGATTCGTTTCTTTTTGAATCTTAAATGCATTGTCGGTATTACTAGATTGTGGTCCGAGTCACAATCTGCACTGAGGCATGTGCGGGCGTTATTGATCGATTGTTTCCAATGATTATTAATAGGATGTAGACGATCTGCGTTCTGGTGTTTTTGTATGGGTTTCTCCAAGTATATCTATGTCTATTGTGCAGTCGAGAAAACGTATTGGTTATAACCAGCTTGTGTTGTGTCCAGAAATCCACCAAAGTTTGTCCTCTGTTGATTCTTTTTCCGTGGCCATATTTTCCGAGAACATCTGCTTCCATTGCACCCTCACCAACTCTAGCATTGAAATCTCCTGTAATCAGCAATATGTTTTGTTTGAGGGTCTCTGCAATCACCTGATTTAACTCTGTGTAGAATTGATTGATTTCTTCATCTGGATTGTCTGATGTTGGTGCATAGAATTGTATCACTGTCACGTTTCTTGGTCTAGATGAAACTGTGGCTGTCATTACTCTGTTGCTCACTGGATTGTAAGATATTAGACTAGATGCAACATTCTTGTTCATCCAGATGGCTACTCCGTGGTGTTCCCTGTTTGTCTTACCTGAGAAGAGCACTGTATGTCCATCCAGCGTCTTGAAGTGGCCATTGTCTGACCATTTGGTTTCTGATAACCCGCATATGGAGATGTTTAATCTTTCGAGTTCATTTCCAAGTATCGATAATTTCCCGATCGAGTTCAACCCTCTCACATTCCATTGTCTTATTTTGATCCTCTGTCTACCGTTTAACTGGATTGATTTTTCCTTTCTTTTGTTTTCTATTGGTGATTTTGTCGATGGTGTAGACGATGATGATGATGACGACGACGATGATGATGAGTCAGTAGCACACTTGTCGGCACCCATCCTGACTCTCACGGTGGATGGCGCGGGCCTTTTTATCCTGGGCGACGTCCGAGTCAGTATAGTTTCTATATTCTGTTCCATTCATGTTCTGTGGGGAGGGTGTGACCAGCTGAGTACCCATTCTCTTGCTGGTTTCCCGCAGTTGATTTACCGTTGTGCCAGGTTGGACCCGGTATGCGCCAAATCATAAGCTCGGTGGCTGCCGTTGGGTGCATTGTGCTCCTCAGCCGCCAGCTACTGATAAGAACCGCGCTGCTATCCGCCGTTCTAGACTTTCAGGTTAGCCCATGACCGGTTGCAGTTTTACGTCGTGCCCATGAGTAAGAGAAATAATTTTAAATATTTAATGTAAACAACTTCACGTTAAAACGACAAATGAGTCGGCGTCTTCGTTCTTTGCTAAGCAACACGCATTGTGACGTCTTACGATGTTAACATTATATACCGTTGTGGATTATAAATTTATTAGTTTCGTTTTCCAGTTTTACAATTCAAACGTTTTAACTTACAATCCTTCAAAATTCTGAACAAAAAACCAGAAAATAAATTTATGTTCCAGGTCTTGATATCGAGAGAAAACGAATGATATAATACCCGTGATCTAACGAACTCGTGTTATTTCTTAATACTTTAAAATCTAGCAGATGTTAATCCATCGACTGACTGGTGTTACGTCATCAACATCGTAGTAGTGTTCAAAATAGACAAGCTAATCATTTTATGTAATCGTAATCGTAATGCCAGTATTTCTACAGCGCCCACAAAAGCCAAGTCGCGGGAACAGGCGCTTAATCAACACAGAATCAATAGGCAGAGGCGGGTCAAAATCCAGAGAGTCAGACAGACAGGCAGGCAGATAGCTAAGACGGATATAATGCTTGGAGTTGAAACAGTTAGGCTCGTAAGGCGAAGGGAAGGATTTAGGCTAGGATTTGTGAAAAAGCAATGTTTTCAGTGTTGAGTGGAAATCTTGTGGTGAGATGGCAAGATGTGAGGCTGTGATGATTGGAATGTGTTGTAGGTGAGTGAAATGACTTTTATTCAATCCTTTCAGGTATTTTGAGCCAGTTAAGGGATTTGAGGACAAAAGTGACATGATGGTGCTTTGGGGTTTGGGTGACAGCGTGGGTGATAGCATTCTGAATGGCTTGAAGACGGTTTATTTGGGTGGTATCTATTTTGAGGAAAAGGGAATTGCAGTAATCCAATTTTGCGTGGACTATTGAAGTGGCGATTGTGGATGCAGTTTTGAAGTCAAGCATGGGCCTAATTCTACGAAGATCACTGATATGCATGAAGCAAGAACGAGAACGATGGGTAATGTGATCAGCGAAGCTAAGGTTTGGTCAAAGAGTATGCCTAAGTTGCGAACAGGAGAATTTGCAGTGAATGTGTGGGTGGATGCAGAATCAAGGTTGAGGGAAATAGAGGGATCAGGAATTTTCTTCAATTGCCAATCAGAAAGAATTCGGTTTTTGAGGGGTTCAGGCATAAGAGATTTGAGGTCATCCAGGATGAGATTTGGGCAAACACGTGTAGAAGATGATCAATTGAGTTGGAGAAGCTGGCTTGAGAGAAAGAAATGAATAACTGGGTGTTGTCGGCGTGTAGGTGGTGGTCAACCAAGGATGATTTGATGAGCGAACTGAGGGAGCTAGTGTAGAGGATGAACATGGGGGAACGAGAACAGAACCTTGGGGAACACCATAGGTGAGAGGATGCGATTGGGATGACGTGTCTGAAGTCTTAACCGAGAGATAGCGGGAGAAGAGATAGGACCGGATCCAAAGAAGAACAGTGTCAGTCAAGCCAAACCAGGTAGCCAGTCTTTGGAGGGATATATTGAGGTCAATGGTGTCAAAGGCTGCGGAGATATCAAGGAGGCAGAGACTTGTTGGTGAGATATTGCAGAAACATGTTTATTGTAGAGGGAAGAAGTGAGCAGGGTTTCAGTCGTGTGCCACTTGGTAAAATCAGATTGGTTTGGATTTAGGAGAGAGTTGGTAGCCTATGTTTTGTAGCCTATGTATTGTAGCCTACTTATTGTAGCCTATGTATATATTGTAGCCTATGTATTGTAGCCTATGTATTGCTTACAGAATTTTCTTGCTCAGAAGTGCACACGCCACAACGATGCAATTGCAGTGGTAAGCTTGCTGCAGAGCAATTGTGCGCAAGGGACTTGCTCAAGAGCAAGATTTTAGGGCAGATTTGTATTTTATTTCGAGTGCAGCAGGAATTGTCGGATTAGTGAAATGTGTCCTTAAAGACCCATAATATTAAGACACCTCGGTGCAATACAAGCTGCTGAGTAAGAAAGACGTTGACAAGAGCAAAAACAAAGACTGCAAGAAAAGATGGATGCCAACTTTATCTACTACAAAAGGAAGAATCATATCCTAGGTGTGTTATATTCAGAGTTACCTTAAATCGTTTTTTTAATTTATTACCGAAATATCATTTGATACCGCCCTTCTTCCAACATTTTTGCCTCGACGGCGCAATTGCAGTTATAATGCAGATCAATTGTGCGCGAAGAACTTGCTCAAGGTTCCTACACAGTGACACCTCAGACGAGGGTCGAACCCGCTCACTCACTGAACGTTACGGGCTGACCGCTCTAACCAGGGGCGGCGACACCAGGGGGGGGTCGAGAGGAACAAGTCCCCCCACCTTACAGAGAATGGGCAATTTATACATGCGCAATCTCATAATTATTTCCTACTCCACTCATTGGGTATCCCACCACCTGTCAAGCGAGATCGCCGCCTCTGGCTCTAACCGATCGACCACTGTGGCACACAAAATCATGAGTACGAAGAGACGTCACATGAAGCCAGTCGTTATTGGTTCTAATCCTCCGTTCTTTATAGAACTTCAAAAGTCAGACAGAAACCATCGTAGGCCGGGAATAAGGTCAGATGCAACCATAAAATTATGATCAATTTTGCAACTTTCTGTTTTTTCTTTGTTCCTTTTACATAGACCTACATTGCGACAAGACCTATTCTCGATTGCTATATCTTTCTTTAAATGTTTCAAAATGGAATCTTTTGTGAATCCTGCATTTTTTCCTGTTTTTTCACGTTTCCGTTTTCTGCTCCAGAATCGCTTTTAGTTCCTTTTACAGCTTACGTGATCTTACGAATGATACTAAGATTATTTATTTTTACACACTTAGTAAATAGAAATTTTAAAATAATGAAAATTGTCCAGACTAGAGTAAACTAAACTGCTGATTAAATACCTCCAGAAAAACTTATGATTTAAATCAAGGAATCTATGTTATTGCGGAGAACCCTACCTTAGTAGAACATTAGCACAATAGAACATTATTACACTAGCAATAATGGCCCTTACATCTCGCCAATAAGAATTAAAAACAAGCCAACGTTTCATTTATGAATATTTGAAGTAAAATACTTTTCAAAAATTATGAATCTTCAACATTATTCAAATAAAAATTTCGCTCCTAGAAATCGGCGCCCAGTCTGCCCCACACACGAACCGACCCTGCAAGCAGAACTGAAGTTAGTAACACGTTTAGTTTTGTTTCTATCTTATTGAATCTGAATCGCTGTTGATCTCGCTATTCGGTTCAATATTGTCTCCTTTCTACAATGCAGATAGTACACTACACGTATGTTGCTCCTATGGTATATGGTAGGCCTACCGTCGTTGCTGGGGCTCTTGTTATCTTCAGGCGTCGGACGGAATTGATCAGCTCTTCTTCCGAGATGTCGTCTTCAGTGTCTTCAGCTGGTGTAGTTAACTGCTTTAGCATTACGATGACCTGATTTACATATAGGTCTATGCATCCATACCCTTGCAAATATTAGATGCATGCTTGCATGCACCTGGCGTAGTAATGATTTCTTGTCAACGACTCTAAGGTACATGTAATTTGTTCTAAGGTAAGACTCTGATATCTTAGAAGAGGCCAAACCTCATTATACATTTACAATACCGCCAGCGCTACAGTATGTTTGCTGCTGTGGCCTAGATTTGAGTCCTATAGCTTTATTATGTAACAAAAGCGTTGTAGTCGTGATACATAAAATACATTTCACTGCTAACCTCCTCCGTTCTCGAGTATCCTTGCAACTTTCTTCTGATTGGTTCTTCGAAGATATCTGACAAAACTTGAGCAATTGGTCTGGTCAAATGATCTCAAAAGGTGCCAAAGTTCTTCGTTTTTATCTCGGTTTGAACTCAGTCGTTGAATGAAGTGTCTTAGCTGTTCTGCTGTGCAGTTGATGGAAAACAATGAATCGATTAACTCGTCAATCGGTTGAATATTTTCTATGAGATAATTTAGGTTGTTTCTAATGATTGCAGGTCTCTTCACAGTTTCTGGATATAAATCTAGAATTACCTATCACATGTCCAGTTGAATATCACACCTTTGAAAAAATTAAAAACAGTACTATGATGCCATCAGCTGCGAATTTTGCAGAAGGCTTCCTCGTCGTTTCTGTGAATTAGAGTAATAATACGTCATAAGTTGTTCTTGTGTATGTGAATCAAACACCACTTTGCCTGTAGCGAGTTTGCTTTAAAGGGGCGATTAAGAAAATAACAATAACGGCAATAGATCCTAAATGTAAATTCGACATGAACAAATTGCCTACAATCACTCTTTCTTGTTAATCAATCACTTCATGAAATGTATGATTCGTCAAAAGTATGAGAGCTTAGTCAGCTTTACGGATAGTGGCTTACAAGACAATGCTGAGGTGGTCGCGATCTTGATTTTATTTTGCTGGGCACTTCTACCTCCAAAATTTCAATGGGAACCACCAATCTCACGCCACCATCTAAATACGGTCATCACGTTCTAGCTCCATCTCTTGTAAATCATCGAGTCAACAAATGTTCAGAATTGAACAATTTCTTAAGGTTGGCAATTTTATATAGAGCTGTTTCTATGGATCCGACCTTGTATCTTCCATTTTCATGTGTAGGGCCTATCTTTAACCATCGTTCCTTACAGTCACTCAAATCTAAATTTGGTCACTTTCTTTCTTTCTAGCAGTCACTTAGTAACTCACATATTAAGCCTTTGTAAATCTTGTTTTACCACATCAGGGCAATACGTCACATAAGGTCGGCTCTAACTCAAAGTATGTCTGAAACTATAGCCTGCTCACTTGTCTCCTCTCGCCTCGATTATGCTAATTCACTTGTTGTCGGTCTCTCAGACCTTGAACTCAAAAGGCTTCAGCGTATCCAAAATACGTTAGCTCGAGTAGTGCTACGTGTCCCACTACGAACATGCTCCTCTGCCCTACTCCACCAGCTGAATTGGCTCCCTGTTGAATTCAGAATCAAATTTAAGTTAGCTTTTTTGACCTACAAAGCCAGCATCACCGGTACACCTACCTATATTCATGCTCTACTAACTCCTTACATTCATTCTCGTTGCTTACGATCATCAAGTACAGGTCTTTTAGTTGAACCACGATGCAGAACAGTTATGGGCTCTCTTGCATTTCATGTCTCTGCTCTTAGGGAATGGAATCGACTGCCACTCTCTCTTCGTAGCTCAAATTCACTTCCTTCCTTCAAAAAGCGACTCAAAACTCACTATTTCTCTTTGGCTTTCAAGGATTTGGAAATCTAATTGCATCTTCTCCTGGCGACTGACTATCCGCGCCTCAGATTCACATTTAGGTGTGACCTTGTGCGCGTTACAATTTTAATAATAATAATAATAGTAATAACTCTCTCAGTGCTCCAGTTTTTAGGAGACACCACTCTTTTATGCGTCTTTTCCATCCGAGGGAGGTTTACATCTCAAACTTGTTCCATTTCCATGTGTAGGGCCTATCTTTAGCCATCGGAACTATGAGATGATCTTGCCCAAACCATGACTGATCAGCTGAGACTGATTGTTGCAGTCCTCAATACTCCGCAATACTGACAACAGTGAACAGTGTTACACTTCTGGGCGATTTTTTCGTTAAGTCATATATCGCTTCTCGGCCTTTCATTTGTTTACCTTATATTTGTATAACCCATGTGGGAAAGTTCGAAATGTCAAGTTCCGTATTGCAGCAATAGGCTACAGTCTACATGGAACACTACACTAAGATTAAAAAGGTTGTGGATGACAGTCTATAGTCAGGTTAGTGCTAGTAATAACCATAATTATTTTTCTTATTTCAAACTAACAAACCGCCTATGATTAAAGTGTAGTATGAAAGAATGATGACATGTTATTATAGGAGTCAAATTTAACTGTTGGCAGTCATGCATTACGTTAAACATTTAATCTAACCAAAGCCACCCCATAGCAGAAGAATGACCACACAACCCAACTGGGTATGAGGTAATAAAACTCAGAACCTCAGCTCTGCACCCCAATATGTTATCAATTAGTAAACACCATTCACCACAATATCCTCTTATTGTGTTAAATAAGGTTACACCTTATTGTTTTATATATTTGAGTTTTGCTTAAATTGCATATCTAACTTGTCTGCACAAAATTTAAAATATGCATGAAAGCATTACATGCATTAAAAATAGTACTCAACCAAAGTGCTATGGCTCATTGTCTTTAACCATATGTTGGGATGTAGGGGCCTAGACATTACAAAGATTTGCCTCAAACGAGTACAATGCTTTTTGGTTTTCTTGCTCAGATAGTATGAAATAGAAAATCCATATTTCTCAAATAAACGTTTAAAAAGTGCTTGACTGAGACACGGAAAATACATTTGCAATAAATTAGGTAGGCCTATATATTCACATTTATTGGTCGATAGAATTCGTTTTAATTCACGTTATAATGACCTTTGTCTAGACAATAAAATATGCAACACTCTACCTTTCAGCTGGTGCCAAATTGTCTTTTTAAACCTTCGTTTTGATATTCGACTGATGCCAATGAATTGATGACGTCTTTGTTTCTTGGGAATGATGAAGCACTCAATACCCAATGTAGAAACTTATTCTGTAGGATGTGTAATTGTGTAAGATGATGACCAACAACTCCAGTGGAATTTCATTTAGCAGATCGTTAAGTTTTGCATAATACAAAGTAGAAACTGTGGCAATTCGTCGTATCTCTTGTTGGTGATATAATCTCTAAGGAAATTGGTACCGTGGGCAGAGGTCAATGGTACCAAGTGAATGGAGTAGTGTACAAATGTGCCGGGGATTAGGGCAGTAGGCCTATGCAGTGGGAACGTGCGCAAAAGGGTCGTATGTAAATCATGAAGGTAAATAAGGCTAGAGTGGACGAGATTATTATTCTTATGGATGTGTCGTTAAATATATGCGTAGGCCTATAAGAGGAATAAAATAAAGAGAGAAGAGAGAGGCGCGGGTGGTCTTGTCTGTTGACCTCGAGTTCGATTGAGCGTAATTCATTACCAGATTTGCCTTCGACACGTGTAGAAATGGGTAAAAGTGCCTCAGATCATTCATTCATTTACAAACATCCGAGCTTCAATGGGAATTGTTTGGTTAGATACGCCTTCATGTTAATGAACATATACTCTGACGTTTGGATTGCAAGAAAGGAAACGGTATTAAGTCTCTGAACTCGGCGCCAGACATTGGCTACCATTGTCCTTGCCAAAATAATTTCATTCAATGATATGCACATTTAAAAAAATTAAAGATCTGTTTTTAGTGAAATGCAAACATATTTATTAAGTAAGTGTAGATTATCAAGAAGTCAAGCTGAAAATGGCTCAGGCAATAACAATCTTATATGTAATTGATTTGACGATCCTACCATTCTCTCCGGAGGTTGTTAATCAATTTCTGTTTCAAGGTAGAAAACGCGTAATTTTATTTTTCACAACGCATCAATTTTATTATTTTAAATAATATCATTTTTTGACAAATTGTTTCATGATTATTATAAGTTTTGAGCAATGTATGCAGATTTAAATCAATTCCTTTATCTGCACATACATGCAATTCTTCGTTCATAAAATAATATTCCAACACAGAAATGATTCTCTGTCTCTCTGTCTCTCTGTCTCTCTGTCTCTCTGTCTCTCTGTCTCTCTGTCTCTCTGTCTCTGTCTCTCTGTCTCTCTGTCTCTGTCTCTCTGTCTCTCTGTCTCTGTCTCTCTGTCTCTCTGTCTCTCTGTCTCTCTGTCTCTCTGTCTCTGTCTCTCTGTCTCTCTGTCTGTCTGTCTGTCTCTCTGTCTCTCTGTCTCTCTGTCTCTGTCTCTCTGTCTCTGTCTCTCTGTCTCTCTGTCTCTCTGTCTCTCTGTCTCTCTGTCTCTCTGTCTCTCTCTCTCTCTCTCTCGGTTGTCTAAGCTATGATGGTTGTTCTTGTGTAGGTTGTGCACCTGGAAAAGCCAATGTGGGTTATTTTTGGTAGGCATTGAGTTATATTATTATATACATAGTGTGGTTTCATCGGTATATGAGTGATATATATATATATATATTATAGGGTAGGTTTTTGGTAAGTTTTCAGCGCTTGGAAAACCATAGTCTGGGAAGAGGTTGCAGGGGCGTTGTGAGAGCGGAAATTAATGTCTTAAGGATGTCCCTGTAGGTGTTCTCCTGAAGTTCATACGAATTGAATAACGAATTGAATAATATATTTCGCGTTCATCTCTGACGAGGTGGGATCCGACCTGAAGCTGAGGGGTCAAATCAATTTCCTGCAAGTGGCTTTACAGATACTATATAAGTAAGCGCAAATTTCTACTACGGGGTATCAGCCAATTCAGTCGATGTAGACGAGAGACTGGGTCGTCCGTAGAAAGGAGAAGTCTAGAAGAAACCTGGTGGAAAGAGAAGATCCGCTGGTGCTAAAGAAGAGAGCTGAGTCTTGCCCCGACCAATGAAAAGAGGTAATAATGAACCTTATTCTTTTCCTGTAAATTTAGTGTACCTGAATTAAGGTGCTTTATCGTTTGGAAGTGTTAATCTAAAGGGATTTTGGGTTGGTGGTGTTGCTGAGTTTAGTGTGCATGATTAATGTTATTCTTGTTGGTGATGATTAACATGGACGCTTAAAATGTATAAGATCACTGCTAAGTATTTAGGTCGTTGCTAATTGTGCTATCTAAATCTGCTGGTTTTAAAAGTGTCATGATTTAATTTAGACCTATAATCAGTAGATATTGAATATATTTTAGTTCATCAAAACTTTGTTCAGTTTGTCAATAATGGGAGAAGAAAGAGAATTAGAGGAGAATCTAGTAGCTGTAGATAAGGAAAGGTCTATTAGTCCGAACTCGTCCGTGCTCAGTAAAACTTCGTTAAGGTTGGAAACAATTTTGGAACAACTAGCACAGTTACAATCCAATATGTCAGATATGGAATCAAGAGGGGAAGAAGCAGAAGAGAGAGAGAGATGAGAAGAAGAGTCGAAGAAAGAGAGAGGGAGATGAGAAGGAGAGAGACAGAAAAAGAAAGAGAAATAACTCTGAAGGACATGTTAGGCAAACATTTAACATATCTGGAGCGCCAGGGATCGAACATAAGGAATTTATCCCAAAGACTAAATCTAATAAATCATCTTCTTTCCCTTTTGTTAACGAGAACAAGGATGTGGATGATAAAAAACCAGGAAGGAGAGCGAGTCAGATGTCCCTAATTTATTCGACTTCCTTTTCTTCGGGAATGGACTCTGCTTGGATCCCCAAATCGATTGCAAGTCATCCACATTACGTGACCCTTCCGGATACAATGGTGCCCCATGTGGGACACTATTCTGTGCCGGAGGGCGAAACGCTACAGTACTAAGTAGAATGGTTTTCTTATAAACTGCTACACTTTCACATAAACTGTCACACTTCTTCCATGTAATTAATTTGGCGCTTTGATCAGGATATTGGGTTTAATTTATAATATTAAAGTTTTGTTATCAGGGTTGTGACGGGTTGACTGAGTTAGTAATGCGTTGGCGCTCCCACGACCTAGAATACAAACCCAAAGCACTCATAATATCGCATTAATATTATCTACAAATTGAGCGCATTTGAGTACATTTCTTGAATGTCCAATTAATCAAACCCGTGTTAGGCCACCCGCATCGGCATTGCGTTATGTTCACCTCATTCAAACCGTGTTATGTCCACCTCATCCTGTTTGTGTTCTGTCTACCTCAAAAACAATGTATTAAGTCCACCTCGTCCACATTGCAGGCCTATTGTGTCCACCTCATGCACCCTTTGTAAAGTCAAACTAATCAACCCTGTATAATTATGAGCAGCTTAAGAGGCTGACTCCTAGCAGACTCCTCATCAAGAGTATGTTGAAGAAGATGTACTTGCGGATTCGGCTTGGCCGGGCAGTTAGTTCCGGCTAGTTATACAGAGTTCTCAGATTCCGGAGTCACAAATAGTAACTAAAAATTCGTGGCGTTAGTCGTTTGTCATTGACGCATCGTTATAGCCTGTTGTCTGCTATTGACGCGGCACTATGGTTGAAGTTGGTATCCAAAGAACCATCTACCCGACCTCCGAACACCAAATCAATTGTCTTTTATTGTCATTTTATTAGTTGAATTCTTTTAAATTATTGCATTCGAACCTATTCATGTTTGCTCAGTATTGTTATACGATAATTATATAGCACTGTTACATAATTTCAGTTCATTTAGTTGTAAGCTGTGTGTGTGCATTTGTCATTTCATAATTATAAATTACTCATTATTCAATGTTTCGGGCATTACTTTATTTCCTTACTTTTTATTGTTTTGATTTGATCAATAATTTATTTTAAATAATGTCTCTTTCATGCATAGGGCCTACTGAAATTTATGCATATTGAATAATTCAGTTCTTGCTATTCTCATCAACATAATTGTTATTACTGCATGAAATAATGAGCGCCTCTGAATAGTTGTTCTTTGGCGCGATTTAAATCTAAAGATACGATTGTACAGGCCTACGATTATCATTCCAATTCGCTTTAATGATTACTGTGATCATCTATGTTGCTGACATACATTACCTGTATACAAATTATCTTCGTTTAATTTCAAACCGACAAACCGCCTTAGTTGTGTCGGTTTTCAGCAACCTTAATGTGTGCCCTACATTGGCTAAAGCAGATCAGCAGACTTGATGCTTCAGTTGGCAATGGCAGGCCGGGTGTGTTTTGTGTCTAGAGCACGCCTCTAGGCCTCGCAAGTCTAAAGTCACTGTAGCGATGTTCCTATTAAAACCCACATTTCTTATGTATTATTAACATTATAATATGCAGTCAATGTTAATTAGTTTAAATTAATTCAGAGTTAATTAATGCCAGCCTATAAATATAATGTAAAGGCGCTATAAGATTAAATTAGAGCCCTTAGTAACAGTGTTGTTGGGGAGAACTGGTCGTTGGCAATTTGACATTCAGGAGGTAATGTTAAAAGGTCTGATTTTGGCCATCGGTCGTCTGCTGGGGACTGTACGGCGAAAATGCGTCATCCGGGCTGCGGGAGTTTGCAATAAAATGTTCAGTATTGCTGGTGCTGAGAAAAAGTCAACACGTAATTCTCAAGTTGCGAACTCTCAAAGAAGTTTTAGGAGTTCGGACAGTTATTTGACCCTGGTTCGTCTAGAACTGCTGAGGGGTGCGAATGGTGTAGTGGTGAACAGTACTGTGATCGTCGAGTAATGATGGATGTATTCTCCGTGTGTAATCAGGAGTTATTTTCGTTCTCGAACTATCGGTCATGAGCGGTGGAATGCAGAAACTCTTTTCACGTTAATATAGATGGACTGAGAGATTAATATCAGCATCTATAGTGTGTCTCTTCTGACATACTTGTCAACGGAATCGAGGCTACGCAAGTATCACATTAAGTCCGATTCATCATTCGGACGTGACGAGTGCGAGTGGAGGACGGCACAGAAGCATTTGAGGTGAAGAGGCTAGAGGCAACAATCATCCGAGAAGAAGCAATCGACAGAATTTATGCAAAGAAAGAATCCAAATGAGCACTACAGAAATCCACTGCAGATCTGCTCCATTCCCGTGGGAGGTAGATATCTGACTTAAGAAGCGCTATTAGCTAATCTAGGCTGGCTAGGTAGTCATAAATTAGATTAGTTCATAATCAATCTATATCTTAGAATTCTATTTAAATATTTTGCTGATTTTGACTGTTTTTGCAATATAATTGACGATGAAAGTTTGCAGTAGTTATTGATTAATTAATACTCAATTGAACTCATGAATATGTATATGAAGAGGCGTAATGGCCAAACCAAGGCAGAATAAGTTGAACTGTGTATATGCATCGTTACAGTCACTGTCAACTGCACAAGAGGCAAAGTGTGTTCGGCGACCTAAGCTCTCAGTTTTATGGCCTTTTTTGTGTTTCTGTAAAGGGCACTTCTGATAAAGCAGAGATAAGTAGGTCTTAAATGAATACATACATTGTACATTCAATATCAACCTTAGCATTGATTCTAAGCAACTATTTTAGAGGGCAAAAATAAGAAATCGAAGTTTGTAACCATGATTTTTATTTGATTCTTAGTTTTAATGTTTAACAATTGAACTTTTTAAGGGTGTAACTTGGATTTTTTCATTTGAATAATTTTGAGAAATATTTTCCCCCGACAATCATTTCTTCACGTAGCCCAAATACAACTCATATCTCGTAATAATACTACATGTAGGTATAATGTCTTTCTGCAAAATCTCATGCTTGTATTGCAAAGTGCACGATCACTGGATATTTCGGATCTATGCCGCTGCACAATTAGAATTTATGCTGGAGATGATATAATCAACATTTTAATTAAAATATAATAGGCAGCCAACGAGCCATCTCCGAGTATCCATCTCAACGATTTGCTTTAAAATTATACAACTTTGTATTTACATTAAAGCATTTCACTTTTAAACATCTTCGAACTATTACGGTAGGTAGGCCTACTTTGCAGGCTTTCTCCCATTCATAGATGAAGCAGTCATCGCAGGCATCATCAGAGACTTACTGAAGAAACATCATCTAGATCTTAATTGTGATTTTTATTTTACTGCTTTATGCGCTATTAATCTTCCTGACATTATTATAATAGGGCTACTAGACAAGTATTGTCACAAACAGTTCATAACGGTTCGCGTGGGGTAGACCTATGAAGTGATCGCCGGACTGCGCCAGTCAAACCCAGGGTTGCTTTTCTTTGTGATGAAAATGATCTAAAGAGTTTGAATGAATAGTTTCTATTCTTGACCACAGAATGGGGTTAGGCTACTCTGTGTTCGTAGTAACGTTAACGTTATGCAATCTTAAACGACGTGAGCATATGTTTGCTATATCTAAATTAAACTAAATAATTTCTTTGCGCGTTTATTTTATGAGGAAATTTTACGTTAATACAAAGGGAATCGCTTTACATGAATGTGGACATGATAATTTAAATTACCTAGAATCCAATTTTTAAGCGTTGAGACCTGTCTGTCATACGCTCGCGCTAGGAAAACCGAGCAACTCATGTTCTTGGTACTAGGTAATGATAAAACGATGACTATTTCTACATGCTGTACCCAATGCTAATTGTACAAGCAGTTTAAACTTACCTTAATCGATGTAAGAATTTCAGCGAATGAAATAATATTTGCTTGTAACTTAATCCTATGTCGGAGTTTCTTAGTGTGCTTGTTTAATAAAGTTATTGATTCCGGCAATTAATAATTATCAGCCACTCTTCGTTAATATAAGCCCAATGTACTCAGAAAATGCTATTTTTCAATCAGCTTCTAGGCCTACTGTAGTATGTTTCCTCCGAAGATTCAAGCAGCAGTGTTAGCAATGACCTCATGTGAACGAGGAAACACACGGCTGAGGTTGCACCAGGAAGAAAAATTGCAAAATCACGTACCTTACCCAGACTATATGAAGATATGCATAATTATTTCCTACTAATTCAGCAGCGCTGACCTCATTATGTCTCCAATTACGTCATTACGTTTAAATACTTAATTGTCGCGAAGCCCTCGTCGAAAGGAACAGCCATGCACAAACAGCGCCTGTGAATAAGCTGGTGTCTTGCGATTGGCTATCGAATGGCCCTTTGAAAGTTTAGATAGGCCCTATTACGATTACGATTACAAACGATTTATGTGCGCATAGATTAGAGCTCTAGTTCATTTCTTGCAATACAGAAAGCATTATTCTTTCAGGAATTGTCATGTTTAGACGTAAATCACGTATCTACTGCTCAGTAGCAGGCTATGTGGTGATGCTTCCAAGCATTAGAGCCTTTCATCGCTGTTGATAAACTTGTTGTTCTTAATGAGCATCGAAACATTGACAATACTGTAAGTTGCCAGCTCTTTGTGACGATTTTAAGTGTCCAAAGATAACTCAATATAGATATGGCCCAAACAGAATAGCGACAGATAATCAAACCCGATACACAATTATTGGGAGCGGGACTTGATCTAGGTTCCCCAGCAGTAACTTCTTCGGGCGAAATTCGAACCTGCAGGTGACTCTTCGCATTACACGAAAGAAACATTACCAATGGGTCACCATACCACACATACTGGTTTCGCAGCGTCAGTTGTTTTTATGTTGGTGTTATATTAAATGGGCTATTTGAAATTAAATAATTACAGTCTAACAATTGTTTACTGCATGGTCTGCCTCAGCAAAAGGTTGCATCCTGTTTCGGAGCTTATGCTTGTGAAAGGCGCAACGTATCTTGGCAACATCTCACTGACTTACATGGATATGCACGATTATCGCCCTTGTAGAATACGTGTAGGCCCACATAGCTATGCAAATTCTGCAAGCGTGGGCATAGATATTTTGATATTTTAGTGGCCCCCCTGTTTAAACCACACTCAAGCGCTGTATTCAATGATGAAATTCTTCTAACAGTCTTCTTAACCATAAAGCTTCTTGGGTAGCTTCAGCAGTTTCATAGCGATATATTCATCTACTGTTTCAGATAATGTCACAATTGTTTATTTTCGGCTGGCCCAACAGATAGTTGATCCAAAATACTGAAACATGTAACCTGTGTTAGACTTTCCGTATGGAGCATCTCCACCTCAGTCAGCATCCATATATCCAATTAATTGATTCCGCTGATCTTTCAAATATCCAAAAGTCAGCTTCAAATCCTTAGTGTCTTTAAGATAGGGATAGAGTCTCTTTGCCTCTAACCAATCACCACTCTCCTTCGGGTCATTAAAGGATCGATGGAAACAGTGATAATGCCACAGAAAACAGAATTATTGCTCGCCACCAATTAACACTCAAAATGATGAACGGGACTTGGGAGAACAAAGCAGTAGGCATACTGATTTAGACCTTGATACAAATAGATGAGGCGATGGTACAGAAGCCCACAGACATGTATCGTGATGAAACCAAAACGATAAATAAATTGGTTGAGGAAGGGCAATGTTCGGAAGAATCGATTGAAAAGGAAGTAAACGATGATCAAGAATTTGCTGCTTATATACATGTAATACAAAATGAGGGAATATAGCAAGACTTCGATTGTAAGATAAACTAACTTTGACCAATGACCGATGAATGGGGACCGCCTATTAGCACAAAGCCTATCGCGACATATGACTAACATCATGACCTGATTACGACGATGAGGTATATTTGCAGGTGGGTATGTAACTATTGCGTACTTTTTCTTCAATTCACAGATTCTCAAATTGCTTTTTGAATACATCAAAAGCACATAGGCCTACAATCCACAATATATCTATTTTTTTATTGGATTATTAATTGATGTGCGAGGTGCAATTAATATCAGTAACATTCGAATATAGTATAGATCCTAGTTATTTAAAGAACTGTGTTTGCTGCTTATGTTGTAGCCTGGACGTAGATCGTTAGCCAGGTGAATAGACGCCATCCAAAATGCGAGAATGAGTCGTTAATTGTTCGAATTTAGTCACATTCAGAGAAACTATCCAATAAATATTAAATGAGACGTCATCGAAATTAAAAGAATAAATACATGTAGCCTAGTTGCAAAACATAAAACTGTGCTGAGATAGGTTGTTAAATTTTCAAATATATAGCAGGCCTAATGGCACTGAAAATCAAATGGAGACTTATTTTTAGCGGAACCATTTAACAATTATTTTTCTGGGATACCACAAAAACCAGTAGATAAAATGTGGTCTTCTTGTAACGATGTAACGTCTTGTATGGATTTCCAATCTCTAACTTTCTTCGTTTTGATGTCAAACCGACAAACTTCAGAATTATTGGAAACATAGTATGAACAAATGTTAACACGTTACTACAGGAGTCGAATTTAACTATCGGCAGCCATACAAGGCGCCCATTAAGTTATAAATCTAATTTATTCTGCGGAATGAAGGACTAGTCAAATACCAAGCGAAGGACGCTACAGTCGTCAACACTTGCACCGCATCATACATGAACCAAGGCCACCATAAAGACGATGGATTGTCTGCCTCTTATATTTCTCATAGAGACCTTAAAATCCGCTACTTCCTGCAGATCAGCGGTACCAGTCCCAGGGCAGGATAAAGGAAGAGGGCAACACTGTATCGTTAAACTGCAACTACCAACCATCGAGAACTTGGACCGTTTCAATCTCTCGATAGCTGATTCATCACTGGTGATAAACGTAAAACTTCTTCCTCTTTCAACGCCTCTCCATAATAATTATGCATTCAACGCTACAACTTGGTTGTATGCAAGAGAACTTTTCCTTTGCCTCCTGCTGCAGCAGACGAATGATGCTAATAAGACGATCTATATTGGACCAAAGCAAAAGGGGTCCATACACTTGTTCAAAAAGTCAATGACAGTTATGTATGTGATTGCTTATAACAATTAACCATAAAAGTCTCCTGAGATTCTTCACATAGTAAGGAAGACTGTGGCACAAAGTGGATATAGAGACAGAGAATCAACAGTCACCAAATTTTGATGAACAACGTGGGACTTGTATTTAATTTTAAACGACTTCCGTTCCGTCTGCCTGCTACTCGAATGCAGCATATAGATAGAGATTAGTCAGGCATAAGACGATGCAGCTATTATAGATGATCAAACAGTTTATATGTAATCCGCTGAGAAACGCTTGACGGGCAGGGAATCGGTGACTGGATTGTTGGATTGCGTCTAGCCGTAATATATGACTTAAGTACCGACTGTCATTGATCTAGCTGATAAATCGGAAGAACCGCCAGTAGGCCGTTACCAATCTTGAAGACAATTGAGTAGCTGAGAAGGATGACAGTAATTCAGGTTGAACAGAATATGCAGACGGCTTTAAAACGACACAGTTTGTAATCAGAGCTAGGGGCAAGCCGCTATTATCATACCACTGTAAACGTAATTTCCCAGAATCTGATGATGGACGAAACATCTCAGGCAACTTGGTTGAAACGGATGGCAACATGGACTTCGATAGATTGAGTTGATGGAACAACTCCATGAGTATCAGACACTCAATGATGATATCCCCCTATAAGCGCATTAGTGCTATTAGAAATGTACATAGTGCCACCTACAGGCAAATGCCTGGCCTTGATGTAATTTTCAAAACTCACGATATTTTTTTTCAAAATTTATGAGATTATTGACGTCGGTTAGTTCTGCAAAACCCTCTTTTGTTCGAAGTAGATCGGTAACTGTGATTATTCTGAACATTTCGTTACAATAGATAGGCTTGAACAATATATATATATATATATATATATATATAGATCATTATTATACATTCAGATTAGCTGAACATTCGTTAATACAGACAGTATAGGTTCTAACGACCACTCACATGGGCTCTAATGTAACTAGCATTTACAGTCAGCCCACATTGCTCATAGGTACACCTTGAGTGGTCAGTAGCTGACCAATCAAAGTAGTCTGTTCTAGGATAGGTCGGTTTCCTCTTTCGCTGAGGAAAGTCACTTATAAGCTGCTGCACTATTAGGAACGTGGCAGTCTGACTTCCGAAGAACTCTAGTTATCTTTGTCAGGCTCGTCAACTCGCATCATCATAGGGCTTGGACATTATCATCTCATCCATACTCGCATCAGTAAGTATATGTAACTGTTATGTATTAGTCATAATCAGCATATATATTATTATTATTATATCTACTCTGTTTTTAATAAAGATAGTTTGTATCCTAACTTTCTCTTCATGTGTAGCTAGGTTCCCCTAATGTAATCAAACTTACTAATCATCTAATATAATAGTAGAGATAGTTTTAGCAGAACCCTCAGCGTTCTTACATGATGGAGAACCGGGGTACGATTTGTACAATTTTTTCCTTTTTCGAGTCTCACTATCTCATCTTCATAGCATCATCAGCTGCCACCAACTATTCCACTCGGGGCGCCGTGAGAGTAGACCTAAGCTTAGCTTTCACGCAGCACGCAAACCATCTTCATTAATTTCTTCTCATTCACATTATTTAGCTTAGAATCACATCGTTAGTATCGAGCACGTTAGCTGTATGTATTAAGCAGCCTGTAAGGTTATCTATCCACCGCCGTCGCGGGTTCATTTACATTACTTAACCTACAGCGGCGACCGCTTATCATTCAGCAATTTCTACGGCAATGGCCGTCAATGAATAATCATAAGAAAACTATATATATCATCAGCAGCACCCAAATCGATTATATACAAAAAACAATAGGTGGCATTCACACGCGCATTTTGTTTATTATCACTTAGATCTGATGTCGTTGTACAATCAACAGCAACAGGCTTAATACTGCGTAGTACTTAGTATGTGCTCGTGAGTATATTCTGTGTTAAGTATCTGTACTAGCCCATACATCATCGCAGCTGAAGTCAAGTCAACATCAGTGACTCATGCAACGACGTCATAGCCCATCACAGGCGCATCAAACCCGACAGTTAGCCAACGCTAGACTTGTTTATTCACTCTGGTGCAATGTGCGCGTTATAACCTATACACGCAGCAAAGCCAATAACTCGTCATACCCTGCCTCATGAGCATCCACTGTTACGCATTCCACCACGACCAAACAGATTCAGAGGTACCTTCAGATCACACAACAAAGACATTTTCAAACTCATTAACCAGGTATCAGGTATACATGTACTCTTCAGACCAACGTAAGTTCAGTTCATTTTTCAGCACATTGCTTATTCGTCATTCTTACTTTTCTTCTGGCATTTTGTCATCTTGTTATAACGTAGCATCTTGTGTACATCGCGCGCCTTAGCTTTACATTACTTCATGCTAAGACATACTTTTTGATACATCAATGTCTCATTGCTACAACTTTCATCAAATCGCTATGATCTATTTATATTAGTGATTGCATTTTTCGTCGTTTTAGAAGATATGTATCCAATAAAACACACATTTTTCTGCACAATTGATTTGCATTAGTTTTATTATTTTCGCTGTATATCTGATTGCATTTTTGTCTGACTCAGCTTAACAAACATCCTACGCTTACGCTTCTACCTGCTTATCTTGTACCTGCAATGCATATATTATTATCACACAATCATACAAGCAAACACTGGTAGCTTATTTCTCGCTCAGTTTTATTTGCATCATAAGTGTGGCATGGGGACCGATTGGTTTGAGCGATCGTACCGTAACCTTTGGTGTTCGCTGAGTGAGCAGGTTCGAATCTCGGCTGAGGCGTCACTCTGTGGGGACCTTGAGCAAGCCTTCGCGATTTGCCAAGGTATCAAAATTTTGATTTAACACAGCAGCACATTTCATCCAACACTTTTATTTTCCACTGCGTATATTGTTGTGACTATCTTTGTTGTACCAATTCATTTACGTAGCGCTTTCACAAGTCAAATTTCTTTAGCACCATCACTGGTACGACCGACCCTTCCCTCTCGTTCCTCGTCATGTCTATTCTCCTCTTTTAGCCTACATACAAGCAAACATATCATCGACCTATCCCTTCCCCAGCAATTCCCTCCCGCACATACCAGGACCATATTCTATCCAACTCCTTTCTTTTACCGGCATGTGGGCAATCTACATTGGCAATCATCTATCACGACCGCAATCCATCACTTTCTGTACCTGGCACCACTACGATTACGAACACAACTATGCTTACGACTGCTGACTACGACTACTGATATTATAACAATAACAACGACTACTAACTACTTGACTACAACTATGATTACGACCACAACCATGACTATGCCTACTCCTACTCCTACTACTACTAACACGACGGAACAAGAACAAGCACAAGAACCAGAACAAGAACGCGAATATGAACAAGAACAGAACACGAACCAGAACCGCAGGTCACGAACAAGAACAATATGAAGAACAAGAACAAGATCAGGATCAACGGTAACAATAATGATAACGATGCGATATTTCAATGATACCGACAACGATACCGACAGCGATACCGATAGCGAGAATCATAACGATACCGATAACGAAAATAATAACGATAACGATAGCGCGAACGAACTCGAATACTCAACCGACTACGAAATTTTAAACCGACCGCGGCAACGACAACTTTAGCTGCAACTATAATCACAGCTGCTACTACAACACAAACCGTTACTGTCGTCACCAGTTGCGACTTCCGCACAAACAACTACTCAGTTACATCATCGTCAGCAAGGACAACTGTGCATTATCTACGCTTACAATACCGTTACTTTTTTTGGCAACATCTATAATGACATCATCATCATCACTACGTCACATAATTATCAAAGCACACTAGTAGTGACACCAGCTACTATAAAATTTACAACATGCACACGTAATGTTACCAGTTACTGCACGCTTGCATTCCTAACGGCATTTTATCTTATACAGCCCACAACGGCTTATTCTTATTTTATCGCCCTAACGGTATTATTATTAAACGCCACAACGGCATTTTATCAACATATTCAACAACAACACATCTTCGTGGTGTACCAGCTACCCATACATTTAACAACATCAGCAACACATTGATATCATAAACAACAACATTCGTTTCATCAACGCTCATATTAACATCATCAACGACTAACATAGTATTGATGCCAGACACAACACTACACATCATTAACGGTGATAGCAGTCATAGTTTTTAAACACTCGTTAGAGTAAAACTTTGTCTTGTTGACGCTTTCGAGTATATAGTCTTCTAGCTCACGGATTTTCAATTTTGTGGCAACGGTTTTTCATCAGTAGTATCAGCTGTAATCTGTTTTACTGACTGCATGTTTATTTTTATTTGCTTACATATTTTTTCTTGCGTTTGCAACCTCGATTATAAAGCGCATGCCGAGTACTGATAGCGCTTCTACGCTTTACAGCTCTTTGATAGGACTCAACCAGCTTTGATTACGCCATTGCTTTCGAATCCGTTGGCCCATTAGGGAAGCTTATGTACTAGCACTGCACCAAAGCATTAGTCAATTATGCGCTTATCTTACAGTGTCTACTAACACTAGCGTGATGTTAACTCAGCGGTTTCCCATAGCCCCATAAGGCTGGCACGTGACGGCTCACTGCCACCCAAACCACCCCTCCCCTGCATTTCGTCAGCCATCGCCGGCGATTTCGGTTCAACGCTACCGCATCTCAACGAACAGTTCATCAAACCGTCCGATTCACTCGCAGGAACACGGACCAGGCGTATCTCCTTCTCGTTGTGCACAGCACGAACATCGTTACCATCGTTTACCGACTGCAGGGTTACAGTTTACCAACACCTACATAATACAAAGTTACCGCACTACCGATGGGGCTGACACATTCCAACAGTCCCCATGAACTATGGTGCCACCATTTCCTCTACACTATCGACTATCGCAGTTTCCTCGCATACTGCTGAGACACGGATCTAGCTCTGCAAACGCCATGACAGCGCAGTCATCCGGTCCCAGCATGACGTCTATATCCACCACTTCAAACGAAACATCAAATCGTACGGCAATCGCGCGTGTCACCTTCTTCGCTGCTCAATTAGCAGAAACATTTTGATGCTCATCAGCATCACACGTCTACGACAGAGACAGGAATTGATTTTGATTGCGTTCTAAGTCACTCGCAGTTCTTCACCGTTACCAATTCTAAGTGTCGCTGATTCAGAGGTGATGTGAGTCTCGCGGATCTGCAGATGTTCATCTCTGTCGAAACAGTCTCTTCACAATGATTGATAGCGTCACCGTCTTCAACATTCGACGACGTTGTCTTCAGGCCTAACCGCCGCGCCGCTTAATGATGCCACGCGTCGTCGTCGTTGTTTCCTTGTCGTTATCGTCATTCACAAGTGACATTGTCTCTCTTTCCAAGGGACCTTGTCTGATTCCCAGTTTATCAGACACACTTCGACAAACAGCCGTTTCGCTTCCACGTGTTCAAAGTGAAGCGAGGGACATGTGACTTCTCCGTGTCACCTCACGAACGTTATTCTACAGGCGCTTATACGTGTCTTCCGTCTACAGCCATTCAACGACAACTAGACTAACTTTTGCGAGATCGCGGGAATTCTGACGTCGTCTATACGTCTCAGTCACAGACTCACTACGACGTTCAGTCAACCGCTCATCTTCTACAACACCAGGCACGGTTCACATTGAGCGTCCTTCTACATCTGCCTTCGACAACGACTCTCCTCCACCACCCAACACGTTCCTCTTCACATCCATGCCATCAACTCGTCGACACCCTCTCCCAGACGACCAACCCCTGCCATGACCCCGACCACCACTGCTTCTCAGTGGTATCAAGCCAACAGGCTATTGGGCTGCAAAATTATACATGGCACACGATACTATCGTGTCGAGCGGCATGACACGACTTACCCACCTTCGTGGCTGTCAGAACAGGATGTGTCCGATGCACTTAAGCACCATTACCATCTGACACACACCTTGCAAGGTTGCAAACGCAACAGGGTTATTCCTCTGTAGACGTTAGGTTCTTCTGTTATTTCACGAACTAGTTCGTTATTTTTTTTAACAGCGCCTTTCTTTCCCTCACTTTCATATTACTACAACTGCGGACGCGCATTTCTAGATTCCATATCTGTTAATATTTTGTCATGTAATTGTCGAATCAGTATTTAATCGCAGGCGTCATGAACCTACTTTCGTGCTATTTATTCATTCTCAATTGCTTGATTTCTTTTCAACAAGATTCCTCAGTCAAATTTTTCCTATCACTGTTTCTACCGATTCTTTTGAGAGAACCGATCCCTTGGACGATTACCCAGCGTTTCGACTTTTTGTGTCTTAATTCGTTTTTTTTTGTATTCTTCGCATTTTGTGTTTTCCGATTTCGTATTACGTTTTCTCCCCGTTTTCCCATTGTTGCTATGTTCACTCATGATTGTGTTTGTATTTTATTTTTACAACATGGGTTGCACGCTTTCTACGTGACGCTCTAAACACGCTTTCTGGACGAGCACGGTCAACTTTCATTCGACCGTGTCAGCTGTGCAGTTTACATACAGCTACGCTCATCCATCGTCGCTTCGTGGTACGTTTGTACGGCGACATGACTTCCATCTGTCTGAAGTCCTTTTCAGGGCAAACATGTTATAGTCCCTTAGTTTTCGTGTTTCTTTGGTTTACGCTTCCATATTCATACGCGCTATTTTCCGGACATTTCTTCTTATATCGTGTTTTCTGCTTTTGTTCTTATATTTGTTTATTTTTACGGACCAGGCGGCCCGGTTTTCAGCGGCCGACCCCCGATAATTGTGAATCTATTTTATTTATGTCGCCTCAGAGTTGTATGAATAGACTTAGTTTTCGTGTGCCGTATTGATACGCATATCTACATTTTCGCGCTTGCATTATTTTATCATTTCATCATACATTATCTAACATTACTGGTATATAGCAAAACTATGCATAATAATAATTATTAGAAGATTTTCTATCAACTTCGTCGAACATAATGAGAATAATTTCATCTTGCAGATCGTGACAAAAATTAATGTGCCACGCCTCACATGTTTTAATTCGAGAACTCGATGTTTAACTTTTTTATCGCATTACTAGTCATGCATCATAAGCATTTAGGTTTACCTCATGGCTTAACTTCTGTATCGTCTTGTTTCTACGCTACATTACATATTACTGTTTTCCGCGTTCTTATTACATTGCGTGTTTTTAACATTTCTGAGCGTGTTTTCATTTCATGTTATACTCGTGTCGTATTATCCTTCGACTTGAATTCGTCTACGGATGAGTCACGGGAAACGTATTCACATCTTCCACGTGGCGGCTGTGACGATTACATACAGCCAACTCATCGCTGTCACTCTCACACGATCTTCTGTTAACTCTGTACAAGATACGTGGAACAATGAGAGCAAGATGAATTCAAGACGACTATAGTTCTTTAGTATAAGTTTTGTTACTGTACCTTGTGTCGAACCAGGAGGTTCGGTTTTCAAAGGCTGTAACCGTGATTATTCTGAACATTACATTACAATAGATAGGCTTTGACAGTATACATATAGATCATTATCATACATTCAGTTTAGCTGAACATTCACTTATACAGACAGTATAGGAGCTGTCAGTCACTCGAGTAGGCTCTAGCATTTACAGTCAGCCCACATTCTAGGGACACCTTGAGTGGTCAGTAGCTAACAAATCAAAGTAGTCTTTTCTAGGATAGGCCAGTTTCCTCTTTGGTAGAGGAAAGTCACTTATAAGCTGTAGCACTATTAGGAACGGTGCAGTCTGACTTCCGAAGAACTCTAGCTATCTGGTCAGGCTCGTCAACTCGTATCATCTTAGAGTTTGGACATTATCATCTCACCCATACTCGCATTAGTAAGTATATGTAACAGTTATGTATTAGTCACAATCATTATATATATTATTATTATTATTGCCTCACCTTCTCTGTATTTAATAAAGATAGTTTGTATCCTAACTTTCTCTTCATGTGTAGCTAGTTTCCCTTAACATAATCAAACTTACTAATCATCTAATATAATAGTAGAGATAGTTTTAGTAGAACCCTCAGCGTTCTTACAGTACTAGATATTAGACATAGGTAAGCTTTTCCATTGTCGCGTCCTAGCAAACCTCTGATTTCTCTCTCTGTCTGAGTCAGACTGACTTCTCTATCTTCTCGCCATAGATTATCTTCTCTTACCTATCAGAATCGACAGCATTACTTTATATTAATTAAACATCTATATTTGGCAATTACGTCATATTTTAAACTCATGTGATTGGTTTAACGTTGTATCAGTACCCTATCTGCTCAATTATGAGGACGAGGACCAAGGGTGCGCTGCGTCAATGGTAATCTCTTCCTCCAATTCCTGGTGCTCTAATCACCTTGACAAATTCATTGATAGCTGACTAGAAATGTAATTTCATCTCTAACTTTAGTCACTCTTATTATCAGCTGTTATCTCATCAATTGGTGTTGCGCTATAATTACAATAAATAGCTATGCTAAGGACACATCATAGTTATGACCACAGATGTAACAAGGTTTTGAAAAGTGGGGGCATCATTTAAAAAATATTGCGCGAAATTTTTTTTTTGCCGCCCCACTTTTTCAATTTTGCCATTCTAGAAATTTGAAAAAATGGGGGCACAGATTATCTTAACAAAATTCATCTTAAAAAGCCATTGGAGAAATATAAAAAAAGAACCGATTTGGGGGCACATGGAAGGCACTAAGCAATAAAAACTGGGGGCTACGTGACCTCATAAGAAAGACAGAAACGAAACAAATGTAATAAATGAAGCATCAGAACGTCAGCTGATCAGATCAAAGCATTCTGCCTCAGTTCATCACATGGGATGCAATGGATCCAGTTTTCTCATAAGTAATGTCACATACTTGGTTGCTCCTTTTGCCTTTAAACCTCATGTACCTCTCCGGCTCTTCACCTCCTGGTCGATCCACTCTCCGTTTGGCCGCCAGAAGTCCTCTCGGGACACGCGACGCAGTAAAACTGCCCAATCCAAATACTTTGCTTATTGTATTGTATTTACACATTTATATAGTTGATGCTTCATTTTATCATAGGCCTATAAGATGTGTAACAGCATGAGAAATCGACGAATGCGTGTAGTTCCATAAAGGATTACCTATCTATTCGTTTATGCGAAATAGGCCTACCTTTAATGCGAAATAGGCCTAACTCCATTGCGAAATAGGCCTATCTCCAATGCGAAATAGGCCTACCTCCAATGCGAAATAGGCCTACCTTCAATGCGAAATAGGCCTAACTCCAATGCGAAATAGGCCTATCTCCAATGCGAAATAGACCTACCTCCAATGCGAAATAGGCCAACCTTCAATGCGAAATAGGCCTACCTTCAATGCAAAATAGGCCTACCTCCAATGCGAAATAGGCCAACCTTCAATGCGAAATAGGCCTACCTTCAATGCGAAATAGGCCTACCTCCAATGCGAAATAGACCTAACTCCAATGCGAAATAAGCCTACCTCCAATGCGAAATAGACCTACCTCCAATGCGAAATAGGCCTACCTTCAATGCGAAATAGGCCTACCTCCAATGCGAAATAGGCCTAACTCCAATGCGAAATAGGCCTACCTCCAGTTAACAACGTAATTCTATTATTTCCGCTGGACGAATGTCAGTGGTTGTGTCTATGGAACTATACAGTTAAATTAATATTTGGCATAGTATAAGAAATGCAAATGCACGACAATTCCACGTCGATTTTTCTTAGACAGCTATTCCTTTGCCGTTTGCTAAGATTTGGCCAATTTTTGGCTGCAGATGGTATGTGCAGGGCAAATTGGCTTATGAGTATACAATACTTAAAAAGGCGAATGAGTTAATAATTAATTTAATGAATGAAAGAACAAGCTATTAAACAAGTCTATTAATTAAGTTGGCTACCTGAATGGATTAGTGCTGAGCCGCTCGTCTATCACCAGCTTTTTCACGAACGTTTTACGCTCCAAATGCGTCAGATCTAATCAGGGCCTACAGTCCCATTAGTATTTATCGTTTTTTGGACAATCTGCACAATGCACCTCCAAAAACGAAAAATAAAATCATTCTATTTCCATATACATATATACACATATATATGTATATACATATATATATACATATGTATATACATATATATGTATATACATATATGTATATACATATACATATATATGTATATACATATACATATATGTATATGCATATAAATGTATATATATTTTTCCATATGTATATATATATATATATATAAATAGAATGACTTTATTTAAACGTAGTAGAATATATATATAAGTAAGTATATAAAAGTACAAAATACTTTTTATATATAAAATATATAAAATACTAAATATTTTCAATAGAATGACTTTATTCATGTCTTTCTGACTTTTGTCGAGGCTATTTTGTCAGTTTCTATTTTGTCGGGGCTATTTTGTCAGTTTCTATTTTGTCGGGGCTATTTTGTCGGGGTGCCTTCACCCACAATACCTTTATCATTGCATAGGCCTAATAAAAGAGATTGGAGAAAAATAAACAGAAAACAGATTTGGGGTCACTGGAGAGGGTCCGAGCAATAAAACTGGAAGGGGGTGTGGTGCTCTCCTGCCTCCGCTTGTTACACCCTTGCTTAGAAACAACATAATGCTGAATGTGACTAAAATACGAAATCACTATGGCATCAAATAAGTAAGCACTTCAAGGTCAAGAATCCATGTAGTACAAAACGGGATCTGACACTGGGTTTTGCTGACTCATCGATGAATCCAACAAAGTTTAAAAAACAGTAGAAGTAACAGATGACCTGAAACGCCCGATGGATATCTTTTCAACTCGCACTCGCGTAGATTTAAGCTATTTCGTTCGTTAATGGCACATTTAGGTTTTTCTTTCTATTCATCATTCGTACTGTAAGTTTTGCTGTTTCCGGTAGGATGCTTCCAAAATCTGATACTGTTTCATACTCTGAATGAAGACTTCACGAGACGTTACTGTGGCGAGGTCACTGAGGTGCAAAATGATCCTCCGAATTAGACAATTCGTTAACAGAATGACGAAGACGACATTCGTAGCTTTAATAAATTGCATCATTGGTATAGCTGATCATTTATGTGCACAATGCACCTCCAAAAACGAAAAATAAAAAATAATTCTATTTCCATATATATATATGGAAATAGAATGACTTTATTTAAACGTAGTAGAATATATATATATATAAGTAAGTATATATATATAAGTAAGTATGTATATAAAAGTAAAATATTAGCTATGCACAATACATAAACACTTGATGAAAATCAAATTTACGATTGTCATGTCAAGAGTCAAACTCATCCACAAAGTCATCCATCGTAATGAACTCTACACAGATTTACGTTCTCTGTCTGTCTGTCTCTGTAAATACATCTACTTATAATATATATATATATACTTATAATATATATATATATATATAAAGCCAAAGTGCAATAGGACGCATACAGGATATCACCCCATGGACCATTATAGATCACTCGACTCGTGGAGCAGACTTGGCGGTTGTACACACGTGACAAGCTATATCCAATCAGATGTCAAAAGCAAATGTACCTTAAAATACGTTTCATACGAGTCTTCATTCCTACTCATAGGCATATTGCTTGTACGAGAGAGGGAAGATTCTTTTTCAAAGAAGGTGACTCTCTTCTCATACAGACTCTATGAGACAAATATTATATACATACACATATATATACATATGTATATATATTATGTAATTATATATATATATAATTTACATTATGTCACAATGTCTCAGTCTTGCAACTCAGGGTTGTGTGCCCTATTCTCAACGCGCCCCTGAAAACCATATGAAATAAATACAAAGGTATAAATGTAAACAGCGTGTATGTGCGTGTGTGTGTGCGGACCAGCTCACAGAGAAACAAACGCAAACAACAGTGACCACAGGCAATCGCCAAGATTGATCCACTTTCTATAATGGTCCACGAGCCGAGTGATCTTAGCGAACCGCCGTATTTATACAGCTATAATGGTCCATGGGCTGATATCCTGTATGCGTCCTATTGCGCTTTGGCTCATGGCTTTATATATATATACATATATATACATATATATACATACATATATTATAAGTAGATGTATGTAGAGAGACAGACAGACAGAGAACGGCCCAGAGGCATGCAGGCATTTCAATTGAAAGGAATTGGTAGGCGGTGGACTTGAATATGGCACTTCTTGACTGTAGCCCCATTCAATGAGTTCAGGTTTGATGGATTTGTTTGTCGCAGGTGGGTGGGGTACAGAACACTTTGTCGCACAACTGCCCGCCCACAAACCTTCGCCTTTAAAGAAAACCTGCGGACATTAGTTCGAAAGTGACATGATCTGACGTTATCAGTGTTACGAAGGATAAGAATTAAGTTGGAGAACAGTAGAGAAAAAGTTTCCAAAGCATGATTTAAATAAATTATTTAAATACTTGTACATAAATTCATTAACAAACCTTGGCCTTTAAGCAATGAGCCAATTGAGTTGCCCCGAATATATAGGAAAATATATGCGTTTTATATGCATGCATAGGCCTACGATTATTCTTAATAATTATAAAAGTCACTTTTAGAATATTTATAAGACTATACTTTTGCAAGGAAGCGAAAATTAATATTGATAAGACGAATATAATTATAAATTGAAATTAAAATTGTTCGTAGGATAAAAAGCGATGCATCTTTCTCGAAAGATATCAGGTTCGATCGCGTGATATCTATGCCTGTATTTATAATAAATTTGAAATGCATTAATATTAAGTTTTGGCTAAGCTAGTATATATATATATGTATATATATATATATATATATATATATATAAATACATGTGGTGGATATGTATATATAATCGTATGCATGATTTTAATATTATTATACGAACACACGAGTTATTTGTATATATTTAAATGTATATAATTAAATCATTTTGAAGGATGAAATTAATTATACGCGTAAATGTGCACCGAAGGTTTGATGCGCATAAACGGTTGGATGGCCTAGTGCGTATGTCTGCTTGACCGTGTGCGTACGCTCATTTGGTGACGTCACGTTTTGGCGGGAAAATCGCGTGAAAGCCGTTATGTAGCTAATTCGGACCCTGCGGAAAACTGATCCTCTTTGCTTGTGCACTTCTAATAAAAAAATGTTGAAAGAAGGGTGTTATCGAATTTCAGAATATATAGATAAAATACTTTGTGAAGCGCTTTAAAAACTGCTCACAAAATAATTTGATGCCCGATTTAAGGATTGAATCCACCTTCGATTTACAATCTTCTTACTTATCGACGTTTTGCTCTAAAGCAACGGACAACATGTAGGTCAAAATGTATGCGATTTATCAAAAATAGTGTTTTATAAATTGTTAGAAATTAAGTAGGAGTTAAAATACTTTCCTTTCTGAGCGTTGCATTTAATTATACAAATATTTAAAATATGTTATTAGTTTATGATTTATTGCACAAGAAGTGATTATGTTTGACTGAACGTGTAAACATTAATTACTCCCGAGTATTCTCCTGCAACGATCAGTTGCTTCTGTTCTTCGTCGTAGCACAATCTATAAGGACGTTCGATCTCAGGTTCGTCTTTCTTTTCCATTGGACAAAGAATTCGATTCCATTTGAGATCGGAATCCAAGAGAATCACTCTATGATTCCAGCAGTCAGCCACAAACACTCGATCGTCTGAATCGAGAGAGAGGTATTCAGGGTCATTCAGTTGTTGTGTTTCATTTGAAGGAATAAAACGACGGACAACCATCTTTCCATCGCTGCTCAACTCACTTACACACCATTCATTGTCCCTCATCATCATTCCCCTTTTCATCCTTTTCTTGTCCCTCTCCTCCTCCATTGACCAGTGAAGGATGATGAAAATCCCGATGGATGTTTCCACAGCATGAATTGCTTTTCCAATGTCTGTTGGTAACGAAATCGATCGAAGAAGTTTTGCATCTGATCCGTAGATCATCAGATTTAGCGATGAATAGTTCAACAGCAATAACTGACCATCACTGGACACTGAGAGAACATTCAATAGCCTATAATCAGTGGTCAGCATCTGATGATTTTGCATTGGTCATCCATTTCTCTTGTAATCTTCCAGACGCATTTCCAATAGTACTCTATGACGTAAAGACAATTTTCTTTCTCACTGGATGCGATTTCACTTGAATCAGTGATCTCTTTTATATCGAATTCTCTCTGAAGACGAAATGGATTTCGATCCTCAAACACACGAATTACACCAAATTCCAAATTAATATGCTGACACAAGACGTAGATTTCATTTCGCAGTTTAGTCACTCCATATTGGTTTTTCATTACATCAATTCTCTCAGTTAAGCCGACGGAAAGCGAAGACAAGACTAAAACAGAAATCAATTACTGTTTATTCATTGTGGTTATAGTCAATTGAAATAATTCATTTCAATTGACTACTAATTTTACTGACAATTCTCATTATTTAATATTTCCTTCTTTGTTGATTATTTTAATTAGGCAATTAGAATGTAGGCAAACGTTGGCAACTATTTGTTCAGTCAGCTGTTGCTGTTGCTGCTGCTGTTGCTGTTGCTGTAGCTGTTGCTGTTCCTGTTGCTGTTGTTTTTGCTACTGCTGCTGTTGCTGTTGCCGTTGCCGTTGCTGTTGCTGCAGCTGTTGCTGTTGCTGTTGCTGCTGCTGTTGCTGTTGCTGTTATTATTATTATTATTATTATTATTATTATTATTATTAATAGTAGTAGTAGTAGTAGTAGTAGTAGTAGTAGTAGTAGTGGGTGGAGTAGGTGGAGTAGTAGTAGTAGTATTGCTATTGTTATTGTTATTATTATTATTATTATTATTATTATTATTATTACTATTATTATTATTATTACTATTATTATTATATATGTTTCACATTATGCTGTTATCGCCCATGATGAGCTAAGTGAGTGTTGGCAATGTCCCGAAGAGGCAGGCGGCATTCCCACGCTGAAGAACAACCGAGATACGTTGGAACAGAAATGACGTCTCCATTGGATCGTGGTTTGCAGCACTCGTTCGACTACCCAACTCTGAGATGAACTGCAGTCCTTCACTGCTCCAAGCGCCGCTGGATTCCAAGGAGAGGGCTACGAAGTCGTGGGTGTTGGTTATGGTGGAATACTTGGCCCTCTTCGTCTTAGCTGCGCGTTCGGCTGCTTCGCCAGCTCTGATAGATGTGTCGACAAGATGTGACTTGGCGTAGGTGTCGGGCACTGTCACATCCCATGCCAGACATCGACCACGTGTCCAAGGAATGAGCGTGACGCCGTCCGGTCGCTTTCCATCTTCTCTTAGCAAGCCGAGAGGTTCCTTTTGCGCTGGAATCTTCGCCCTGCCAAGAGCTCTCCAGATGACATCGTTCAACATGCTATGTCGTTGATGTTTTCCGCTGCCTCTTCTACAAATTAGTCCATGGAGCCCTTTTGCGTCGACGCTCTCTTGACATTGGTGACACAAATGTGGCTCGCAGAGCGTCGTTCCTAGCCTCAACCCGGCTGCCATTCGTACATCCTCGTTTGAGAGGCGCAGGCCTAGGGCAGTTACAGGGGGCGCTAGCATCCAGTCTCCAGAATGAGGTGCTCGTGAGGCCAGCAGGCGAGCACGGTCGCATGGATTGTTATTGGAATCCAGCAGACCTTTCCATGCCTTGTCTGTGAATCGGAGGTCCCATTCTTTCTGGCGATGACGCGCTGCTCCTGTTGGTGGTTCTGCATCTGTCAGGGTCTTCCAAGCGTTGAGTGCTGAACTCGCAAGTTCATATGGTTCCTCAGCAGACTCTGTTGGTAGGATGCATGCCTGGAGTTCGCTTGTACTAGCAGCAGAAGCCAGAAAGGCAGAAAGTGCCAGCGTAGATGCACAACGAACTCCCAGACCACCATCTCTCCCCGGCAAAGAAGCCTGGAGCCAGCGGTCATCGTCAAGGTCCACATTTAAAATGGTTGACAGTCCTTCTCTCAGCAGTTGATCAAACCGAGCCAAGCCCGGGCAATCAGCGCAGACGGCTGTGCGCAGACTGTACAAGAGCTTCGGTACACTTGGACTGTTTCTCAGCAGAACCAGAGCGTCATGTGTATAAAGCAAGGACAATCTTCCGATTGCCCTCTCGAGGTCATTGGCCTTTGAATTAACGACCATGTTCACAGCTGGACCTGGAATCAGAGGTGCACCCAACAAGGTCATGTCCTCGAGGGCTATGCTCGTGAACTCTTGGAACGCAGGGTCATTGTTCGGCATCTGGGTGTTGTGACACGCGATTTCGCATTTGCTGCGGTTCAATAGCAATCCCAGATTCTTTGATTCCTGCTCGATTAATTGAACGTCGTCGGCCACTGTTTCCTTGTTACCTCCCAATGTCAGGTCATCCAGATATCCGATACGCAGATCCGAACAAAGCTTCATCAGAATCGGTTGCAGCACAAGACAGAATTCCAGAGGTCCCAAAGGATCTCCTTGCTGCGTTCCTTCTTCGGATCGAATTGTGTTTGAACCATAGCGCAACAGTGGACGGTTTGAATAGGCAGCATGAGCAAAGTGGTAGAGCTCTGGAATCTCTCTAGCAACTGCTTCTAGAAGACAATCTCTGCTCAGAGTGTTAAAGGCATTGGCGAAGTCGAGCTTCACTAGGACGCTGTCCTCAGGCATTGTGGTTATCCAACGACGTGTCGCATGGACAGCTGCCTCAGCGCCTCCTGGAATGCCTACCCCAAGCTGAATGGGGGCGAGCAGTTGAGACAGCCTTGTTACCGCATGCGAATTAGCGCACTTTGCCGCCAGACGACGCCATGTGTAGCCCACGGCGATCGGTCTTATGCCTCCGTCCTTCTTGCTCAGGGCTAAAAGGTTTGCCCCATAGATGACCTCATTCACCTCTTCGGATAGACCTCCCTTTAGGAGCAGATTGACAAGGTCAGATAGATGTTGCCCGATGTTGTCATCTACTTCATAGGCCATCAGATCCTTTAAGTGTTGTGGAGTTATGCCATCTGGACCACCAGCCGAACCCGCAGGGAAAGAGGAGACTGCCCTAGCGACATCCTCTTTAGAAACTTGAAGCGGGATGAAGCGATCAGAACTGTCTGGATCACACGGTGTTCTCCTGTCCACTGGCGCAGGCGGGTGCTTTTTCTTAAGCGCGGCCAGAGTTTCCGGTGTGTCCAGCGCCGGTTTATCCTCGCTGCAGATGAGACGGATGGCTGCTTTGAAATTGCCTTCCTCCAGCTTGCTTGCAACTGTTGAGGCTAAATACCTGGCGTGGTCGCACTTAGCGGACTTGAGCTCACGACTTGACGTCGATGGAAATTCATCGTTAGCCGACTGGTCTGGCCCCTGCAGTCCCCATTCAGTAATACGGGACAAAATCATCTTGGTCATGTTGTGCTTTCGTCCACCTCTTCTTGGCTTCACTAGTACAGTTCCACCGAAGGCCAGCAAATCGAACCATTTTGCAACGCAATTTGGTTCTCTTACAATTGCTTGGATTATATCGGCCAGGAGAGCAGCACAAGATGGCCTTGCTGCTTTTGGGATTCTCTTAATCAGAAGACCGGGTGAAGCAGGATGTGAGAGCTGAGAAGCGATCGGCCCAACGTCCGTCGACAGCTCCCGTGAGTAAGAGATCTGCACGCTAGTGGTAGAAGACGACTGTCTTGTGGTATTATGCTTTAAAGGGCCGTCCGCCGGTGGCTGGTCGGAACCTGGACAAGGGGCGGTTCGAGGGCCGTGCCGGTGCATCGTGCCATCTGAGGCATGGGTTTTGAAGGACAAACAACACACCCCGCAAACCCCCTGGCCCTTACAAGGTTTTTGACTCATCTGAGTTTCAATTCGGTTTGTTTTCAAATGCGCCGCCATTTAAACAGTAATCGTTGCAATTGGCAACGTTGACGTCGCTGGCCTTATAGCATGGCAAGCGGCCATCAATTCAAATGCACGGCTACATATAAGTTGAGACGAAAGTTTGACAAACCAATCGTGTTGTGGTCTTGGCGAATAAGATGTGGTGAATATAGTCAATCGGGTCACGAGTTGTTAATCCATTAGACGATGCTAAAATCCAACTCTGACGATTACTCGTTACGCGGTATTTTTGCTAAATAGTCGGACATTAAAAATTTTCCTCCCACCACGTCCGCTGCCTCAAAAAAAATTAATTAATATTAATATTATTATTATTATTATTATTATTAATATTAATATTAATAATATTATTATTATTATTATTATTATTATTTCTAATATTAATATTATTATTATTATTATTATTATTATTATTCTTATTATTATTAATATTAATATTATTATTATTATTATTATTATTATTATTATTAATATTTTTATTATTATTATTATTATTATTATTACTATTAGTATTATTATTATGTCACATATAGTGTTATTCATCATTGGCATTGCCAACGGATCTGTCATCAGGCTATCTGAAATGCCATCGCATTATTATTAATATTATTAATATTATTATTATTATTATTATTATTATTAATATTATTATTATTTTTATTATTATGCTCTCATTTACATTAGTTTCCGCCATTGGTTGGTCGTACGCAACGAAGATGACTATTTTACTTATATAGGGCGGACCTCCGTTAAGCTCCGCCTCCTATATTCCTTCGGTACCTGTACTGATGCGTGTTTCAACCCTTGCGTAAGCGTGCGTGGACGCTTTGTACCGTTGAAGAAAAGATACTGATTGGCAATCTGCCATGCACAGCGAAAATGGTACTGAAATATGTGTTTTCTGAGAAGAAATGGATGGAAGGATGGAAAGAAAGTGTGAATCAAGGAAATAGGACAGAAGAGGAGAAAAGAAGGAGGGAGGAGAATAAGAATTAGGAACAAGACGTTAAAATGGAAGAGGAATGAGGCAGAAGATGTGAAAGTGTCATAGAAGTAATTACCGTTGATTTATTAGCAGTCGGAAAAAGATCAATCTCACATTAAACTGGAAGGAAATAAGAGAATAAAAAGAAAGGACGAGGAAGGTCAATTTGACATTGATTATATTACAAAGGAATAAATGAAGGTGGTTTGGAAGATTTACCGCAGAATTAGCACGGTCCAACAATTTCCTATTTGATGCATCCATTTTCTTACTCAAAAGATGGACCCGTTTTTTAAAACTCAACATTCTGGCAATTTTATCCAGCACTAATCTGATGAATTCCTTCATCCAAGACATAAGTGTTGACCTTATTTTATTTTGAGAACGCTGATGATCACCTACCAACTGTTTTGCTGAACTCACTGCGACCAATGTTGATCGTTGTCGATTGGATTATTTCAGAAGCAGATCGTCCAATATCTGTAAGACCATGTAAAATATCTTTCAACTGACTTGATTCGTATTGCCTTTGAATATATTCAAGTGCTGCTTGTGTATGACACCAGATCCAAACGACCACCGTCTTTCTGTCCAGCTGAGAATTCGGATTTCTACACCTTCAGCTTTCAGTTGACTGCTGAGTTTTTCAGTTGTCTGTGACCTTGACATCGTTCTGTTTCGAAGATTTTCAAATTTTTCGTGAAATTGTCGAGTTGTACACTTTGCATGACGATATTGTACTTCAACTTTTATTACGACTAAAAATCGAAATTAATATATTTAAATGTCAGTTTTGTCTCTGAATTTCATACAAATACACCAAAATAAATGCAATAATCGAAGGAAAGAGAGCAAAGGTTTACCAAGATTACGATGGATATGCACAATATAATTGAGCAGATTACTTGAACAAACAATAGAAAAACTGGACAATGAAGATAATTTGATTGTAGTCCTCGACGCAAAATGACTATTGTCAAGAACTGACGATGACGATGATATTCATAGAAAAGTTTAATTAAATCGATCAGAATTTAATAATTCAGAATTAAAGAACGGAAATCAATTCTTGGATTAACGGTCATTTCACGATCTATTTCATTTCACTTGTGCTGAAACTGTGAAATAAGAAATCATCTGTCGTTTTTAAAATTAGGCACCGTATTCAAATAATAATATATTGATCAACATTATAAAATGTGCAAATTTTCAGCCGTCTAATTTGCAGACAAGGTTTCTCAAAGTCAATGGTTTCGCATCGCATTATTCTGCCATGTTTATGAAGCTTTAGCAACTTTCGTTTTCTTAGCTTGTGGCATTGCAATTGTAATTGTAACGGAGCCCTCTTATAGCGCCACTCAAGATAAGAGACGTGTTCTACTCAGGACACATCCAAACGGAGAACAGAAAGGCCTTCAGGTGCCTCCGGACGAGGAAGAGAGTATATATCTCCTATGGTAAGGGCAATCATTATATTTTATGAGGTTCAAATGGAGCCAAAATCTCTCAAAACTTAGAACATCGAATATTTTAGCCCTGTAGTGACCATTTAAAATAAAACTAATTACTCAAGAGCTATGAGATAAGTTAATAGTGTTGTTTAACATCAGTGGGGGTGCGACAGCCCCTTTCGATCTCCTCTAGTCCTTAATTGCTATTTTCGCTCTCTGATTGGTCGCTGGCGATGAAATTAATATTCATGAGACGGGCGCCATCGGCTGTCAATCATTTCAATGCCTTTCTCGCCCTCTCATTGGATAGAGCAAAAGGCAACCGCGCCCTCCCATTGGCTGGACTCCATGCACACGTGTATCCAAGCATACGCACATATACACGCAAACATACAAGGACACAGACACGCACGCATACATACACACATACATTGACACGGACAGATACGAAGACACATACGCACACATATACGCACACAGACACGCACACATACACGCCAACATACAAAGACACAGACACGCACGCATACACTCACACATACGTACACATACGAAGAGACACGCCACTCGTCAATCGTAGGTTTGCTGTTCAGCGGCGGCTGGCCCTTTCCCCCTCCATGGCGCCTGGAGCGGCACGCTCATCAAAGGGTCGGCTAAACGTGTTTATGACTCTCGTGGGAATATTTCTCCGAATGTGGTGGAAGGCAATAAAGCCAACATCTGTTACAACTGGCAACCCAATTCTCATCCCCGGCGTAAATATAATATCGCGATGCGCTCGGGCAATCACTAACTCCTTTGCATTAAAAGAATGACGGAATTGTTTCCATAAATTTATTTGGCGAACGTCTTACACACGTAATTATGAACCAAATAATCGTGAAGTCCAGTATCCGAAGTAAGTCCATTAGTAATTGCGGTAAGGTTTTTATTTCTGCATCTATGCAAACAGTATAAAATGGAATAGTGTTCGCAGAATCGACCAACAGAACTTTGTAAATGTTTATCGTTAAAAACACAATGTTCGCAATGTCTGTTAAAAAAATCACTAAAGGTGAAACTCAGTCATTCACAGATGAGCGCATCATGAATGCAGAAGGACTCTGTTTCACTTTTTCTAACGTACAATTTACAATCCAAGATTCGTACTTTAAACGTGGCGTCATTAATGGATGACATTAGACAGAATGGATTTTTATTTCTGACGAGTCGCATATTTATATTAATGTCGTTAGGAAGGAATCGATCTTGGACAAATAATTCGCTGTGAATGCATCCCAACATGTCCACGGCTTTTCCATCGTTGGTTAAAGTGCTACGTTTCTTGAAGCCAGAGTTTAGAGCAGCGTTGTCGTGCGGATTAGCATTTTCCAGATATCGAGCCACGTCTTTGTAATAAAGCTCCGAGGTGAGTTGAGAATTTTTTCCGGGGATCTGTAGCTCAGAATCGTCTTCAAATACCTTCTGTAAGATTTTGGCTCTAACGTACAGTTGAGTACTCGATAAATTCAAATAGTCTTGTCCGGCACCAGAAATGCTAAATCCATGCTATATGATTGCGAAACATGAGTAGTAACAAAATACGTAGATAAACAAGCGTCCAATATCAGAATGTAAGTAAGTAAGTCAGTCAGTTAATATTATTGTTGTCAAATTTTGCACGAGGCCTAAACATCGACTGTATTTTGGATGTCAGAATTGATGGGTGTTAAGCGTTGCATTTATGCAGAGCCTAAGTTAAAAGATCTAGTGTTGGTTGAGTGCGCGCGTATGGAAATGATGTTTTTATATGGGTTCCTTTAGAAGTCGTCGTAAACATCCCTCCTCTGATCGCATGCCTTAACGCGAAAAGCGGTCGATGGTCAGGAGAATGAATTTATCGTAAACATTTCATCAATGTTACGATCTACAGCCGTTCTTTTGATGAACCTGCCGCCCCATGGGAAGGGGAAGGACCAGCCGCCGTTCCGCCAATGGCTGAGCCGTAAACCTATGATTGACGGGTGGTCGTGTCTCTTCGTAGGTTTGCGTGTGTGTGTGCGCGTGTCTGCGCGCGTGAATGTGTCGTTGTTTGTGTGTGTATCTGTGTCCGTGTCATCGTATGAGTGTGTGCATGTGCGCGTGTCTGTGTGCTTGAATGTGTGCATATATGTGCGCTTGTATCTGACCGTGTGCGTTTGGCTGCGTGTCCGTGGGCGTATGCCTCTTGTTCGTGTGCGTACGCTCATTAGGTGACGTCACGTTTTGGCGGGAAAATAGCGTAAACCCTTTATACTACTACTCACAACTCAACACATAGCTAAACGGAGAACAGGAGAGGCTTCAGAAAGCCAGCAGAGGAGAGAGAGCAGCTCCACCCGAAGAGGAAGGGAAGGCTATTCCAAATGGTGGGACTAGCGTATACGACTCTCCTGGATTGAGCCGTGGCAGAGCGCATGCGGGGAACCACCAGAAGTCCGCGGGCAGAGGAACGAATGGAAATGCTGTGCGGAATAGAGGAGACCCTAGTGCAGAGAGCCAGATGGTAGGCGGAGGCAGACCCAAGAAGACAGTTACGCATCAATGCCAGGGTCTTGAAACGAATGCGCCGAGGGCCTGAGGTGCTGCGAGCCAGTGAAGAGATTCTCAGATAAAGGAAGATTTGTGATGAAACTTTGGAATTCCACCGATTAGTCGTGCAGTCGCATTGAGAATGGACTGGAGCCCAGAAATGTCAGATGAGAGTCCAATGAAGGAGATGTTGCCAAAGTCTACCCTGGAACAGACCAGAATGCGTACAAGGGTTGACACAGCATGCAATGAAGGCGACTGTCTAAGAGAGCGGATCTGGCGCAGGATAGAGAAGCAGGGGTGGGAAAGAGCATTTATGTGGCCAGATAGGAACAAGGTGTAGGGTCTAGAAGGAGGCATAGAACTTGAACAGATAGGATCAATGAGATCTTGAAGAGAGCTTGACTGACGTAATTATAAAATGTTAGCCATGGAAAAGATTTAGGGTCATATCATTATAGTTGTAAAACAAAGCATATCAGTCATAAGACATTGGATTAAAGATTGACTCTGAACCTCCTCCATTTTCGACGATTCTTGTCACTGTCTTCTGGTTGGTTCTTCGCAGACAGTTGACGAAATTTGAAGACTTGGTTTGGCTGAAGTCTCTCAAAAAGAATAAAAGTTTTGTGTTCTTATCTTGTTGTGAATGTTGTCTCTGAATCGATTGACTTTGCTCCTCCGTTATGCAGTTAAGAGACAACAGCGACGCAATTAATTCGTCGCTCGGATGAATATTTTGTATTAAATAGTTTCGATTGCTTCTAATTATTGCAGATTTCCTTGTGATTTGCAAATCTAAAAAGACCAATGACATGGCTGCATTGGCTATTTAAAAATATTATTATGCCTTCAGCAGCAAAATAGTTCTTGTCAATGTGAACGAGAAGCCTCTGCATGTGTCGGTTGATTCTGATTTTATAAGTGCCTAACTAAATACAACACAAATAATTCAGTCGCCAATTTGTAATAGTCATGAGCTAGGTTGAGAAAGACAGCCGTTTGGTGCTAAGTAAGCTTACGCATATTTTTTCAGTTGAGTTCGCTTAAATTGAGGTCGTTTAAGAGTAGGCTTATATAGGCACATTTTCAGAAGCATTGCACACATTAAAATAGTGCCAGAAGAAAGTATATTGGTTGTTGGTTCTCTCGCTCATAATGCAATAAATAATAAATGCTGCATTGAAAATCTTCATTTTAGAAAATGCAGTTGATCTAAATTTTACGGCGTCAACGTAGTTATCACCTGTTTTGCTCCATATAACTAAATGATTGCGATATAAGTTAGCTTTGCTTCACTATAGAGAATTAAAAATGAAAATAACCTACGTTGCATCCGTCGCCAAATTCTATTCTTAAACTTTCGTCTTGTTATTCGTTGAAACCAACAGAAGTCGACTGATGCCAAATCTTTGATAAAATCTTCGTTTCGCTGAATTGATCAAAAACTCAGTAACCAGTGTAGAAACGAGTTTGCTAAGATAATGTCCAGCAACTCCAATGGAATTTTATTCAGCTAAAAATCAAATTACTAAGTTCTTAACATCAAAAAAATATGAAAAAAATGGTTTCAATGCATTTGCAATGGTCATCAAAGATTTAATGTTTATATCAAAATGTTAGTCCACCAGTTAATATGTATAATGGCCACGTTGCATGGAAGCAAAATACGCAATTGCGTACCAAATGGACGATAAAAAATCACCAAAAAATATTTCAACAACAATTTTTAACAAAATAAAAAAAGTTGAAACTTTTATCAAAATAATTTGTAAATAGAACGAAATTTTCAACTTCGTCAGCACATACTTACTTACTTAATACTTTCGGCGTGTTGATGTTTGTTTTTGAGACTCAGAATTGCTAATATAATAATATTATCGGCTTTCCATAGTGGACGATAATTGAACATTTCTTGATTAAAAACGTTCTGTTTCATTTTGCTTTTAAATTACAGTCTAAAATTGCATTAGATATTGAAATCCGTCGAAATCGCTCAGTAATCTCCGCATTCAGCAACATCAATAACTTTTTAATGAACATCATGTACAGAATATGCGTATTGCCGCTATTGCGTAATAAAATTTTCAAGGCCACTAAAGATGGAAAACATAACCCGTTAATATTAACCGACACGAACTTGACAATCAAAAGGTTTACATATTGTGCCGCACAACTGTCGAAATTTATGGTTTAGTAGCCCTACATAGGCCAATCTTACCAAACTGAAGAAATATGCAGCTCTAGGGGCTTCTGGTTAAAAGTTGCGAAATTTGTTGCCCAATATAGTACGTACACTGTCAATCATTCCACGCCAGTTAAAGACACTTTCATTCCCTAATACCATATCCTGCCATTCCTGTTGCTTCCCTTTCCATTTCTCTCTCTCTAACCCATATTTTTCTCCGTATCTCACTTCCCCTTTATCCCGCTTCCCTACCACAACCCTTCCTCAACATTCTATTTCCCTATCCTCCATATCCTACTATGACATTCCCTCCTCCTCCTCCTACTCCCGTATTTCGTCCACCTAAGACTATCTGTTCTTATCCTTCAGTTGACACATTCCTCTCATTCGCCTCCCTAACAACACTCTCCATATACTGCTTTCCATTTCATCGCACCTCCATTATTCTCCCCATTTCATCACACCTCCATTATTCTCCCCATTTCATCACACCTCCATTATTCTCCCCATTTCATCACACCTCCATTATTCTTCCCATTTCAACGCACCTTCCACTCTACCTCTCATTTTCTGCTCCTCTCCTGTTCATCTTCTCCCACATAAATACGTCCTCGTCTTCCTCGACATCATTCTCCACTTCCTCTCTCTAGTCTATCTCGTATACTGTAACTCCATCTCGTCTTTCTCTTTCTCCACCTCCTTCCTTCTGGCAATTCCAACTTCTACACCACCTATCGTGAATCAATTAATTCAAATAGAGATAATGAAATTATAAACTGTATTGTCAATAAAATATTGATTTGATGATTTCATTATGATGCTCCATACAAGAGTTATAATTATTTATTTAAGAATAGTCATATCGTTGCACCTTCCACTCGACCTCATACTAGAGTAATAGACCTAATTATTTATTTAAGAATAGTCAGATTAAACTGTGCATGGTCCTACCGTTGTCTTCGAAGGTGGTCGATCATTTTCTGTTTGGATAAAAAACATAGAAATGCATAAATTAGCTATGTGTGTATGTACGTACGTTTGATATATGTGTGCATCTATTGCATCTATCGTGTACCGTATGATTGTTGCTATTTTATACATGCCTGGACTTCTGTATATAACTCTAGCAATGCATGTATTGTATCAGGCTATTTATATAGCGCATTATAAGTTTCCACCTGTTTATCTGTCTGTCTATAGGTCTACTAGAGGATGCAAGCATATAACTATATAGTTATAAATATGTACTTTAAATTAATGCATACACACATATTATGCAATCATTCAATCATAGGTTTATACACGTACACGTATGTGGCGAATGGTTCTCTCGTTGAGTCGTTATTTGGTGAGTAAGATCAGGAATATTATATTAACTCGAGAGACAGATTTTTATAAAATGTATATTTACTTGTTTTATTAGTTTAATGTTATCCAATAAGGTTAAACACAATAAACGATCACGAATACATACATGAAGCATATAATCAATAGTAATAAGTTTCACATATGGCACATCTTACCAGAGGAACGAAGGATAACATGGATAACCCAAGAGAAGAATATCTCGCGTGATAATAATAACCCCAATAAGCATTACATCTTGTAAGCATTTGATCGTCGGTTAAAAACTTTAAAAGGAAAGTAATGTAATGAAAATGTAGGCCCTATATATATACCATACATATAAACAAATTCGAGGAATATGATGCAACAGGAAGGCTAGGCCTTGTTATCATGTAAAATATGATAATCTTAACTAACCTTGACTACGAATCAGACGCGCATAACGAGGGACACAGCAGATGGAGCCAAGATTACGATAAGGAAGGAGTAAGAACATCACTTAGGTTCTTCATAAAGTTAAACTAATATCAATGACTAGACGAAAAAATACACTGAATATCAAATTATGTTCAAACTAGGAGTTATTACGTCGCAGTTAATTACTACGAGCTTTCGGAGTTAAGTAAACATCGAGGTAGGGAAATTTTAAATGGGGCTAGATACCCAATTGTTTTAAGGTCATGGGGCAGGAAATTCCCTACTCCCTAGGCGCTGCTACTCTCAGAGAAAATAATCGGGCATTGGTCCTAGCTTTTTGTTGATGAGTTATCTGCCCGTAGCATAAACATATAGTTACAAATGGCACAACTTCCATGAAAACAACATAAGGCCTATATTATATATCGCTAATAGTTAATGGTCATTCGCATTTTATTGAGGTAAGTCATTTATTGGCGTGGACGTAGGGAATTAGATTTTCTAGAGGGGTGATGATAAATGCCAGTTTTAAGTTGACAAGAACCTATGTAACCTATGTAAACTAAAGGCTGGGTATTGTGAATGCATCGATAGATACATAAATATTTCCAGTTTGCATTTGCCTTATCCGTTCTAATTTAAATTTTTAAATATTAAGCGATTGCGAAATTCGATATCTGTCTGTTTCCATTCGGTGTAATGCAATGTATATGACAGCCATTTTTGTGGAATCCGGGGCATTCTTACATATTATAAAGCAACAACATTTCTAGCGCTCACCAATTACAACGCGATTTCTTGGTATGAAACCAATCTTTCCGTTGTTTAAATGCCTCACCTTCCACCATTCGTCGCTGTCACTGTAAAAAACATTGGTAAGCAGAGCATTTATATTGATTTTGTTTTCTAATTTTAAGCACACATAGAGAAAAAGATTTAGCCCCTTTACTTTTGATACTTTAATGCACTTAACCTAACAAGCATAGGACATCTTTCACCATCCAACGCTATCGCGGCAAAGTTTCTTTATAGAAAGTGTGAGCTAAAAGTTCTTCCACTTAGCCTTTTCTTATTTTCTTTATATCGAGAAATATTTTACCACAGACTCTATCCTAGAATCGAACATTAATTCGCCAATTTCACCAAATATAGGGCCTATGTCTTTATATTTTAGGCGTGTGAATTATTGTAATTAATGATGTGAATTATTATTTTTCCACAATGAGCCGAAATATTTGCCTAATGCTCTAATTCTTTCGACTGCAATTTTCAGTAGATATTTGTTGTAGTTTAGAGACGATCTATTTTTATTATTATTATTATTATGATTATTATTATTATTATTATTATTATTAATTTTTTTATTATTATCATTATTTCCGAAATTTGATACCGCCCTGTTTACAACATTTTTTCCTTTCACCTATGATAAATGATTTATGCAATTCATCGTAATTTTGGATATGTGGAAGATAGCTATATATTACTGATGATGCCCTGATCTATTACTTCGACGATCCATCAGTCAGTTCAGTGTCATCAAAATGTTTTCTTTTCAGATCTTCTCGACAGGTATCTCCTTCTGCGCACAACAATAGGCAATTGGTGACTCAATATTTTAAACAAGTCATGAAGCACGTTGTCCAACAAGTAGGCCAACCAAAATAAAGCATACAATCGTAAAGTAGGCTTATCACTGGAAATGTTGATGGAACGATGCTGAAGGATTGAAGGACAAAGACGGTGACACAAATTAAGTACTTTGTGATGTTACTAATGATATATCGGTTCTGTGGAAGGACTCGATTATTGCGGTGGAACGATGAATTTATCATAATCCACATAGTACCAACCTTCAGCTGTCGAAGTTGATTGCGACATTATGCTCTTATTCTTCTTAAAACAGACACAGAATACAAATATAATAAAACTTATATGGTTATTTGAAAGAGTAAAATTGTCAAAGTTCATCAGTAGGCAAATAGTTCTAAGGTAATCGTGCAATGCAATCACTATTGTCTTTCATCCTCCTACACTAAGGCAAGATACAAACGACTTTTCGAAGCAACTAATGTGGACAAGTTCAACTTAGTCTACACATATAATTATAGCAGAATAGATGAACAGTCCCTTAAGCTAGCGACTTCGTTTTCTTAGTCTCGGCATATGAGGCGGGTCGAAAGTCCTTACCTTCGCCAACTCATCTTCCAACTGACAGTGTACGGTTGGTGTGCTCGAATTCTCGAACTCTCGAACCAAATATCTGTCCATACATGTGGGAGACCCAACCTTTTGATTGACAGTTCATCGGCCTCTATAGCATGTAGGTCTAAACCATTACAGAGCGTCACATTAACGCCTGGGACCATGTACGCACCATATACGTAAAAATATGTAAAAATAGGAAATTGATGAATTAGTTCAAGTCAGCAAGATTAAAAATATTCCGAAGCGTGTACAATCAGAACCTATTTTCTTCCGGTTGCACCACAGATCACGTGTTTCATATATTATAGGCCTACTTCATATTAGTAAGTTTCAACCTTATCCTCACTATGCAATAAACGCTTCTATCATTTTATAAATTGCAAGTATAATTATTATTACTAATTCGGTGAATTCTTTATTACGTCACCCAGGTATTTCGGAGCAAGATCCCGCCTGATATTTGATAATAAAATGAACTTTTAAATTGTATGTGAGCATGGAGAGGGAGCCAATCAAGTTCATCAAATATAGAGGTAAAAATGTGAGAGAAACGAGAAAACGATCTATCACTGACTTATATAAATTTATTCAACGACGCATCCATAACAAAGATGATATGCGTGCGATCTATCAGTCTAGCAGCTGTCTTAAGTGCTGTCTGAAGCGGAGAGAGATGAACCTTTGGAAGACCAATGAGAAATGAACAGCAGCAGTCATTTCGAGACCACATAAAGGCGTGAACTATATTAGTAAAGGTGGAGGAGGATACAGAACGACGAAGGACCAGTAGGTGCCTTAAATGAAAATAGGATGAACGTGTGAGGTAAGAGATGGTTTTGAAAAATGTAAGAGGATAACACCAAGGTAACGAGTACTTGACGATAACAAGAAGAATGGGAACCTTCAGAGATGAGAACGAAATGAAGCTTCTGACGTTGCTGAGGAGTACATAATATTATATAGGTATGTATGTGTTCTGTATGCATTTGTAGGCCCCTATATGTCATGTGTCATGTATGAATATTATGTAAATATGTATGCGTGGTGTATGAAAATGTGTGTTAACATGTTTAATGAAAACATTAACATTGATGTCAGTTGGTATCTGTATTGATTAACCTAAGTTAACCAATATTCGAATGTAGAAATTTGACTGACAGCAGCATTGGGTGTTGAGATAATCTACAATGGGAATGATTTTAGGATCACTGCTTTGACTGTTCGTAATAACTTTTGACATATATATATATATATGGATTGCAAAGGATACGTTACACGTAGGCTACACAAACATACTTCAGGTCAGTAAAATTAGATGAAATTATAATAAGCACTCGACAACAGAAGTAATTCAGAGTCTCCTTTGAATTCTTGGCTAAAATGTGTCAGTTGCAAAATGGTGTAAATTTTATCTTTCATTGCGGCGGTGTTTAACAGCGTTAGTTATTGTTCTGCTTGGTATCAACATAAAAATAGATCTTAAAGGATTTTATTATTTCCGATTAAATCAATGCTCACAGAATACATAGTAGAATATTGACCAAAGTCGGGATTAAGAACTATTTTGAAGTCTTTTCCATGCATGTAGTGACAGTATACGGCAGATGAGAATGAAAAATCATCTGTCAACATAAGATATATCACACTCATTAGCGGAAACTCTTCACTCACGCAGTACACAATACTAAATAAATTATTATGCACCTATTCGATTTACACAAAACGATACAAATCTACAAAGATGATAATATGATGGATGATCAGTAGACATCCTGATGATTCAATATTTATTCTTAACTAATTGCTCTCCTTTGAAACACTGACAAGTTTCTACTTCTGTGTTCACTTTCTAAATGTCTTTGTAAGTGCTTTATACACCAAATAATATTTACGAATCAGTCAATGCTCAGGAGTGCTAAATTGAAGATAACTTTATCGTTCTGGATCATTCCCGTTGTCCTTTGGATCTGGATATCAAAATTTATGTTTACTTTGTAACCATTCAATGTAGAATATATTCTCCTTCAATTAAACCTTATAAGATTTCACCAATAGACAGACTAATCGCTTCATAATGAAACAACAATCTGCATTTCATCCTATATTTACATCGCCTGAGAGACGTGCGCATGACACAGATTTCACTTCGTTTTAGTGGCGGCGCTGCATGTAAAATGCAAATACGCAACTGCGTCCCAAAAAAAGAAAAGAAATGACCAGAAATATATTAAGAAACTTTTTGAACGAAGCCAAGGAATTGACAATATTTAACCAAATAATTCGTAAATAGAATTAAATCTTCAACTTCGTCAGAACATACTTAGTAGGCCTACTAACGGTATATTGATGTTTCCAGACTCAGAATAGCTAATATAAGCCTATATTAACGGCTTTCCTGTTTAAACACGTTCTTGTTTCATTTTTGTTTTAATTCACAGCTGAAAATTGCAAATTTGTTTTAAAATTTTATTTTCAATTTTGTAAATCCGTTAGATGTAGTTGTGCTGATATTTTAAGTTCATGTTGCAGAAGTTTAATAGGGTCTACTGCAGTCTACAGATATTAAAATTAGACGCAGACAATGTCCGACGAAATCGCTCCGAAATCACCAATAACATTTCAACTACAATTTTTGACGAAATAAAAGACATTGAAATTTAACCAAATAATGTGTAAATAGAATGAAATTGTCAACTTCGTCATAACATATCTTTAATTAGTAATGATGTTTTCGAACTAAGAATAGCTACATCTCATAATATGGCCTATAATAACGGTGTCCGCTCGATAGTCCGAAGGTTCGATAGTCCGAAGATTCTATACTCCCACATTAATTTAACCAGAATCTTGATGATAAATGATTAAAAGAATATGTTAAACTGGGAGCTGGATTGATATGAAAAGAAGCATACCTAAATGGATGCTGGATGAATGAAAAGAATTATGCAATCCAGCTTTTAACGAACACAATTCTTCTCATCAGTCAGCTACCATTAAAACCACAATCTTATCATCTATCGACCGGTCACCATGCAATCTTCGGACTATCGAACCTCGGGCTATCAATACAGAACCTATGCAGTCTCACCTCAGTCATCTCTCAATGTTCTCCTATCTATCGACTTTCCCAAATTGTCTAACATTGTACTGGCCATTCTCATAGCAGTGTGCCTACCAATGTGATGAAGTCGGAACCAGCAGAAGTGGCTAGTAGCTGATATCTCTAGGAGCTAACCAATTTACACCGGATGCATCAATAAATCATTAACAAATGAGAACAAGCATGCCAAAACTTATCCTCCTATCGTAAGACCTCCAATAATTTTCATAGCGTCTTTTTAACCCTCCTTTACTATGCAATACGAGACATGTACAATGTAGGTGGACCATCCATCTGAATCACTTAATTTTCTCATTTGGAAAGCAGATCTCCTAAATATTCTAATCTTAGCATAAAAATGGAAACTTTACCTCGTTAACTCTGTCTTTGTGTCGAAACGTTTTCTCTGTGTCCGAAATTGAGAGTTGTGATTAACTATAGTAATTAGTAATTGTGGGATGTTTTTCACTCAGTGGTCGCTGTGACGTGTCTACTATCTTATCACCAATGACTTGGGACCATACTAACGCCACTCATTTAATTCAACTGTGATAGAAGTCATCAATGCATGTATACATAGTTCAACGTACACTCGGATTATAATAATAATACGACCGTTGATTATATAGAGACGAATCACAATAAACGTAAGCATGAGCAAACTATATTGAATGTTTGAATTCCTTGGTGCTTTATGGTATTCTTGTTTTATATTCGGTTTTTAGCATCTGTCTATTTTTTATGTAAGATATAAATAATTATATAGGGATCGAGGGAGGGAAGAGGAGAAGAAATGGGCGATGGAGGAAGGAAGGAGGAGGGAGAAAAGAGGGAGGGAAGAGGAGAAGAAATGGGCGATGGAGGAAGGAAAGAGGAGGGAGAAAAGAGGGAGGGAAGAGGAGAAGAAATGGGCGATGGAGGAAGGAAAGAGGAGGGAGAAAAGAGGAAGGGAAGAGGAGAAGAAATGGGCGATGGAGGAAGGAAGCAAGAGGGAGAAAAGAGGGAGGAACGGAAAGAATGAATGAGAGAGTGAATATTATGCAGATGAATTTCTGAATTAGTTGAGCGCCTCTGGTTAGGTCGTTGGCCTACACTGAGGGGCGCTATAGAGATATGTACATACAACATGCAATACAATTCAATAGAAGCCTAACCATATAATGATTTTGCAAGATAATAAAATTCGTACATACCTACATGCAATATTCCGTACAAGGTGTTCGCTTAGGTCAATCGATATGCTTACAGAGTTGAGCTGAAGATTGCATTGACTTTAGCATAACTGCAGAGATTTCAATAGTCTTTAGCGTTTTTTTCTGGGTCGCGGACAAACTCCCCTGACAAAAACCTTCTGACAAAACCTCTGACATACACCCCCATGACAAATCTCCCTAAGTAGGACAACAACAACCCCTAAGAATAAATTTTTGTTCCTTTTTGTTCTTTTATTATTTAGAAACGTGTGTATACTTTATAGTCTGAAGTATGCGTTATCTGTGACACGATCTCGTATATACGTTAGACCAGAGGCTTTAATCCCCCTTTAACTAATGGAGGCAAACACTCTTGTTCCAAGTGTCGGGTAGTCAAGATATTACTAATACTCATAAAATACCCTCTGCCCCTATCTGGACGCCTCTGAGTTAGACTAATAATCGTACTGAGTGCCACTTGTAATGTTGTGCAGACTTTGTTAGTAGTGTCAGTTATTATGGTATGGCTTCTAATTGCAAAACCTAGTTAGGGCAAGAGGGGGGTTTGTCCGGGGGTTAATGTCCTGCCTGAAGCAGAGGGGATTATGTCAGAGGGGTTTTTGTCAGAGGGTTTTTTGTCAGAGGGGTTTTTGTCAGAGGGGTTTGTCCTACACCCCTTATTTCTTATATAAACTACAGGCATATACTATAATAAAATAATGATAACAAAGAATCTGAAACTTACAAATGTTTTCCTTGATCCTGAATAATTGTCACCTTTGTGTTGCCTTTTTTGGCACTCTTTTATTACGATTGTGTTTTCTTTGTGTTGCCTTTGTGTCACCTTACGCCACGCATGTGTTACCATTGTTTTACTATTGTATTACTGATCAATTCAGTGGTAAAGCCACAGTTGCCCTTGCGTAACCTTTATGCTACCTTAATTGTATCTCTGTATTATCTTTGCTTTATCTTTTTGCTAATATTGTGTTTCTTGAAAGACGGGCATTACTGTAGTACGCACTTGAAAGAATTAAAGCTCGCATCGACATTCTTTGCCCTAACATTGAAGCTACCACCCTCACCCTCGACACCATTTAACTCCATCACTTCACTCATTGTTTGTGTGTATTTAGTAAGGACACACGAGGAGGGAACCGTCCACAGCCAAGAGGTTGTTAGAAAGACGGGTACAGATATTTCAGCCGTAACGCAAAACACAGGAAATTACATTGGCAAAAGTTTTATATAAGTCCAAAATTTTATGCTGAGATCGCTTGAACTCGACTCAATTGAACGGAAACGCGGTGGCCATTTTGGTTTTAAATTTCGGACATATTATCTCAAATTTCTCAGTTAATGTCAAATGTTTGCGGTTGATTAGAATACGACTAGTCAAATTCAGAAATACTGCAATGGATACATTTAGGCTGAAAGTTTGAGAGAAGTTTTTCTTTCAGATATTTGGGTTTGTAGTCGTCGTCTTGACGCCTGCAACGTCTGGTTATGTAGAAATATTGTCACAAAAGAAGAATTCTGTCGTAAAAATGGGATATTATTGAATCGGTACGAGTTGCCAGTGGCATAACTTTCCGATCAATATGGTTCGAAGATTCAAATTATATTCGTGAGACGATTGGAAGTTGGAAAATAAACAGAAATATCAAAAAATGCAAGGAGGTGCTACAAACGACCTCTGGATAGTTCGTCCAGTTCGTCAAATTCATCAAATTCAATTAACTCTTCCTTAAACCAGTCAATCTCTTTTGGAAGGGGAACCTATAACCGAGGACGATGTCGCGTCGGCCGCTGACAAATCTACATTGTAACTTTGTTTAGGGAACTAAATATGGTTATTGTGCATACTGGATATTGCAAAAACCATTTCATAAACTATTTTAAACACCAACAATTGGACACAACATATTAATTGGTTTGTTTTGTGATGATGAATGTATGACTTTATTATTGATACTTGAGTTGTTAAGTTGATAGTAATTCGTTCATTTTGTAATCCTGAATGTCTGGATTTATTATTATTCCTTTGGTTGTTATGTTGATTTGGATTATTGAATATTGTCTATAATCCTATATTATAAATGATGTACTGTTAATATTAAATATTACTTGTTAACATTTATATAGATAGTTTGACATTGATGTTATGGTATTGTTTTGTTGTCCTGTAAATAAGATGGAAAAAGCCTTTATGGGAAAAAAACTGATATAATAAAACAACCGATACGGTCAAATAAGAGCCTTCATGAACAAAAAAGAAGCTCTATGACCATATGCATAAATTTTATATATGTATGTTTGTACATTGTATGTATATATATACATTTATAGAATATGTATGTTTATATATGTAGGAATAAAATGTAATAATCCTTTATATGTTATGATATATCTACAACAATCATTTGTCGAATATTGCTGTCTCAGCAACCAGTCATGCGGAAATGGAATCAATAACAACACAAAAGGAAGAAAGAAAACAGAAAGACTAAAGAAAGAAAGAAAGACAACATAAAGATAAAGGATTAAAACTATATACGAAATTGAACTGAAATGTAACAAATTCTGAAGAAGTCAACAGCCTGTGTTGCTATGAGATGTCCTTAAACTCTTGAATAATAAATAATAATAACAAATCTACATCTAAAATGACAGATGAAAAACTTTTCAAGACGAATCAGAAAATTGATTTTGAACAAGATACACATCCGAGATTTGTGGCGGTCCAGCAATCGCATTCCTTTGTCAGAAATCAGTCAAAAGCATTGCAGGAGGTCTCATCCTTAAAGGCAAAACCCCAACAGCGTAATCAACAAACGCAACAGAAAAGTCTTACTCAGAAGACCAAAGGAAAGGATGGTAAGATAATCTACCAACATTCCAAAAAGAAAATGAAATTAGGAAATGATGGTTCTTCTAAGAATGATCATAAAAATAATGAAACTGATGTAAATAATAAAATTGAATTGCAGGGAGAAGATGCTCAAATGAATGTCGATGATCTTGATCAAGAAAGTGATAACAAGTGTGATGTTGATGAAATAAATCATATGAATGATTGTGAAAATGAGATGGTTCCAAATAAGATTGTTCAAAATGAGATTGTTCAATATTAGATTGTTCAAAATGTTCAAAATTATAATGTTAAAAATGACAATGCTCAAAATCTAGGTTTAATTAATGTTCAATTACATGCTGATGATGTGGAACATGTTGTGAATAACATTATTGTAATCAAGGATGTTGAAGCTAAACAAATAACAAATGTACCCATTAAGAATTATTCAAAAACAGTGAATAGTAAACTAAGAGATCAGGTGAACACTTTTAAAAAGGAAATTACCGAACAGTCAAATCCGCTCACAGTTAACTGAGGAACAAAAAGTGAGATATCAAAGCAATGTGTCTAATACAGTGTTTGTATCTAATGAAGCCAACGTTTTGCATAAGCTTTTCAACACTGAGCCTGTTCAGTTATTTAAAGAAATTACAGCAAAGGTAGGTGGAGAGATTGTTCAAATAGTCCGTATTGACAAGGGACTAAGAATTCTAACACAAAACGAGGATAAAAAAACCAGACTTTTGAAGCTAAATAACCTATGTGGATATAGTGTCACAGTTAGTCACCCTATTCTTTGTGAAAAAGCAATTCTTTTATCGCAACTCAGGACTTAGGAAACTCCAAAGAGGAGATTGTATTTTTGGCTAAAGGTGTGATACGCGGAATTGATGAAACAGAGGAAAATTTTCAGAACTGGCAAAGGCCATTGGAGCTGTTCAGATTAAAACGATTGGCCATCCAGCAACTAGAAAAACACTCCCAGTCACATTCACACAGAGAACTAACTTGCCTCGTTTTATTCAGGCCTATGGCAGAAAATTTAAAGTTCATCCAGCCGTCTGGTCCACTACAACCTCCGATCAACGATCACGAGTCGCGAAATCCAAACGGCCCTCCGGCTGCCCGGCGAGCTGGCCAAACACGCCGTGTCCGAAGGCACGAAGGCGGTGACAAAGTACACCAGCTCCAAGCAAGCGTCTGGGACGGCCCTCGTCCGGCGTTGCCATATCGGAAAGAAAACGGCTCATTTCAGAGCCACACAGATCGTAACGAAGGAAACGCGTGCAGATCAGAGCCCAGTTCAGACCACCACAACACACTCTGCTGCTGACCTATCTATTGTCATTATTATTATTATTTTTATTATTATTGTTATTAGACAAGTCACAAGACCCACTAGGAATATTATATAATTGGCAAGTGAAACAACCGCACTATATATTTTCACACGAACACTTCTCGTATTGCATCCACCTTCCCTTAACCGAGAGCATTGAATATTTAATAGCAACGAGCTAACGTAAGTACATACATACATACATACACATATACATACATACACATATACATACATACATACGCGCACACGCACAGTCAGTCACTGGCATCCACTAACACCCGCCAAGTTGCAAAAACCGACTGACGCCCGCTTCACACACAATAGACGCACACGATTTCTGCGTCGAAATCAGATTGACTTCAACCAATCAGCGTACAGACAGCTTCTCCACTGAAACGCATATCAGCAGGCCGATTCAGACCATAGGCTCATTCCTGCCGAGGAGAGGGTACCGATCGTTCGTTCGCTCAAGATTAGCATTTTCTCAGCATCGACGAAATGGCTCGTACGAAGCAGACTGCACGTAAGTCCACGGGAGGCAAGGTCCCCAAGAAGCGGCTAGCTACGAAGGATGCCCGCAAGAGCGCACCGGCGACAGGCGGCGTGAAGAAACCGCATCGTTACAGGCCCGGCACAGTCGCCCTGCGAGAGATCCGTCGCTACCAGAAGAGCACAGACCTTCTCATCCGCAAGCTGCCCTTCCAGCGTCTCGTTAGAGAGATTGCCCAGGACTTCAAGACCGACCTCAGATTCCAGAGCTCGGCCGTCATGGCATTGCAGGAGACGAGCGAGGCCTACCTCGTCGGCCTCTTCGAAGACACCAACCTGTGCGCCATTCACGCCAAGCGCGTCACCATCATGCCCAAGGACATCCAGCTCGCCAGGCGAATCCGAGGCGAGCGTGCCTAAGCTGGGCGTCGGCGCATCGCTGGCGTTCGTTCGTTCGAATGTAACGCAAAAGAAACGGCTCTTTTCAGAGCCACAAAATCTGAACTTAGGAAATCGACAACGACAAAGACGCTAATTATCATCATCATCATCATCGCAACCTCCACCTGTGTTTAAACCAGTCCAAACAATGCAACACACACGCCACGTCCTACTTCTCTTATCCAAAACCAGTCTATCTCGGCTGCATTTCTTCTTTGTCTTCTATAACGACGACGACGACGATGATGGCGACGATAATCGCAAGCTTAATAATAATAATAATAGCTATAGCAATGACAGTGACATAATGACAATGACGATTATCATCATGTTGATGAGCCAAGTATGAAAATAGGCAACAAGTGACTTGTCTTTACTTAATTTTTAAAAATTGCTAATTCTGCAAGCCCGAGCGGGTCACTTAAAACGGGCCGCATGCGATCGGCGTGTTGGACAGCACGCCTTACGGTCTAACACTAACTGTCAAGCTTCTGCCTTGTAATAACGTAGTAGGCCTACCTAGGCTGTTTTATTTTTTTTTCATTTCTCCCTCATTGGGGAGGTACTAAAACCAGGGTAGCGGATCAGGGATTATCTGAGCACCAGCCTAGGCCGAGAGCCCAGAAGGCCTCACGCAGTCTGGTTAAAGTACATGTCAGGTATTAAGCCGACAAGTAAGTAAACGCTTTGATCTTGGCCAAAAGGCCGAGAAGCGATAACGACGTATTGTCCAGACGTCTTTTATAGCGTGTTTCGGCATTTAAAAAAGTTTCCAATGACAAAACTTACTAACATTAATAACTATTTAATTCAGTAATTCACTGAAAAGTTACTTTGAAATATGAAAGTATACAATTTTATGCAATTTTTAAGTAAGTCAAATGTCATTATAGCATGATATAATTTAAAATAACGCCGTTTCCCATCTCCGCCTATATAATCATTTGTTAACATGTGCCGCCATCTAGCGACGTCGTTATTTTGGTCTTATTACTGCGTCGTTTCTTATTACTGCGTCGTTTCTACATTATTATTATAATTATAAATATAAATATAATTATAATTATAATTTAAATTGATATTATTATAATTCTTCTTCTTCTTCTTCTTATTATTATTATTATTATTATTATTATTATTATTATTATTATTATTATAATCTAGTTATAATCATTATAATTATAGTGTAGCGCCAATAAAAGCACGACAAGTTATCAATTATTATTATTTTCATTATTTGGTTAAACTACAGCTGCACAAAAGAGCCTCTGAAGGCAACTGCGTTGAAGCGCTGGATGCACACTGACAATCGTTGGAACAAGTAGCTTGTCTCTCTAGGGTCTCTGGTGACATGTGTCAGAAGGCGACCCAAGTCTTTGATGAAGTCTATTCCTTCGTTATTGACTGGGCCCATGGTCTCAAAGGCCAATGGAATGAAGAGATAGCTGACAGCGAGCTGGCTGTACTTGATGGTCTTCCTGGTGGTAGCCACCTCCGCTGCAGCCCCCACCGAAGATGACGTCGCTTGGAGATATGATGGAGCCACGGTGTCAATCACTGTCGCATCCCATATCAGGTTCCGTCCTCTTCGCCAAGGGATCAGCGTCAGACCATCAGGGTGTTTTTCGTCCGTTCTGGAGAGTCCCGGGGGTTCCTTAATATTTGCGAAACCAGCGCGTGTGAGGCTACGACTGATTATGTCGTTTAATGCTGCGTGCCTGGCGAACCGCCCTGGGCCAAGACCACAAGAAAGCCAGTGTGCTCCTTTCGCATTGACTCGTGACCCGCATGGACATACGTGTGGCTCACAAATGCGTGTCCCCAGACGGAGACCCACCGCTATTCTGACAGATTCATCGTCTAGCCGAAGTCCACCTGAAGTGATTGGTAGGGCAAAGAGCCAGTCTCCGGCATGCGGTGCTGCGGCTGCCTTGAATCGCGCCTGATGGTATGGGTCGGTTTGGGTAGTGCTCAGCTCGGCAGCTGCCTTCTGCTGTAGCGGCTTGTCCCAGCTTGATTGCTTGTTTGCTGTATCATTGTCCGGACGCATCATTTGACTCTCGGTGAACCACAGATGTTCCATCTTCTCAAGCAGTCCGTCGACGTCGGACCAGGTGCTGCCTAACATGGAGGACTGCAGTGGTCGGGTGCTGGCAGCGGAAGTCAAAAAGGCGGGAAGCGCCAGCGAGGTGACTCGACGAATTCCTAATCCTCCCATCTTTACTTGGCAGCTTAAGAGGGACATACACAAGTATGCCAGTTTTGAAATGATACGAGTCAAAATAACGCAATGTTCAAATATAAAAATGAAGACAATCTATCGGATAGCATTAATAACTCTTGTTTAGCTTCCTAACTACAAACCCACATCGAGTAATGTTATCCGCTCTTGGATTAGTACGGTTATAAATCCACTTGCGCAAGTCATAACCAGAGAGAGTCTATATAAGGTCTGTCACAACATTGCTTGTCTGACAGACTTTAGCAAAGGGTCTAATATACCGTGTTTGCTCTCTTTATATCCACTGATGAAGGGCGATGACAGTGTCAATGGATGTTTTCACTGAACAGATCTGAGGTGCCTTGATGTCCCTTGTCAACTCAATCGAATGAAGTAGATTTGAGTATCATAAGTAAAGCATCAGAATGGACTACGAATAATTGGCCATCGCTTGAGGCTGACAACGTATAATATTATTATCTGATAAGAAGTGATCAATCGCCTAATCATAATGTTGTAGTAATCATCTGTTTAATTTGCAATCATCCAGACGCATCAATCGTCTCTGTTATGATCAAAAATATTGGACATTTTTCCGTCTCACGGGATCCAAAATCTGCGAGATATTATTATAAGATCGCATTTCTATTATTGCAGTTGAGCTTGCGTCGTTTAAGAGCACGATTATTCAGACACAAGACTATCTAATTTTGCGAATGAGTCATCACGCTACGAGTCTCAGTGTATAACTTTCGTACAGATTTGTGTTCGTTGAAAGAGGTGGTCATTATCTGCCTTAACTTGATTTGAAAATGCATATCTACAGAAAGGCTTATTGTCTTACCTTTGAGTTGCACTTGAACTAGAACCAAAAGCGGATGCAAACGAGGGTCTCAGCCAAGGATACGGTACATACTCACCAATTTAAGGTGAACGTGTATTTTTGAATTAAGCCATAAATGTACGGGCTGAATCTACGTCTTTCAGCATCTGAACGAGACCATACTAGCAAAGTAACCACAGCCACAGACTCAGTAAATATAACAGGAAATTGATGGATTTGGTTATAGAGCTAACTGAATAGTCTAACGGCTGCATAAGCGAAACTCAAAGCCAACAGGTAGGTCCAACATCTATAAATATGATCTATTTACTACATCTCCATGCACTCTCTTCTATCTACGATGCAATACACCATTCTTCCCACACTTCACCATACACATGCCGTTACTTTGTTCAGTGTTATATATAGCCGCATGTGACTAAGGTGTCATGTACTAAGCTTTAGGCCTAGATTAGACCATTTCATACTATTATAGTCTTAGTGTTGATTATCACCTCGTTCATGCCTTGCGTGATTAAAATTCAGGTGAAAGGTGAAAATTAATGAAGAATCCTAATTCTTAAATTAGTATTGGTTGCGTCTGATCGATCGATGAGCTTGCATTGAAATGCATTAGCAACATGAAGAAAGCATATTCAGCTGGACACGAAATTAACACATAATTCTGCGTTTATTAATTTTGATGCACGCACAAGGCCTCAGCCATGGAAGCTGTAAATACTTACAAACATGTCTAGTTCTGATGGAACTACGTTTCGAAATAATTACTTAAACAGCGCTAAGCTATTACTCATGCCACACCACTTATGCCGTAAACATAAGACTTTTAATCGACTATCAGTAGATATGTTGCGTAGTGTGGTGGTCCTGAGGATATCTGAAGATTAGGTTGCTACAGCGATGTGTTTTCTGGAGGCTTCGGCTGACAAATGATTGCGAAAAATTGATTGCTAAACAAGTGCACTGGCGAAAAATTTATAGCGGCGAAAAGTTTATGGCGAGAAAATGATGGCGAAAAATTGATGGCGAGAACAGTGTCGGACAATATTACTATACCTCTCACTCGTGACGTTTTGGCGCAGGATGTTTTGGCGCAGGATGTTTTGGCGCAGATCTCTGCTACAAAAATATTATATATTATGTGTCACGACTTTAGCTTTTTAAAGGCGCTAAAGAAATGCATCGGAACTCAGAGGCTACGTGGAGGACGGCTAACGATGAATCTGGAGGGAAGACGGCGGGAGGCATCTACCCTATACACCTTCAGAGTCTATCGAGATGCATCTGAGGAGCGACAGGCGTCAATTCATCAGGTCGACAAAGTCATCCATGCGAACATACCTGCTGTAACATGCACCAGTGTCTCCTTGTATACATAATCGTTTCCGATTGCAGAGGCATAGTCATCATTCGAGAGAGATCGCGGGTTCTTCTATCACATTTCTAAACGACATTGAATCTGTGAAAATACGACACAGACTACACGATCTGCTCAAATTCAGAAAGGGCATCGATTCAGGTATGTAAGAAACCATCTTGGTTGATGCTTCATTTTTTCTTAGGCCTATAGGATGTGTAATAGCATGATAAATCGACGAATGCGTGTAGTTCCATAAAGGATTACCTATCTATTCGTTTATGCGAAATAGGCCTTCCTCCAATGCGAAATAGGCCTACCTCCAATGCGAAATAGACCTACCTCCAATGCGCCAGTTACCTCCAGTTAACAACGTAATTCTATTATTTCCGCTCGACGAATGTCAGTGGAACTATACTGTTAAATTAATATTTGGCATAGTATAAGAAATGCAATTCCACGTCGATTTGATTTCCATCAAGTGTTTATGTATTGTGCATTTTTTACTTTTATATACTTACTTATATACTTATATATAGATTTGGCCAATTTTTTGCTGCAGATGGTATGTACAGGGCAAATTGGCTTATGAGTATACAATACTTAAAAAGCGAATGAGTTAAAAATTAATTTAATGAAGGAAAGAACAAGCTATTAAACAAGTCTATTAATTCAGTTGGCTACCTGAATGGATTAGTGCTGAGCCACTCGTCTATCACCAGCTTTTTCACGAACGTTTTACGCTCCAAATGCGTCAGATCTAATCAGGGCCTACAGTCCCATTAGTATTTATCGTTTTTGGACAATTTGCACAATGCACCTCCAAAAACGAAAAATAAAATCATTCTATTTCCATATATATATATGCATATATATATGTATATATATACATATATATATACATATACATGTATATACATATATATATGTATATATATATGCATATTTATATGTATATATATATATGTATATATTTTTTTTCCATATAAATAGAATGACTTTATTTAAACGTAGTACAATATATACATAAGTAAGTATATAAAAGTAAAAAATAATTTTGATATAAAAAATATATAAAATAGTTAATATTTTCAAAAGAATGACATTATTCATGCCTTTATGACTTTATATTTCCAAATATATATATATATTTCCAAATATATATATATATTTCCATATATATATATATATATATATTTCCATATATATATATATTTCCATATATATATATATATTTCCATATATTTATATATATATTTCCATATATATATATATATTTCCATATATATATATATATTTTCTTATATATATATATTTCCATATATATATATATATTTCCATATATATATATATATATTTCCATATATATATATATATTTCCATATATATATGTATATATAGGGAGGGTCCGAGCAATAAAACTGGAAGGGGGTGTGGTGCTCTCCTGCCTCCGCTTGTTACACCCTTGCTTAGAAACAACATAATGCTGAATGTGACTACAATACGAAATCAATATGGCATCAAATAAGTAAGTACTTCAAGGTCAAGAATCCATGCAGTACAAAACGGGATCTGACACTGAGTTTTGCTGACTCATCGATGAATCCATCAAAGTCCAAAAAACGGTAGAAGTAACAGATGACCTGAAACGCCCGATGGATATCTTTTCAACTCGCACTCGCGTAGATTTAAGTTATTTCGTTCGTTAATGGCACATTTAGGTTTTTCTTTCTATTCATCATTCGTACTGTAAGTTTTGCTGTTTCCGGTAGGATGCTTCCAAAATGTGATACTGTTTAATACTCGGAATGAAGACTTCACGAGACGTGACTGTGGTGAGGTCACTGAGGTGAAAAATGATCCTCCGAATTAGACAATTCGTTAACAGAATGACGAAGAGGACATTAGCAGCTTTAATAAATTGCATCATTGGTATAGCTGATCATTTATGTGCACAACGCACCTCCAAAAACGAAAAATAAATTAATTCTATTTCCATATATATATATACATATATATATATGGAAATAGAATGACTTTATTTAAACGTAGCAGAATATATATATACATACATAAGTAAGTATATATAAATATAAGTAAGTATATAAAAGTAAAAAATGCACAATACATAAACACTTGATGAAAATCAAATTTACGATTGTCATGTCAAGAGTCAAACTCATCCACAAAGTCATCCATCGTAATGAACTCTACACAGATTTACGCTCTCTGTCTGTCTGTCTCTGTAAATACATCTACTTATAATATATATATATATATACTCAATAGAATGACTTTATTACTTTATTATATATATATATCAGCCCAAGGACCATTATAGATCACTCGGCTCGTGGAGCAGTCTTGGCGGTTGTACACACGTGACAAGCTATATCCAATCAGATGTCAAAAGCAAAGGTACCTTAAAATACGTTTCATGCGAGTCTTCATTCCTACTCATAGGCATATTGCTTGCACGAGAGAGGGATGATTCTATTTCAAAGAAGGTGACTCTCTTCTCATACAGACTCTATGAGACAAATATTATATACATACACATATATATACATATGTATATATATGCATGGATTCATTGTATTGAATGGCATTACAATTAGTCATCTATTTACATTATGTCACAATGTCTCAGTCTTGCAACTCATTCTCAACGCGCCCCTGAGAACCATATGAAATAAATACAAAGGTATAAATATAAACAGCGTGTGTGTGCGTGTGTGTGGGGTCCAGCTCACAGAGAAACAAACGCAAACAACAGTGACCACAGGCAATCGCCAAGATTGCTCCACTTTCTATAATGGTCCACGAGCCGAGTGATCTTACCGAACCGCCGTATTTATACAGCTATAATGGTCCATGGGCTGATATCCAGTATGCGTCCTATTGCGCTTTGGCTCATGGCTTTATATATATACAGACAGAGAACGGCCCAGAGGCATGCAGGCATTTCAGTTGAAAAGAATTGATTGGCGGTGGACTTGAACATGGCACTTATTGACTGTAGTTCCACTCAATGAGTTCAGGTTTGATTTATTTGTTTTTCGCAGGTGGGTGGGGTACAGAGCAGTTTGTCGCACAACTGCCCGCCCACAAACCATCGCCTTTAAAGAAAACCTGCGGGCATTAGGTCGAAAGTGACATGATCTGACGTTATCAGTGTTACGAAGGATAAGAATTAAGTTGGAGAACAGTAAAGAAAAAGTTTCCAAAGCATGATTTAAATAAAATAAATTATTTAAATACTTGTACATAAATTCATTAAGAAACCTTCGCCTTTAAGCAAAGAGCCAATTGAGTTGCCCCGAATATCTAGGAAAATATATGCGTTTTATATGCATGCATAGGCCTACGATTATTCTTAAGAATTTTAAAAAACACTTTTAGAATGTTTATAAGACTACAGTTTTAGAAGGGAGCGAAAATTAATATTTATAAGAGGAATATAATTATAAATTGAAATTAAAATTGTTCGTAGGATAAAAAGCGATGCATCTTTCTCGAAAGATATCAGGTTCGATCGCGTGATATCTATGCCTGTGTTTATAATAAATTTAAATTGTATTAATATTAAGTTTTGGCTAAGCTAGTATATATATATATATATATGTATATATATATATAAATATACATGTGGTGGATATGTATATATAATCGTATGCATGATTTTAATATTATTATACGAACACACGAGTTATATTTAAATGTATATATATCTATATTTAAATGTATATACAATTAAATATATATATATATACATTTAAATAAATATATATATATATTTAAATGTATATATATATATTTAAATGTATATATATATATATATATTTAAATGTATATATTTATATTTAAATGTATATAATTAAATCCTTTTTAAAATATGTTATTAGTTTATGATTTATTGCACAAGAAGTGATTATGTTTGACTGAACGTGTAAACATTAATTACTCCCGATGATAATCCTGCAACGATCAGTTGCTTCTGTTCTTCGTCGTAGCACAATCTCCAAGGATATCCGATCTCAGGTTCGTCTTCCTCTTCCTTTGAATAAAGAATTCGATTCCATTTGAGATCGGAATCCAAGAGAATCACTCTATTATTAGATGTGTCAGCCACAAACACTCGATCGTCTGAATCGAGTGAGAGGTATTCAGGTGCATTCAGTTGTTGTGTTTCATTTGAAGGAATAAAACGACGGACAACCATCTGTCCATCGCTGCTCAACTCAATTACACACCATTCAAAGTCCCTTTTCATCCTTTTCCCTCGTAACCCACGCTCTCTCATCTTCTCCTGTTTTGTTATTTCCTCCGCCTCCTCTTCATTGTTTCCCATCCCCTTCATCATTGACCATTTATTCATTCCCCTTTTCTTCCATTCATTGTCCCTCTTTCTCTCCTCCTCCATTGACCTGTGAAGGATGATGAAATTCCCGATGGATGTTTCCACAGCATGAATTGCTTTTCCAATGTCTGTTGGTAACGAAATCGATCGAAGAAGTTTTGCATCTGATCCGTAGATCATCAGATTTGGCGGTGAATAGTTTAACAGCAATAACTGACCATTAATGGACACTGACAGAACCCTCTCTACGTGATAATAATTTAGCTTATAATCAGTGGTCAGCCATTTGATGATTTTGTGTTGATCATCCGTTTCTCTTGTAATCTTCCAGACGCATTCCCCATTGCCTATGACGTAAAGACAATTTTCTTTCTCACTGGATGCGATGTCACTTGAATCAGTGATCTCTTTTATATCGAATTCTCTCTGAAGACGAAATGGATTTCGATCCTCAAACACACGAATTACAACAGACTCCACATTATCACGCAGACACAAGACGTAGATTTCATTTCGCAGTTTAGTCACTCCATTTTGGTTTTTCATTACATCAATTCTCTCAGTTAAGCCGACGGAAAGCGAAGACAAGACTAAAACAGAAATCAATTACTGTTTATTCATTGTGGTTATAGTCAATTGAAATAATTCATTTCAATTGACTACTAATTTTACTGACAATACGCATTGTTTAATATTTGCTTCTTTGTTGATTATTTTAATTAGGCAATTAGAATGTAGGCAAACGATGGCAACTATTTGTTCAGTCAGAGGATAAATTCACTTAAACCAATTAAGACTGGATTATTATTATTATTATTGTTATTATTATTATTATTAATATTATTATTATTATGCTCTCCTTTACATTAGTTTCCATAATCAGAAGCTATATTATGCGCATTTTACAAATGTTGCCATAAATATACGGTAAGGACGGTTAAACGTCAAGACATTCTCTTTATTATTACAAAATAATGTCTTCATACTTGCTCTCCACGAGAGTAGTTGTGTGAGTAGTTAGCCATATGCAGAGGGCATCAAGATGGTGTGTACAGGCATAAACCTCCTCCTCCCATCCCTCCCTTAGCCCATTACTGACCCTTCAATCAACATGAAGACGTGGCTTAATAGCTTTTCTCGATCGGTGATTCGCTAGGGCCAGAGGCAATTGCGTTCCGTCATTGCTCGACTCTGCCTCTGCGGGACCTGGCTGGTACTTGCCATGGACCTTAGGGGCGGCTGATTTCTGATCATAATGTTGGTTGTCATTGACAAATGCCAAATCCTTGTCATAACTGTGGCCTCCTTGGTTTGGGCAAGAGGAAACGGCGTTCCGCCATTGGTTGGTCGTACGCAGCGAAGCTGACTATTTTACTTATATAGGGCGGACCTCCGTTAAGCCCCGCCTCCTATATTCCTTCGGTACCTGTACTGATACGTGTCTCAACACTTGCATAAGCGTGCATGGACGCTTTGTACTGTTGTAGAAAAGAAACTGATGGGCAATCAGCCATGCACAACGAAAATCTTTTTTGAGAAGAAATTGGATGGAAGGATGGAAAGAAAGTGTGAATCAAGGAAATAGGACAGAAGAGGAGAAAAGAAGGAGGAAGGAGGTGGATAAGAATTAGGAACAAGACGTTAAAATGGAAGAGGAATGAGGCAGAAGATGTGAAAGTGTCATAGAAGTAACTACCGTTGATTTATTAGCAGTCGAAAAAAGATCAATCTCACATTAAACTGGAAGGAAATAAGAGAATAAAAAGAAAGGACGAGGAAGGTCGATTTGACATTAATTATATTACAAAGGAATAAATGAAGGTGGTTTGGAAGATTTACCGCAGAACTAGCACGGTCTAAGAATTTCCTATTTGATGCATCCATTTTCTTACTCAAAAGATAGACCCGTTTTTTAAAACTCAACATTCTGGCAATTTTATCCAGCACTAATCTGATGAATTCCTTCATCCAAGACATAAGTGTTGACCAAATTTTATTTTGAGAACGCCGATGATAACCAACCAACTGATTTGTTGAACTCATTGCGACCAATGTTGATAATTGTCGATTGGATTATTTCAGAGGCAGATCGTCCAATATCTGTAAGACCATGTAAAACATCTGTCAGTTTATTCGATTCATACAGCCTCTGAATATATTCAAGTGCTGCTTGTGAATGACACCAGATCCAAACGACCATAGTCTTTCTGTCTAGCTGAGAATTCAGGATTTCTACACCTTCATCCTTCAGTTGACTGATGAGTTTTTTAGTTGTCTGTGACCTTGACATCGTTTTGTTTCGAAGATTTTCAAATTTTTCGTGAAATTGTCGAGTTGTACACTTTGCATCACGATATTTGACTTCAACTTTTATGACGACTAAAAATCGAAATAAATATATTAAAATGTCAGTTTTGTCTCTGAGTTTCATACAAATACACCAAAATAAATGCAATAATCGAAGGAAAGAGAGCAAAGGTTTACCAAGAATACGATGGATATGCACAATATAATTGAGCAGATTACTTGAGCAAACAATAGAAAAACTGGACAATGAAGATAATTTGATTGTAGTCCTCGACGCAAAATGACAATTGTCAAGAACTGACGATGACGATGATATTCATAGTAAAAGTTTAATTAAATCGATCAGAATTTTATAATTCAGAATTAAAGAATGGAAATAAATTCTTAGCCTTCTGGATTAACGGCCATTTCACGATCTATTTCAATTCACTTGTGCTAAAACTGGGAAATAAGAAATCATCTGTCGTTTTTAAAATTAGGCACGTATTCAAATAATAATATATTGATCAACATTATAAAATGTGCACATTTTCAGCCGTCTAATTTGCAGACAAGGTTTCTCAAAGTCAATGGTTTCGAATCGCATTATTCTGCCATGGTTATGAAGCTTTAGCAACTTTCGTTTTCTTATCTTATGGCACTGCAATTGTAATTGTAACGGAGCACTCGTATAGCGCCACTCAATATAAGAGACGTGTCCTACTCAGGACACATCCAAACGGAGAACAGAAAGACCTTCAGGTGCCTCCGGACGAGGAAGAGAGTATATATCTCCTATGGTAAGGGCAATCATTATATTTGATGAGGTTCAAGTGAAGCTAAAATCTTTCAAAACTTAGAACATCGAATATTTTAGCCCTGTAGTGACCATTTAAAATAAAACTAATTACTCGAGAGCTATGAGGTAAGTTAATAGTGTTGTTTATCATCAGTGGGGGTGCGACAGCCCCTTTCGATCTCCTCTAGACCTTAATTGCTATTCTCGCTCGCTGATTGGTCGACCTAATTAATATTCATGAGCCGGGCGCCATCGGCTGTCAATCATTTCAATGCCTTTTCTCGCCCTCTCATTGGATAGGGCAAAAGGCAACCGCGCCCTCCCATTGGCTGTACTCCATGCACACGTGTATCCAAGCATACGCACACATACACGCACACATACAAGCACACAGACACGCACGCATACATACACACATACATTGACACGGACAGATACGAAGACACATACGCACACATATGCGCACACAGACACGCACACATACACGCCAACATACAAAGACACAGACACGCACACACACATGCGCACACATACATATACACATATGATGCTACGGACACAGACACGCACGCATACACTCACACATACGTACACATACGAAGAGACACGCCCACTCGTCAATCGTAGGTCTACTGTTCAGCCATTGGCGGCGGCTGGCCCTTTACCCTCTCCATGTGTTTATGACTCTCCATGGGGCCTTTACCCTCTCCATGGGGCCCTTTATCCCCTCCATGTGTTTATGACTCTCCATGGGGCCTTTACCCTCTCCATGGGGCCCTTTATCCCCTCCATGGAGCCTGGGGCGGCACGCTCATCAAAGGGTCGGCTAAACGTGTTACAATGTTACGATTTACAGCCGTTCTTTTGATGAGCTTGGCGCCCCATGGGAAGGGGGAAGGGCCAGCCGCCTTTCCGCCAATGGCTGAGCCGTAAACCTATGATTGACGGGTGGTCGTGTCTCTTCGTAGGTTTGCGTGTGTGTGTGTGCGTGTCTGCGCGCGTGAATGTGTCGTTGTTTGTGTGTGTATCTGTGTCCGTGTCATCGTATGAGTGTGTGCATGTGCGCGTGTCTGTGTGCTTGAATGTGTGCATGTATGTGCGCTTGTATCTGTCCGTGTGCGTTTGGCTGCCTGTCCGTGGGCGTATGTTAGCCATGGAAAAGATTTAGGGTCATATCATTAGAGTTGTAAAACAAAGCATATTAGTCATAAGACATTGGATTAAAGCTTTACTCTGAACCTCCTCCATTTTCGACGATCCTGGCCACTGTCTTCTGGTTGGTTCTTCGGAGACAGATGACGAAATTTGAAGACATGGTTTGGCTGAAGTCTCTCAAAAAGTACAAAAGTTCGGCGTTCTTATCTTGTTGTGAATGTAGTTTTTTAATCGTTTGACTTTGTGCTTCCGTTATGCAGTTAAGAGACAACAGCGACGCAATTAATTCGTCGCTCGGATGAATATTTTGTATTAAATAGTTTCGATTGCTTCTAATTATTGCAGATTTCCTTGTGATTTGCAAATCTAAAAAGACCAATGACATGGCTGCATTGGCTATTTAAAAATATTATTATGCCTTCAGCAGCAAAATAGTTCTTGTCAATGTGAACGAGAAGCCTCTGCATGTGTCGGTTGATTCTGATTTTATAAGTGCCTAACTAAATACAACACAAATAATTCAGTCGCCAATTTGTAATAGTCATGAGCTAGGTTGAGAAAGACAGCCGTTTGGTGCTAAGTAAGCTTACGCATATTTTTTCAGTTGAGTTCGCTTAAATTGAGGTCGTTTAAGAGTAGGCTTATATAGGCACATTTTCAGAAGCATTGCACACATTAAAATAGTGCCAGAAGAAAGTATATTGGTTGTTGGTTCTCTCGCTCATAATGCAATAAATAATAAATGCTGCATTGAAAATCTTCATTTTAGAAAATGCAGTTGATCTAAATTTTACGGCGTCAACGTAGTTATCACCTGTTTTGCTCCATATAACTAAATGATTGCGATATAAGTTAGCTTTGCTTCACTATAGAGAATTAAAAATGAAAATAACCTACGTTGCATCCGTCGCCAAATTCTATTCTTAAACCTCAGCCTTGTTATTCGTTGAAAGCAACAGAAGTCGACTGATGCCAAATCTTTGATAAAATCTTCGTTTCGTTGAATTGATGAAAAATTCAGTAGCCAGTGTAGAAACGAGTTTTCTAAGATAATGTCCAGCAACTCCAATGGAATTGTATCAAGCTGAAAATCAAATTACTAAGTTCTTAACATCCCAAAAATATGAAATAAATGATTTCAATGCATTTGCAATGGTCATCAAAGCTATAATGTTTAATGAACATCATGTACGGAATATGCGTATTGCCGCTATTGCGTACCAAATTTTCAAGGCCAGCGCCGTCACTAAAGATGGAAAACATAACCCGTTAAAATTAACCGACAGGAACTTGACAATCAAAAGGTTTACATATTGTGCCGCACAACTGTCAAAATTTATGGTTTAGTAGCCCTACATAGGCCAATCTTACATAACATAACATAGCTTCCCTTTCCATTTCTCTCCCTAACCCATATTAGATATTATATTATACATAGACAATGTCCAACGAAAGCGTCATGTGCGAAATAGTGCGTACCAAATTTTCAAAGCCACCGCCGTACCTAAACTGAAGGAATATGCAGCTCTAGGGGCTTCTGGTTAAAAGTTGCGAAATTTGTTGTCCAATATAGTACGTACACTGTCAATAATTCCATGCCAGTTATAGACACTTTCATACTCTAATACCATATCCTGCCATTCCTGTAGCTTCCCTTTCCATTTCTCTCTCTAACCCATATTTTTCTCCGTACCTCACTTCCCCTTTTCCCGCTTCCCTACCACAACCCTTCCTCAACATTCTATTTCTCTATCCTCCATATCCTACTATGACATTCCCACCTCCTCTTCCTACTCCCTTATTTCGTCCACCTAAGACTCTCAGTTCTTATCCTTCAGCTGACACATTCCTCTCATTCGCCTTTCCAACTCCCTTCCACACTACTCCTCCCCATTTCCCTCCAAATCCCACTCCACTTCCACCGCCATTTCCACTTTCTACCATTATTCTCCCCATTATTCTCCCCATATCATTACACCTTCCACTCTACCTCATACTAGAGTAATAGACCTAATTATTTATTTAAGAATAGTCAGTTAAACTGTTAATAATCCTACCGTTGTCTTCGAAGGTGGTCGATCATTTTCTGTTTGGATAAAAAACATAGAAATTCATAAATTAGCTATGTGTGTATGTACGTACGTTTGATATATGTGTGCATCTATTGCATCTATCGTGTACCGTATGATTGTTGCTTATTTATGTAAGAACGCTGAGGGTTCTACTTAAACTAGCTCTACTATTATATCAGATGTTTGCTAAGTAGAGTATGCTAGGGGAAACTAGCTACACATGAAGAGACAGCTCAGATATAAACTATCTTTATTAAACAAGAATAGATAAAGTATAACCTATATTTGGTTGCCTAAATACAGAACGATACAAATACTCACGAATGATAATGATATTAGGTGCTAGAGGTTGAACATGAAGCTAAGATATTAATAAATTATATATATTATAATAGACAGATCTGACGTACTAAGATACCTGATGATTTCGGAAGACAGACTGCAAAGTTCCTAACAGTGCTGTAGCTTATAAGTCACTTTCCTCAGCCAAAGAGGAAACTGGCCTATCCTAGGACAGACTACTTTGATTGGTCAGCTACTGACCTCTCAAGGATCAGCTACTGACCACTCTAGCAATGAGGGCTGACTGTAAGTGCTAGTTACACTAGAGCCAAAGCGAGTGATTGAAAGAACCTATCCTGTCAGTATTAGCGAATGTCCTGCTAAACTGAATATATAATAATGATCTCTATATATATTGTCCAAGCCCATCTATTGTAATGTTCAGAATAATCACGGTTACATTTATACATGCCTGGACTTCTGTATATAACTATAGCAATGTATGTATTGTATCAGGCTATTTATATAGCGCCTTATCAGACGCTAAACGTAGCTACTCAGCAGATCTAAACAAATGCGATTTGAGTAATTTAGAAAAGTTGGCTGCTTGTAATATGGGTCCCAATATGTGTCCACCTGTTTATCTGTCTGTCTATAGGTCTACTAGAGCATGCAAGCATATAATTATATAGTTATAAATATGTACTATAAATTAATGCATACACACATATTATGCATGCATTCAATCATAGGTTTATACATGGATATGTATGTGGCGAATGGTTCTCTCGCTGAGTCGTTATTTAGTGAGTAAGATCATGAATATTATACCAACTCGAGAGACGGATATTGATAAATGTATATTTATTTGTTTTATTAGTTTAATGTTATACAATAAGGTTAAACACAAGAAACGATCACGAATACATACGTGAAGCATATAATCAATAGTAATAAGTATCACATATGGCACATCTTACCAGAGGAACGAAGGATAACATGGAGAACCCAAGAGAAGAATATCTCGCGTGATAATAATAACCCCAATAAGCATTACATCTTGTAAGGATTTGATCGTCAGTTAAAAACTTTAAAAGGAAAGTAATGTTATTAAAATGTAGGCCCTATATATATACCACACATATAAACAAATTCGAGGAAGATGATGCAACAGGAAGGCTAGGCCTTGATATCATGTAAAATATGTTATTCTTAACTAACCTTGACTACGAATCAAACACGCATAACGAGGGAGACAACAGATGAGATAAGATTATAATAAGGAGTAAGGACATCACTTAGGTTCTTCATAAAGTCAAACTAATATCAATGACTAGAAGAAGAAATACACTGAATATCAAATTACATTCAAGCTAGGAGTTATTACGTCAGAGTTAATTACTACGAGCTTTCGGAGTTAAGAAAACATCGAGGTAGGGAAATTTTAAATGGGGCTAGATACACAATTCTTTGAAGGTTATAGAGCAGCAAATTCCATACTCCCTAGGCGCTGCTACTCTCAGAGAAAATAATCGGGCAGTGGTTCCAGCTTTTTGTTGATGAGTTATCTGCCAGTAGCATAAACCTATAGTTACAAATGGCACAACTTCCATGAAAACAACATAAGGCCTATATTATATATCGCTAATAGTTAATGGTCATTCACATTTTATTGAAGTAAGTCATTTATTGGCGTGGACGTAGGAAATAGATTTTCTAGAGGGGTGATGATTATTGCCAGTTTTAAGTTGACAAGAACCTATGTAAGCTATGTAAACTAAGGGTTGGGTATTGTGGATGCATCGATAGATACATAAATATTTCCAACTTGCATTTGCCTTATCCGTTCTAATTTAAATTTTTAAATTTTAAGTGATTGCGAAATTCGATATCTGTCTGTTTCCATTCGGTGTAATGCAATGTATATGACAGCCATTTTTGTGGAATCCGGGGCATTCTTACATATATAAAGCAACAACATTTCCAGCGCTCACCAATCACAGCGCGATTTCTTGGTATGAAACCAATCTTTCCGTTGTTTAAATGCCTCACCTTCCACCATTCGTCACTGTCACTGTAAGAAACATTGGCAAGCAGATCATTTATATTGATTTTGTTTTCTAATTTTAAGCACACATAGAGAAAAAGATTTAGCCCCTTTACTTTTGATACTTTAATGCACTTAACCTAACAAGCATAGGACATCTTTCACCATCCAACGCTATCGCGGCAAAGTTTCTTTATAGAAAGTGTGAGCTAAAAGTTCTTCCACTTAGCCTTTTCTTATTTTCTTTATATCGAGAAATATTTTACCACAGACTCTATCCTAGAATCGAACATTTATTCGCCAATTTCACCAAATATAGGGCCTATGTCTTTATATTTTAGGCGTGTGAATTATTGTAATTAATGATGTGAATTATTATTTTTCCACAATGAGCCGAAATATTTGCCTAATGCTCTAATTCTTTCGACTGCAATTTTCAGTAGATATTTGTTGTAGTTTAGAGACGATCTATTTTTATTATTATTATTATTATGATTATTATTATTATTATTATTATTATTAATTTTTTTATTATTATCATTATTTCCGAAATTTGATACCGCCCTGTTTACAACATTTTTTCCTTAGAACTGCATACACACGCCTCGACAACACAATTGCAGTTGCACTGCAGAGCAATAGACGCGAAGGACTTGCTCAAGGTCCCTACACAGTAACACCCCAGATGAGGGTCGAACCCGCTCACTCAGCACACACTGAACGTTACGCTCTAACTAATCGGCCACTGTACCACACCGCACTTCTATGAATGGGTTATGTATGATATACTAACTGATTTAGCTCTCAATGATCTGTCACATAAGACATAATTACCCAATGTTTGTAGGAGGAATGGTCTCCATTTGGTCTCCTCTTTTAAACGGAATTGCTTCAGCATAAGGATCTACTTCGTCTGACTTCACTTCATCGACTGAGTTCAATTTTTCGTCTTCTGAGTTCTCGCTTTCATCCGAATCAGCCTTAGACAACGCTAGTCTTTGCTTTTGTAAAATATCTGTAAGTTGGATTCTGTTGCGGCGTGTCATCTGTTCCGGTTCAAAGTCTTGAACTGCGCGCAATTTCATTTGGACTGCGACTATAAAAAACGAAAGAAACGTCATGACACGTACTAAATATATTCCTGACAAATATGACGTATTCTGATGTGCGAGAACAAACCCATTAAGGGACACTTCCGAGTTTCACCAAAGATAAATGATTTATGCAATTCATCGTAGTTTTCGATATGTGGAAGATAACTACCTATTACTGTTGATGAATTGATCTGTTTCTTCGATGATCCATCAGTCAGTTCAGTGTCATCAAAATGTTTTCTTTTCAGATCTTCTCGACAGGTCTCTCCTTCTGCGCACAACAATAGGCAATTGGTGACTCAATATTTTAAACAAGTCAGGAAGCACGTTGTCCAACAAGTAGGCCTACCGAAAATAAAGCATACAATCATAAAGTAGGCTTATCACTTGCAATGTTGATGGAACGATGCGAAAGATTAAAGACAAATGACGGTGACACAAAGGCATATTTTAAGTATTATGTGATGTTACAATATCGGTGCTACGGGAACGATGAATTTGTCATAAGCGACATAGTACCAACCTTCAGCTGTTGAAGTCGATTGCGACATTATGACCTCATTCATCTTAAAACAGACACAGAATACAAATAATACTTTATGGTTATTTGAAAGAGTAAAAATGTCAAAGTTCATCAGTAGGCAAATAGTTCTAAGGTAATCGTGCAATGCAATCACTATTGTCTTTCATTCTCCTATAGAAAGAGGCAAGATACAAACGACTTCTCGAAGCAACTAATGTGGGCAAATTCAACGTAGTCTACGCATAAATAGCAGAATAGAAGAGCAGTCCCTTAAGCTAGCGACTTCGTTTTCTTAGTCTCGGCATATGAGTCGGGTCGCAAGTCCTTTCCTTCGCCATCTCATCTTCCAACCGACAGTGTACAGTTGGTGTGCTCGAACTCTCGAACCAAATATCTGCCCATACACGTGGGAAACCCAACCTTTTGATCGACAGTTCATCAACCTCTAGAACATGTTAACCATGCATAGAGCGTCACATTAACTCCAGGGATTAGCACCATGTATGTAAAAGTATGGAAAATATGAAATTAATAAATTAATTCAAGTTAGAAAGATTAAGAACATTCCAATGCGTGTACAATCAGAACCTATTCCCGTTCAGTTGCACCACAGATCACATGTTTCATCTATTATAGACCTACGTCATATTAGTAAGTTTCAACCTTCTTATTATTATGCAATAAACGCTTCTATCATCGTATAAAATGCAAGTATAATTAATATTACTGATTCGGCGATTTCGTTTATACAAATCCAGTTGAATAAAATCATCCATCTTCAGTATTTTAAATGATATTTTCGTTGTGCTTTCGCTTTGATCAATCGCAGAAATTGCCCGGTTGGAAACTTTTCTGATCATTGGGATTTCTCTGAGCATGGAAACTTCACTTACAAAGACATAATAATTATTCATATCTTCAAACCGACAGTGCACAGTTGATGTGTTCAAACTCTCGACCCAAATAAAATTATGTGCCCTAACGATTCCCAACCTTTTGATTGACAGTTCATTGCCCTCTAGAGCAAGTCAACGTTGTCAATCAAGATATAGTATCGCATAATCTCCTGCGATTATATTATGTATATAATAGAAAATTATGAAATCGGAAATTGTTGAACTAGTTCAGGTCAGAGAGAGATTAAAAACATTCCGAAGCTTATACCAAACGAACCAATTCCCACCGGTTACACCACAAATTACATATCTGATATTTCATCTATATAATATATTTAGCAAATGTCAAACTTCTCCTATGCACCGAACCTTTATTTCGTAGTATAAAAATAATGCAAATGCAATTATTGATTCGGTGAATTCTTTTGATACAAATCCAGTTGAACAAAATTATCCGTCTTCAGTGTTTAAAATATAATTATTTTCGTTGTGCTTTCGCTTTGATCAATCGCAGAAATTTTTCTAATCATTGGGATTTTACTGAGCATGAAAACTTCTATGACAAAAACTTAACGATAATGTTACTTTGTGAGCAAGATATCTACTCAGAGGCGCTCACGGCCTAATCCTTGGCGGAAAAGGACAGTTTTAAGAGAGGCGTAAAACGAAGATGATGAGTTCTTAGGTAGGAGACAGGCTCTATGGGAAGCCCATTCCATATGGTAGGTCCCACGACCGAGAAAGCCCGATTCTGCATTATGGAAGCGCGTGCAAAAGGGACGATCAGGTCGCCATGAACTGCAGAGCGAAGTGGTCGTCGACCACTACTGGCAGTGATAGGGCGACATAGCTCCTGCAATTAAGCAGGCGCAGTGCCACCAAGGCAGCGCCAAACTAAGGCAGTTTTACCCTACATAAGACTTAAGGACTGAATCCACCTTCTACTTACGATATTTCTTCTTACTTATCGACATTCTGTTCTAAAGCATTAGCCAACATGTACACCAAAATTTATTCTCATTGCCTCTGACGTAAGACAATTTTATTTTTCACTGGATGCAGTGTCACGTGGATCAGTGATCTCTTTTATATTGAAATCTCTCCGAGGACGAAATGATTTCGATCCTCAAACACACGAATTGCATTAGACTTCAAAATACGTTGCTGATACAAGGCGTAGATTTCACTTCGCAGTTTAGTCACTCCATGAATAAAATTCACCTTCATTTCTCTCAGCCACAAATCTCTCAGTTAAGCTGACGCATATCGAACACAAGACTAAAATAGAAATAAATTACTTATACACAAAATTGGCAGTTATACGGTAGTTATCTTCGTTAGTTTATATATTTAAAGCATATTGTTACATTAATTTTGGCCGGCCTGCCCGCACCAGTCTTAACCCGACCACAAGTGACCCTAGGCACTCAGTCGCCCACCCCACGCAACCACGTGACTGACTTTAATCATAATGATGGACAGTGAATCAATAGAAAAGAATAGAAGATGAGAAATGGAAGAATAAAGCTAAATAAACTTGAAGGAAGATTAGGTAGAAAGGATGAATTACGTAGATTATGTTACACATGAATGCAGGAATGATGATGGAAGTTACAATGCCGAATGAACACAGCCTAAGAATTATAATTAACCATTATATAGATTTGATAAACACAGGAGATGAACGCAAGACTTGATATAGATTGGATAATTTTCGAGATAGACTCAATTTATCTTCCTGTTTTCATCCATTTTCTATTTTCAAAAGATTGACCCGTTTTTCAGATTCAACATAAATCGTCGAATTTCTGCAAGACTAAAGAAAATATCTGTCACTTTATTGGATTTGCACTGCCTTTGAATATATTCAAGTGCTGCTTGGGAATTACACCAGATCCAAACGACCACTGTCTCTCCATCCAATTGAGAGTTGAGAATTTCTACACCTTCATCTTTTAGTTGACTGATGAATTTATCAGTTTTCTGTGACCTTGTCATTGCTCTGCTTCGAAGATTTTCAAATTTGTCGTGAAATTGTTGAGTTGTACTGGAAGTTGCACACTTTGCATGCATCACGATGTTGCACTTCAACTTTTATTAAGACTAAAAATAGAAATCAAGCGTGGACCAAGAATACGATGAATAAACAAAATAAATGAACAAATTTTAACGTAACTTCTACAAACAGAAACAATGGATCTGGCGACAATGAGGATAATGTGATCGTACTCCTCGTCGCAAGATGGCTATCGTCAGGAACATTTACTGACGATGATGACGATGTGCATAAAAAATAACAATTAAATCAATTTCAATGTAAAGACCAAGCTTCGTTTCTCAGAACAAACATACCGTGGTTGAGCGGTCAGTGATGAAAATTTGCTCAGTGCCTCCCTCTTACAATAGGCAGTGAAAACGTTGTTAATTTGCAATTCAATAATAATGTCTCTTCTATGTGGTCCATATTGTATGAAGAGATACGCATTCAAGTATTTCTATTTGCAAAGCGTCCATCATACACACGTTATAGGTCATAGTGTGTCATATGCGCTTCAAAATTAATATCCTTAAATACCGTACAATACAACACAATAAGATTAGCAACAAGCGCAAAACAATTTATAAGGCTTGGATGTGCATGATTTAGAGGTCATTGTCAGAAGTCTCTGAACAAGCAGCCTTTATGGATTACGCAAAGGTCAATCAATCCGTCCTTGTTGAAATCCCAGGCAGCGTAAAAATTAGTTTCGACATTTCTGCTTCTTCTACGTCCCCTAGCCAACTCAAGTAATAAGAATGTTGGTGGGAATATAAGACAACGAGGTAGAGGGAGAGTGATAGTCTCTGGTATGCCGAGGTTAGGAAAGTGAAGTCGTTTACCTTTCATGCCTGTGTCTCTCAGTTAGGCTACTTTTTAGCTATAGGCCCACGAAACTGGTATTCCAAAGTCTGTAACTAGTGGTTTGACTCACTAGAGGGCGCCAGACTGCGTAATTTTCGTGCTTGTTGTGAACTCTAAATATAATCAATCTTTAGGCAAACTGTCTTAAAAGCAGATTTGTTATAACATATATCTATTGGTTAATATGAATAAAATTAGCTAAACTCTTAAAGCTGTTTTGAATGTTTGGACAATCTCCTTAAACTCTCGTTGTACCACAGCACCACAATTCTTGAAGCAACGATTTCTTGAAAATTAATTATTATTTGTGCAATGTTATTTAATTCCTCCGTTGGTTGTACTCTGTCAGTGCCCATCCCAAGCCTGGATGGAGGAGGAGGGCAACGATAATAGTCTTTGTTACCACACAGTGTCGTTAAATTGCAACTACCACGCAATGTTATATAGCGCACCTTTAAGTTCGCTTTCTCAGGAGCACTCCCAGCCAAACCCCAATCTTATGGGGAACGAATGAAGAGGCAGAAGCACGTGTGATGGAACTGCAGAGCTTTCGCAAGTATGGATGGATTGGACCCTCAATATGGCACCGGACCATTAGGCTACAAGGATTCGGTATACGTTACGCTGCAGTTAACCCTCGGAGGCTAACCTCTATAAAAATCAGATATTGGCTAACCTGGGGTGAATTTTTCACCGCAACACCAATTGAGGCGTCTGACAAAAAATTTGCAATACTTAATGAACAGAGCTAGTGGTATCATGTTCAGCATGAAAATGTGAATCAGAGAAACCTAAATAATGTCAACTGTCAACAGCATAATCTAATCCACAGTCCTCGAAACATGAGGTGCTCACAAAGATCCATCATAGTTATTCAATTCGTGGTTAGCCTAATTTCTCAATGGATGTCGTCCAACCTCCTCTGTGTCAACTCTTCCAAAAGTGAATTCATCATCATATTCCCTTTCTGACCATTTTGACCAAATCAAGAAAATCCACGAGTCTTCAATACATCCATCCACCAATCCTTTCTTTCATCTCTGATGTTCCAGTCCACAATCTTTAGTCACCATTGATCCTCATCTCAATTTCTCTAACATCTCAAACCTTCTGTTCTCCTGTTTCATGCACATTCGTGATCTTCGCCGCATCCGACCGGTGCTCGACCGCGATACAACATACACCACTGCTACCTCCATTGTCAATCGAAGCACGGTTTCTGCGATTCCCTTATCCACAATCATTTTGAAACCCACTTGATTGACAGAGGTCAAAAGATTATCGTATATGGCGCTTCAGAAGTCAAGTCGTTAGTACTACAATGACGTGAGCAAGCGTTGAGTCTGCGCTAGTTACGGATAGGGAACGAGAACTCACTCTGAGCTGCAGCTGTTGATATATGAATATCAGGGACGATTTCTGCGTCACTTATGTAGATATGCGTTGCTGGCTTAAAAATTCAATGACTCATAACAATAATATTTTGATGCGAGGTTGGTTATGCGAACTGCGGGCATATCGAATCAGACAAGTTGAGTTGTAGCCTGGTTGAGCAGCAAGGGTCGATATTTCCCATTACTGCACTCACAATAATCTAAGCTGTATGTACATCTGTGTAAAAGAACAGTCCCAAATCCAAGATAAATTATTTTGAAGGGCCAACGACTACACTTATGCCGATTAATGTAAAAGCTTGCTTGCAAACAAGATTTGGAAGGACTTAACTTACTCACATATCACTGAACATAATATTTTCAAGACAAAAAATATTAGTGACTCGAGAATCATACACCTACATCTCAACAGAGCGAGAAGGTTAATAACCTGAGTATCAATATGTATCAATATGTAAGTAAATCCATAGCAATGCTTACATAGATGTAGAGCTGTAACATTCGATTAAAAAGACCTAGATTTTCTAGGCTTATTAAACCTAAATACCTCACATAAAACTGCAAATTAACAAAAAAGTCAATATCTCAATATGATTTGCTGCAACGATCCCAGCCTTTGAATCCAATATATCAGGCTTCATTTGGGACTCACTACATTGCTTCTATTCAACAGTCACAAAATTCACAACCATTTTCCTTATGCGCCTGTAGTTGGGGTGGCCCCGACCTACCTGAGGCTTTTCTGCGCTCTGGTGTCCTCCATACCTGCAAGGGTCTCTCTACGATGTTCCACTCGTGGCTTCCAGGCTGTTCCTCGCATGCACTCTGCCATGGTCCAATCCATGAGCTCTGCCTGTGTTGCCCTTCAGCTTGGAACTGTCTTCCACACTCCACAGTCCTTGCACCTGGAATTACTACTCCTCTCACCTGGTCAGTTCCAGAGACACATTAGAACTTTCCCGTTCCCGTTCCCAAGCACAGACGCTCGTTGAGAGCGCTGATGTCTCAAACGGCGCTATATAAATGTCTGATTACATCATTTTAATTACATCTAAAGCACTGAACAAAGTCACAAATTTTTTAATTTTTTTAATTTAAGAACAGAGTCTAATTCACATGTTGAATATATTCAAATCAATCTTGATTCTGTCTTTATGACATGGCAAATGATGACAAGGGTATGACACACAATCTGATGATGAAGTTGATGTAAGATACTGTAATTAGAATGGTGTTAGCAGTAACCGTGAGGTTGCTGATGGTGGTCGTAGTAGTGACTATGAAGATCATGGTGGTGGTATACAGTTACTGTGAGGATGATAATGGCGATAAAGTTACTTTAAAGACAATGATGGTGAAAACAGTGAATGTGGGGACAATGATGGTAGTATACTTACAGTGAGATAAAAACGGTGATTTAGTTACCCTGAGGAAAATGATGGTGACACAGCGAATGGGGTTATGATGGTGATATAGTTACTGCGAAGATAATGATGGTGATAATGTGAATGTAATGATAATAATGATATCATTACTGCGGAGACAACGATGGTGACGTGGTTACTGTGAGGATTATGATGGTGATATAATGTAATGAGTATGATAAATCAAGATGATATAGTTGCTGCGACAACTTTTATTGTGATATAGTAATTGTGAGGATAATAATGGTGCTATAGTTAGTGTGAGGATAATAATGGTGCTATAGTTACTGTGAGGATAATATTGTCGATATAGTTACTGTGAGCATGATGTTGATGATATAGTGAATGTAAGGATGACAATGGCGGTGTACTTCCTGTGAGGATAATGAAGATAATATTATAACTACTGCGAGAATAATGATTGTGATATCATTATTATGATGATAATGATGGTAACATAGTTACTGCGAGTGTATATATACTAGACTGTAATGGTGATATAGTCACTGTGAGGATAATGATGGTAATATCGTTGCTGTGAGGATAATAATGGCGATAAAGATGCTATGATATTTAGTGATGTTGATATTATAGTGAATGTGGGGATAATGTTGCGTAGAATTTTTCATAAGATTTTATTTGAGGATAAACGTTAGATTAGTAATTTTTGACAGTCTATAATAAAGATCGAGATTGAGATTAGTAAAGCCTAATTTGACTGTGTATGCTAAAATGCAACGTCAACGGTTTCTTTGGCACAAATGTTCAAGGATGACCTCAATAAGGCACCTACCCAATGCCGTACCGCTCGTTTGGTTCATGCTTCATTTTATCTTAGGCCTATAGGATGTGTAATAGCATGAGAAATCGACGAATGCGTGTAGTTCCATAAAGGATTACCTATCTATTCGTTTATGCGAAATAGGCCTACCTTCAATGCGAAATAGGCCTACCTCCAATGCGAAATAGGCCTACCTCCAATGAGAAATAGGCCTACCTCCAATGTGAAATAGGCCTACCTCCAATTCTAAATAGGCCTACCTCCAATGCGAAATAGGCCTACCTCCAATGCGAAATAGGCCTACCTCCAATGCGAAATAGGCCTACCTCCAATGCGAATTAGGCCTGTCAGTGGATGTGTCTATGGAACTACACTGTTAAATTAATATTTGGCATAGTATAAGAAATGCAAATGCACGACAATTCCACGTCGATGTTTCTTAGACAGCTATTTCTTTGCCGTTTGCTAAGATTTGGCCTATATTATTTTGTCATTCATTTTGTAATTCATATAATTCATAAATGCATTGTTTCTTCGATGCAGTGGCGTAGCAGTCGGTTGTGCAGACTGTGCAGTGCACAGGGGCCGCCGACGGCCAGAGGGCCCCTGACAGCGAGTAGAGGTTTTTTTACTTTCGAAATATTCAGAATGTAATGAAAAAAAATTGACAATAATTGACAATGCCATCGAATGACACTTAAAATTATTATTATTATTACTTAATTACATTTTGTGTACAGCGTACAAATTCAACTGGCTGATGGCTCTATTATTATATTGTTTAAAGGCAACCTGTGTTAATTTGGCAGTGTACTACTATAATTATTGTAACAAAAATCTTACTCTTAACTCTTTGTAGGCTTACTTTTTGCAGCCTTTGGTTGGTCGGAAGTAGATTTGTTCATTTGCTGACGTAATACGTCAGCATATACGTCAGACGTATAAATATATTATATTATGATGTCACGTTGATGTAACATCATTAAAAACAAAGAAGAAATATATCTACAATCAGTGCAACAAATAGTTTATACGGATCGTCATTTATTCACATCGTCACATGAGAATTTATAATGGTGAAAATGTATTTTGTTGCAATCAGTGCAACAAACAGTTTTCAGAGAAGTGTACTTTGAAAATACACTTGCGATTTCATACTGGAAAAAAACCATTTGGTTGCAATCAGTGCAACAAACAGTTTTCGCAGATCAGTGATTTGAATAGTCACTTGAGAGTTCATACTGGAGATAAACTATTGTGTTGCAATTAGTGCAAAAAAATTTTTCAACAGAATTTTACTTTGACAAGACATGAGAAATCATACTGGAGAAAAACCATAACTTTGTTTTGTAGTACTTTGTGTAACTTAAATCATATTTAAATCAAATTGACAATTCCATAATTGCTTGAAAATTATTATAATAATATTTAAATCAACTGTTTGAGTTTGAGTCTGAGAGAATTAGAATTTGAATCATTTGAATGATTCATATTTTAGCAGATAAATCAATGTTTTTAGAGGATTTTTCACATTTGTTTTGTGTTCAATTATCTCGACTAGCCAGCTAGGCTAGAAAATAAAAAGAGTTTTATAAATATAAATCAAAGAAAAATAATTAAAAATTAAAAATATAATTAATTAGTAATATCAGTTATTATATAACAGGGGGTGCGAAACTGCGGCCTGACACAGTTTTACTGTGAAGTATGTAAATATCGCAAAAATGCCCAGCATTTTTTGTTTTAAATCGAAGGTGGTTTCCAGGGGCCCACCACCGAAGCTCTGCACAAAGGCCCCCAGAAGCCTTGCTACGCCACTGCTTCGATGGTCATAGCGACGGTTGGCCAACTGAATGGATTAGTGCTGAACCGCTCGCCTATCACGTGACCTACTGCTGGTACAGCGATCTGTGCATGCTCCTGCATATATATTTTTTCATATATATATAAATAGAATGACTTTATTAAAACGTAGTTGAATATATACATAAGTAGGTATAAATATATATATATATATATAAGTAAGTATATAAAAGTAAAAAATACTTTTTATATATAAAATATATAAAATACTTAATATTTTCAATAGAATGACTTCATTCATGTCTTTATGACTTTAAATAACGTCACTCTATTTCCATATATACATATATATATTTCCATATATATATATATATGGAAACAGAATTATTTTATTATATACATAGACTTATTTATTACTGAGTTAGTTTTATAAGTGGTTAAGCTCATTGTTAAAGGCAAACCACATTAGCTGCTTGATAAGAGATACTTTATTTGGGGCCATTTTATCGGGGGCTATTTTGTCAGTTTCTATTTTATCGGAGGTATTTTGTCAGTTTCTATTTTATCGGGGGTATTTTGTCAGTTTCTATTTTATCGGGGCTATTTTGTCAGTTTCTATTTTATCGGGACTATTTTGTCAGTTTCTATTTTATCGGTTTTTTTTTGTCAGTTTCTATTTTGTCGGGGCTATTTTGTCAGTTTCTATTTTATGGGGGCTATTTTGTCAGTTTCTATTTTATCGGAGGTATTTTGTCAGTTTCTATTTTATCGGGGGTATTTTGTCAGTTTCTATTTTATCGGGGCTATTTTGTCAGTTTCAATTTTGTCGGAGCTATTTTGTCAGTTTCTATTTTATCGGGGTTATTTTGTCAGTTTCTATTTTATCGGGATTATTTTGTCAGTTTCTATTTTACGGGGGCTATTTTGTCAGTTTCTATTTTATCGGAGGTATTTTGTCAGTTTCTATTTTATCGAGGGTATTTTGTCAGTTTCTATTTTATCGGGGCTATTTTGTCAGTTTCCATTTTGTCGAAGCTATTTTGTCAGTTTCTATTTTATCGGGGCTATTTTGTCAGTTTCTATTTTATCGGGGCTTTTTTGTCAGTTTCTATTTTGTCGGGACTATTTTGTCAGTTTCTATTTTATCGGGGCTTTTTTGTCAGTTTCTATTTTGTCGGGGCTATTTTGTCAGTTTCTATTTTATCGGAGGTATTTTGTCAGTTTCTATTTTATCGGGGGTATTTTGTCAGTTTCTATTTTATCGGGGGTATTTTGTCAGTTTCTATTTTATCGGGGCTATTTTGTCAGTTTCAATTTTGTCGGAGCTATTTTGTCAGTTTCTATTTTATCGGGGTTATTTTGTCAGTTTCTATTTTATCGGGATTATTTTGTCAGTTTCTATTTTACGGGGGCTATTTTGTCAGTTTCTATTTTATCGGAGGTATTTTGTCAGTTTCTATTTTATCGGGGGTATTTTGTCAGTTTCTATTTTATCGGGGGTATTTTGTCAGTTTCCATTTTGTCGAAGCCATTTTGTCAGTTTCTATTTTATCGGGGCTATTTTGTCAGTTTCTATTTTATCGGGGCTTTTTTGTCAGTTTCTATTTTGTCGGGGCTATTTTGTCAGTTTCTATTTTATGGGGGCTATTTTGTCAGTTTCTATTTTATCGGAGGTATTTTGTCAGTTTCTATTTTATCGGGGGTATTTTGTCAGTTTATATTTTATCGGGGCTATTTTGTCAGTTTATATTTTATCGGGGCTTCCAATGCTGGTGTCGGCTGCTAAATATCTATCCTGACAATAATATATATATATGTATTGATTGGCATAACGATTGGGTATCTGTTTACATTATTTCACAGTGTCTCAGTCTTGTAGTTCACGATTATGTGCCCTGTTATCAACGCACGTCTGTTGTTATGTCCAGTCGTTTGCCCCGTGGGTCATACACTGCCGTCTCCCAGCATCTTTGACCCTGTTCAGATGAACTACCCTAATTGTCCCCTCTGGAGCAACTACAATTGACAAGGTCTGACCTCAGCCCAAATTCCGGGACCTATATTATTATTATTATTGAAGTGCAGATGAACTACAGAGAGGCACTAAGCGTTAAAAGTTCCATCACTAACCACTCAATTGATATGGACAAACCCAGCTGCTAGACCGGTATAGCCTTCGTGTGGTTCGATATGATTGGCATGCATACTCATTAAATTTAACGTTTAACTGCGAAGCGGAGTTACCCCTTTAAGTCGATGAATTCGAGAACCTTCTATGCAAATTTAATGTCTTTGAATGCCGACGCCTCAAAGCTGGCATTTGTGTATAATTAAGTTCATCGACTTCAAAAGGATTTAAATGCGCTATAGCGAAACCGGCTCCTGAAAGCCAGATGCATAACCATGCATATATATATATACAATTAGGTATATATGTATATATATACATTTAAATATAGTTATTTGTAAATAAATATATATATATACATATCCAGCACATGTGTATTTATATATAATATATTTATATATACGCTTACTAGCTTAGCCAAAGGTTATAGAAACTTGTACAACACGAACTTATCTTCCGATTCTCGTCTAAGGAAGACAAAATGCAGACACGAAAACCTATTCAATGTAAACAACGAATATGCGAAAAGTAACCTGTGAAGTAAAACTAACGAACGTAGAATATAAGGAACGAACATAAACGAATGCAGAAACAATAATCGGAGGAAAAACGCGGAGACAGAGGGAAAGAGGAAGAAGGGCAGTTGAATGTCTTCAGCAATCGACGAATGTAAAAGTGTCAGAAAGCCTCTCGCGAAGATGAACGCGAGGGAACAAGGGTAGTCGTATGTAGACGACACGACAACGAGGATCATAGAAGATCCCGCTTTTGTCCAGCGAGACAGGATCGAGGCGAGTCGAATACGAGCGCCATGTGGGAGCGTAGACAACGAGGCGCACGTTCTGCGGACGACAAAACGATCCGGCAGGACACAGTACGACCAAAATCGGAGAACACGTGTGAATGAGGCTTGTCCTGATGAACGGACAGCAGCGTCCCGTGTTCCACGATGTCATCGCTCGTCGCAAAATCCCGAATACATGAAAAGGATACAAGAAAAACACATATATGAAAAAAAGCGTAAAATGAAAAGCAAAACAACAAAAATAATATGTACAGTAATGTAGCGACAAAATAACGCCAACAAGGCATGCATCTACTAAATAAAGGGAGGATAAAATCTAGGACGCTCTGAAGCAGGCCATCTAAATTCGCCTGAACGTAAGATGAACTGAAGCAAACGAAGCTATGTGGTTAGAAGCCACGACTGATACTAATTATAAAATAGAATTAGGAACATAAACCAAAAGAGAACCGGTAACACAACACCAAACGGCGCTAATCGGTCGGTCTGATGTTTGGTGAGGATATTAGCCACCAGAAACTCCTGTTGTGGGGCGGGGGGCAATGGTTGAACCAGACCCGGGTGTCCTTTGTAAGCGGGTGGAATTCTTACCGCTGCTAAAAAAAACAGAACGAGCTGGTATCTTAACTGGGGCTTGTAGCCTTAAAAGAGCAGTTTGGTCTTTTGCTGATTTAACTCGAAGACCTATTGTGACAAAATCTTTGAAAAATGTAACGGTGCGATTACTGTAGCTAATGACAGCCTGTGTGAAGTTTAAAAAATCTGAACCAAGGATTATACTGTTGACTAATCCTGGTATAACAATAAAATCGAACTGAAATACCAGGCCTTGAATTTGCAAGGGCAAGGTCACTTTGCCAAGCAATTTGATAGGGAGCTTGTTCGCTCCAACGAGCCGCAAATTGTCAACGGGCTTCAATTTCTGATAGTTCTTAGGTAAATGATTGTAGGTGTTACTGTCAAGAGCGGAATGAGCCGCTCCGCTGTCCAAAAGCGCCCCCTTGGGTCGGCCGAGGAGATGAATTGTTATTTCGCCCATTTGATTAAATTGCTGAGACACGATGTGCCTCGGAGATTGCGATAAAGCTGAATCTCGTTGCGCGTAAGACTGAGAAATAATCTCTGCCTGCTGCGATGATACTGTGGATGCGGAATGATTAACTATATGATTATTGGCAATGATGTCTGCTCTGTGATTAACAAAGTCGGCGGCTGATGAGCATGAACGCGGATGACCCTGATGAAAGCGACGGCCGCTAGGTGACGAGCGCGCTGTTGTTGATCTGACGGGCGCGGCTGCAGCTGCCGCGTCGGCTGCCAAGTTTGCTGCAGCAGCGTGTGACGCTGAGAGCAATGTCAACGATGATGATGATGATGCTTGGACTACTAAAGAATGTCTGTTGTCGTGGTTGTGTGAGAATGTATGATGATGAATGCCTTGGTTGGTGAAATGATCGCTGCGGCCACCTATGGATGGTAGAGAGGTAGCCTGTAATTGCTATTGGGAGTGATTATGAGGTCTCCTGCTTGACCTACAAAGCTTGGCCACGTGGTTCTGATGACCGCACGCAAAACAGGTCAAACCCCTAGCTCTGCATTCGAAACGTGGATGAACAGTGCCACAATTCGAACATTTATTGCCCATATTGCCTTGCTGCACAATGGGAAGGTTCTGTGAAGATTGGTCTGCCTGTGGCGCCCTCTGTTGTGAACGAGCGTATCCAAAACGAGGTCTGTATTGCGTGTGGAATGACTGCGTCGTCTGTCTGTATGCACGGTGATGAGCTTGTCCTGGGGAAGGCAAGTATGATTGTTGGGGAGTGTGATTGTATGATCGTGTTGACTGTGAATAGAATGGCGGTGTCCTGTTATGATACGTCGTGACGTCCCGATGACGTGCTGATGACGCGAGTGGTTGATCAACTGATTCAGTGTAGGTCTGCGGTATAGGCCGATAAGGACGATCGTCAGGTCTATCAAACTGGGTATGATTCGGCTGTTGAAACGGTGGTTGAGAATCCCGTGGTTGACCCTTAATGGCCGCCTGTGAAGACGCTGAGGTCAGTTGTCTGAGCTGCTCTTGCATGACTTGCAAAGATTGGACAATTTGAGATGATTGCTGAACGTCGGAGCCATAGCGTACTCGCACAAAGTTGCGGCAGATAACAGCTGATCAACGGTATTAGCCTTATTCTGTAATACAGAGTAACGGACCAAAGATGGTAGGCCTTGAACAATAGCCAAGAATGTCTGATGGTCGTCCAGATTCAATCGGTTAGCCTGCGTGAGCATGCGAGGGGTGTAATCAGATACGGATTCAAGGGGACCTTGCTTGTCGGCCCAAATGTTGGAGAGAAGTGGGGAGGGGGAGTGGTGGGGAGGGGGAGTGGTGTGGAGGGGGAGTGGTGGGGAGGGGGAGTGGTGTGGAGGGGGAGTGGTGGGAAGGGGGAGTGGTGTGGAGGGGGAGTGGTGGGAAGGGGGAGTGGTGGGGAGGGGAAGTGGTGGGAAGGGGGAGTGGTGGGGAGGGGAAGTGGTGGGAAGGGGGAGTGGTGGGGAGGGGGAGTGGTGGGAAGGGGGAGTGGTTGGGAGGGGGAGTGGTGGGAAGGGGGAGTGGTGGGGAGGGGGAGTGGTGTGGAGGGGGAGTGGTGGGAAGGGGGAGTGGTGGGGAGGGGAAGTGGTGGGAAGGGGGAGTGGTGGGGAGGGGGAGTGGTGGGAAGGGGGAGTGGTTGGGAGGGGGAGTGGTGGGAAGGGGGAGTGGTGGGGAGGGGGAGTGGTGGGAAGGGGGAGTGGTGGGGAGGGGGAGTGGTGGGGAGGGGGAGTGGTGGGGAGGGGGAGTGGTGGGAAGGGGGAGTGGTGGGGAGGGGGAGTGGTGGGGAGGGGGAGTGGTGGGGAGGGGGAGTGGTGGGAAGGGGGAGTGGTGGGGAGGGGGAGTGGTGGGGAGGGGGAGTGGTGGGAAGGGGGAGTGGTGGGGAGGGGGAGTGGTGGGAAGGGAGAGTGGTGGGGAGGGGGAGTGGTGGGGAGGGGGAGTGGATGGAAGGGTGTAAATGTATATATATATATTATATAATTAAATCCTTTTGAATTATAGGCGTAAATTTGCACCGAACGTATATATTTATATTTAAATGTATATAATTAAATCCTTTTGGAGGATGAACTTAATTATACGCGTAAATTTGCACAGAAGGTTTGATGCGCATAAACGGTTGGATGGCCGAGTGCGTATGTCTGCTTGTCCGTGTGCGTACGCTCATTAGTCAAAATGTATGCGATTTTTCCTTTCTGAGCACTTTCCAACATAAACGACGGCTTTTAGACATATATACATATATATATGTATATATATATATGTATATGTATATATATACACATATATGTAGCATTCATGTTGTTGCCCCAGGCGTGTCTCTTCATATATGTGAGCGTGTCTGTGTGCTTGTATGTGTGCGTGTCTGTGTCGTCGCATGTGTATGTGTCTTTGCTAAAATATTTTCCTTTCTGAACGTTGCATTTAATTATACAAATATTTAAAATATGTTATTAGTTTATGATTTAGTGCATAGGAAGTGATTATGTTTGACTGAACGTGTAAACATTAATTACTCCCGAGAATTCTCCTGCAACGATCAGTTGCTTCTGTTCTTCGTCGTAGCACAATCTATTAGGATATTCGATCTCAGGTTCGTTTTCCTTTTCCATTGAATAAAGAATTCGATTCCATTTGAGATCGGAATCCAAGAGAATCACTTTATTATGATATGTTTCAGTCACAAACACTCGATCGTCTGAATCGAGAGAGAGATATTGAGGACCATTCAGTTGTTGTGTTTCATTTGAAGGAATAAAACGACGGACGATCATCTGTCCATCGCTTCTCAACTCACTTACAAACCATTCATTGTATCTCATCGACTCAAATATCTCAAATATCTCCCCCCCCCTCATCATCATTCCCCTTTTCATCCTTTTCTTGTCCCTCCCCTCCCCCATTGACTTTCTCTCATTTGACCTCTCCTCCTTCATTGACCTGTGAATGATGATGAAATTCCCGATGGATGTTTCCACGACATGAGTTGGGTTTTCAATGTCTTTTGGTAACGAAATCGATCCAAGAAGTTTTGCATCTGATCCGTAGATCATCAGATTTAGCGATGAATAGTTCAACAGCAATAACTGACCATCACTGGATACTGACAGAACACCGTTTAGCCTATAATTAGTGGTCAGCCATTTGATGATTTTGTGTTGGTCATCCATTTCTCTTGTAATCTTCCAGACGCAGCTCTCGTGTGAGTCGATGACGTAAAGACAATTTTCTTTCTCACTGGATGCGATGTCACTTGGACGAGTTGGATCAGTGATCTCTTTTATATTGAATTCTCTCTGGAGACGAAATAGATTTCGATCCTCTAACACACGAATTACAACAGACTCCAAAGAACGTTGCCTCAAATTATTCTGCCGACACAAGACGTAGATTTCATTTCGCAGTTTAGTCACTCCATATATGATCAACTTTTCATCTTTGTTTTTCTTTACCTCAATTCTCTCAGTTAAGCCGACGGAAAGCGAAGACAAGACTAAAATAGAAATCAATTACTGTTTATTCATTGTGGTTATAGGCAGTTGAAATAATTCATTTCAATTGACTACTAATTTTACTGACAATACGCATTATTTAATATTTCCTTCTTTGTTGATTATTTTAATTAGGCAATTGGAATGTAGGCAAACGTTGGCAACTATTTGTTCAGTCAGAGGATAAATTCACTTAAACCAATTAAGACTGGATTATTATTATTATTATTATTTTTTTTTATGCCCTGAGGTACTTCATTCCCCAGGGACTTAGAGATTGTTAATGTACAGATTTTATTGTCCGGAGGGTCAGGCCTCGTCTTCTGTGGTCAACGGAAAGGTGCCCATGAAAGCGACTAGGTTGTAGCGTTGGATGCAAACAGAAATGCGCTGAAAAAGAAAGGTCGTCTCACGTCTGTCGCCACTTATGAGAGAAATCCGGCTACCAATTTCGCTGATGAAATCCAACGCCGAGGGGTTGAAACGGCCCATTGTCTCAATAGCGAGCGGTTGGAAATCATAGGAGGCAGGTAGTCCACCGTATTTTAGAGTCTTGCGGTCTGCTGCCTGAACCGACGCAGGTCCCTTCTCCCCAGTCTGGGTTATATACGAGGCAGCACAGGTATGAACAATTGTAGCATCCCATGCCAGGTACTTCCCCCTCGACCAAGGGATGAGCGTTGCCCCGTCGGGCCTCTTCCCATCAGATCTAAATAGGCCGACAGGTTCCTTGGTGCTCGGTATCTGAGCCCTGAGAAGAGACCGCCAAACGATGTCACTGATAACGTTGTGGCGCAAAGAGCGTCCCTGGGCCCTCCTACACACGAAGCCATGGTGGCCCTCCGGGCCCACCGCCTCTCCACAGTGGCATCTGTGAGGGCCACAAAGTTCCAGGCCCAACCTCAGGCCTACCGCCACCCGGACCGCCTCGTTGTCAAGGACAAGGCCGCATGTAGCAATGGGCAGCGCGGTCAGCCAATCGGCTGAGTGAGGGCTGCTAGCTGCGTCTAACCTGGCTCCATTGACCAAGTCGCAGGCGTGTCGGCGGATCTTGGTTTTGTCGATATCAATGAGTGGTCGATCCCAGATGCTCTGCTTGATTGGCATTGGATGTATCACCTCGGGCAAAGATCCACGGCGGAACTCCAACAGTTCCTTCCCGTATCTATCTGGAGCCGTCAATGCAGCCGAGAGGATGGTGGTTTGCAATCCGAAAGTCGCTGCGGCTGAGGCCAAATAGGCAGAAGAAGCCAACGAGACAACCCTACGGATGCCGAGTCCACCATCTCTTATAGGAATCGAGGCCTGCAACCACTGAATGTCGTTCAGACTGCAATTGACAATTGCTTCCAGGCCCAGCCTCTGCAGTCCGTCAAGTGTCCCCAATGCAGGGTGGTCGAAACACGGAGAGCACCGGAGGAAGTAGCTGAGCCTAGAGGCTCCAAAGGACGAACGCAGAAGAAGCAGGGCGTTCTGTGAAGGCAAACGCCGCAATCTGTCCATCGCCCTCCGATGCGCATCACATTGGCCGTCCAGGGCGGCGTCTAGAGGCCTCCTTGGTTTTGGCAAGAGGAAACGGCGTTCCGCCATTGGTTGGTCGTACGCAGCGAAGCTGACTATTTTACTTATATAGGGCGGACCTCCGTTTAGCTCCGCCTCCTATATTCCTTCGGTACCTGTACTGATACGTGTTTCAACACTTGCATAAGCGTGCATGGACGCTTTGTACTGTTGTAGAAAAGAAACTGATGGGCAATCAGCCATGCACAGCGAAAATCTTTTTTGAGAAGAAATTGGATGGAAGGATGGAAAGAAAGTGTGAATCAAGGAAATAGGACAGAAGAGGAGAAAATAAGGAGGAAGGAGGTGGATAAGAATTAGGAACAAGACGTTAAAATGGAAGAGGAATGAGGCAGAAGATGTGAAAGTGTCATAGAAGTAACTACCGTTCATTTATTAGCAGTCGAAAAAAGATCAATCTCACATTAAACTGGAAGGAAATAAGAGAATAAAAAGAAAGGACGAGGAAGGTCGATTTGACATTAATTATATTACAAAGGAATAAATGAAGATGGTTTGGAAGATTTACCGCCGAATTAGCACGGTCTAAGAATTTCCTATTTGATGCTTCCATTTTCTTACTCAAAAGATAGACCCGTTTTTTAAAACTCAACATTCTGGCAATTTTATCCAGCACTAATCTGATGAATTCCTTCATCCAAGACACAAGTGTTGACCAAATTTTATTTTGAGAACGCTGATGATCACCTACCAACTGATTTGCTGAACTCATTGCGACCAATGTTGATCGTTGTCGATTGGCTTATTTCAGAGGCAGATCGTCCAATATCTGTAAGACCATGTAAAACATCTGTCAGTTTATTCGATTCATACAGCCTCTGAATATATTCAAGTGCTGCTTGTGAATGACACCAGATCCAAACGACCACAGTCTTTCTGTCCAGCTGAGAATTCAGGATTTCTACACCTTCAGCTTTCAGTTGACTGGTGAGTTTTTCAGTTGTCTGTGACCTTGACATCGTTTTGTTTCGAAGATTTTCAAATTTTTCGTGAAATTGTCGAGTTGTACACTTTGCATCACGATATTGTACTTCAACTTTTATTACGACTAAAAATAGAAATAAATATATTAAAAAGTCAGTTTTGTCTCTGAATTTCATACAAATACACCAAAATAAATGCAATAATCGAAGGAAAGAGAGCAAAGGTTTACCAAGAATACGATGGATATGCACAATATAATTGAGCAGATTACTTGAACAAACAATAGAAAAACTGGACAATGAAGATAATTTGATTGTAGTCCTCGACGCAAAATGACTATTGTCAAGAACTGACGATGACGATGATATTCATAGAAAAAGTTTAATTAAATCGATCAGAATTTTATAATTCAGAATTAAAGAATGGAAATAAATTCTTAGCCTTCTGGATTAACGGCCATTTCACGATCTATTTCAATTCACTTGTGCTAAAACTGGGAAATAAGAAATCATCTGTCGTTTTTAAAATTAGGCACGTATTCAAATAATAATATATTGATCAACATTATAAAATGTGCAAATTTTCTGCCGTCTAATTTGCAGACAAGGTTTCTCAAAGTCAATGGTTTCGAATCGCATTATTCTGCCATGGTTATGAAGCTTTACCAACTTTCGTTTTCTTATCTTATGGCACTGCAATTGTAATTGTAACGAAGCACTCGTATAGCGCCACTCAAGATAAGAGACGTGTCCTACTCAGGACACATCCAAACGGAGAACAGAAAGACCTTCAGGTGCCTCCGGAAGAGGAAGAGAGTATATATCTCCTATGGTAAGGGCAATCATTATATTTGATGAGGTTCAATTGAAGCCAAAATCTTTCAACACTTAGAACATCGAATATTTTAGCCCTGTAGTGACCATTTGAAATAAAACTAATTACTCGAGAGCTATGAGGTAAGTTAATAGTGTTGTTTATCATCAGTGGGGGTGCGACAGCCCCTTTCGATCTCCTCTAGACCTTAATTGCTATTCTCGCTCGCTGATTGGTCGACCTAATTAATATTCATGAGACGGGCGCCATCGGCTGTCAATCATTTCAATGCCTTTTCTCGCCCTCTCATTGGATAGCGCAAAAGGCAACTGCGCCGTCCCATTGGCTGGGGCCTTTACCCTCTCCATAGGGCCCTTTACCATGAGTGTGTGCATGTGCGCGTGTCTGTGTGCTTGAATGTGTGCATGTATGTGCGCTTGTATCTGTCCGTGTGCGTTTGGCTGCCTGTCCGTGGGCGTATGTTAGCCATGGAAAAGATTTAGGGTCATATCATTAGAGTTGTAAAACAAAGCATATTAGTCATAAGACATTGGATTAAAGATTTACTCTGAACCTCCTCCATTTTCGACGATCCTGGCCACTGTCTTCTGGTTGGTTCTTCGGAGACAGATGACGAAATTTGAAGATTTAGTTTGGCTGAAGTCGCTCAAATAGAACAAAAATTCGGCGTTCTTATCTTGTTGTGAATGTAGTTTTTTAATCGTTTGACTTTGTGCTTCCGTTATGCAGTTAAGAGACAACAGCGACGCAATTAATTCGTCGCTCGGATGAATATTTTCTATTAAATAGTTTCGATTGCTTCTAATTATTGCAGATTTCCTTGTGATTTGCAAATCTAAAAAGACCAATGACATGGCTGCATTGGCTATTTAAAAATATTATTATGCCTTCAGCAGCAAAATAGTTCTTGTCAATGTGAACGAGAAGCCTCTGCATGTGTCGGTTGATTCTGATTTTATAAGTGCCTAACTAAATACAACACAAATAATTCAGTCGCCAATCCGTAATAGTCATGAGCTAGGTTGAGAAAGACAGCCGTTTGGTGCTAAGTAAGCTTACGCATATTTTTTCAGTTGAGTTCGCTTAAATTGAGGTCGTTTAAGAGTAGGCTTATATAGGCACATTTTCAGAGGCATTGCACACATTAAAATAGTGCCAGAATAAAGTATATTGGTTGTTGGTTCTCTCGCTCATAATGCAATAAATAATAAATGCTGCATTGAAAATCTTCATTTTAGAAAATGCAGTTGATCTAAATTTCACGGCGTCAACGTAGTTATCACCTGTTTTGCTCCATATAACTAAATGATTGCGATATAAGTTAGCTTTGCTTCACTATAGAGAATTAAAAATGAAAATAACCTACGTTGCATCCGTCGCCAAATTCTATTCTTAAACCTCAGCCTTGTTATTCGTTGAAAGCAACAGAAGTCGACTGATGCCAAATCTTTGATAAAATCTTCGTTTCGTTGAATTGATGAAAAATTCAGTAACCAGTGTAGAAACGAGTTTTCTAAGATAATGTCCAGCAACTCCAATGGAATTGTATTAAGCTGAAAATCAAATTACTAAGTTCTTAACATCCCAAAAATATGAAATAAATGATTTCAATGCATTTGCAATGGTCATCAAAGCTATATTGTTTAATGAACATCATGTACGGAATATGCGTATTGCCGCTATTGCGTACCAAATTTTCAAGGCCAGCGCCGTCACTAAAGATGGAAAACATAACCCGTTAAAATTAACCGACAGGAACTTGACAATCAAAAGGTTTACATATTGTGCCGCACAACTGTCAAAATTTATGGTTTAGTAGCCCTACATAGGCCAATCTTACATAACATAACATAGCTTCCCTTTCCATTTCTCTCCCTAACCCATATTAGATATTATATTATACATAGACAATGTCCAACGAAAGCGTCATGTGCGAAATAGTGCGTACCAAATTTTCAAAGCCACCGCCGTACCTAAACTGAAGGAATATGCAGCTCTAGGGGCTTCTGGTTAAAAGTTGCGAAATTTGTTGTCCAATATAGTACGTACACTGTCAATCATTCCATGCCAGTTATAGACACTTTCATTCTCTAATACCATATCCTGCCATTCCTGTAGCTTCCCTTTCCATTTCTCTCTCTAACCCATATTTTTCTCCGTACCTCACTTCCCCTTTTCCCGCTTCCCTACCACAACCCTTCCTCAACATTCTATTTCTCTATCCTCCATATCCTACTATGACATTCCCACCTCCTCTTCCTACTCCCTTATTTCATCCACCTAAGACTCTCAGTTCTTATCCTTCAGCTGACACATTCCTCTCATTCGCCTTTCCAACTCCCTTCCACACTACTCCTCCCCATTTCCCTCCAAATCCCACTCCACTTCCACCGCCATTTCCACTTTCTACCATTATTCTCCCCATTATTCTCCCCATATCATTACACCTTCCACTCTACCTCATACTAGAGTAATAGACCTAATTATTTATTTAAGAATAGTCATATCGTTGCACCTTCCACTCGACCTCATACTAGAGTAATAGACCTAATTATTTATTTAAGAATAGTCAGTTAAACTGTTAATAATCCTACCGTTGTCTTCGAAGGTGGTCGATCATTTTCTGTTTGGATAAAAAACATAGAAATTCATAAATTTGCTATGTGTGTATGTACGTACGTTTGATATATGTGTGCATCTATTGCATTTATCGTGTACCGTATGATTGTTGCTTATTTATGTAAGAACGCTGAGGGTTCTACTTAAACTAGCTCTACTATTATATCAGATGTTTGATAAGTAGAGTATGCTAGGGAAAACTAGCTACACATGAAGAGACAGCTCAGATACAAACTATCTTTATTAAACAAGAATAGATAAAGTATAACCTATATTTGGTTGCCTAAATACAGAACGATACAAATACTCACGAATGATAATGATATTAGGTGCTAGAGGTTGAACATGAAGCTAAGATATTAATAAATTATATATATTATAATAGACAGATCTGACGTACTAAGATACCTGATGATTTCGGAAGTCAGACTGCAAAGTTCCTAACAGTGCTGTAGCTTATAAGTCACTTTCCTCAGCCAAAGAGGAAACTGGCCTATTCTAGGACAGGCTACTTTGATTGGTCAGCTACTGACCTCTCAAGGATCAGCTACTGACCACTCTAGCATTGAGGGCTGACTGTAAGTGCTAGTTACACTAGAGCCAAAGCGAGTGATTGAAAGAACCTATCCTGTCTGTATTAGCGAATGTCCTGCTAAACTGAATATATAATAATGATCTCTATATATATTGTCCAAGCCCATCTATTGTAATGTTCAGAATAATCACGGTTACATTTATACATGCCTGGACTTCTGTATATAACTATAGCAATGTATGTATTGTATCAGGCTATTTATATAGCGCCTTATCAGACGCTGAACGTAGCTACTCAGCAGATCTAAACAAATGCGATTTGAGTAATTTAGAAAAGTTGGCTGCTTGTAATATGGGTCTCAATATGTGTCCACCTGTTTATCTGTCTGTCTATAGGTCTACTAGAGCATGCAAGCATATAATTATATAGTTATAAATATGTACTATAAATTAATGCATACACACATATTATGCATGCATTCAATCATAGGTTTATACACGTACATGTATGTGGCGAATGGTTCCCTCGTTGAGTCGTTATTTGGTGAGTAAGATCATGAATATTATACCAACTCGAGAGACTGATATTGATAAATGTATATTTATTTGTTTTATTAGTTTAATGTTATCCAATAAGGTTAAACACAAGAAACGATCACGAATACATACGTGAAGCATATAATCAATAGTAATTAGTATCACATATGGCACATCTTACCAGAGGAACGAAGGATAACATGGAGAACCCAATAGAAGAATATCCCGCGTGATAATAATAACCCCAATAAGCATTACATCTTGTAAGGATTTGATCGTCAGTTAAAAACTTTAAAAGGAAAGTAATGTTATTAAAATGTAGGCCCTATATATATACCACACATATAAACAAATTCGAGGAAGATGATGCAACAGGAAGGCTAGGCCTTGATATCATGTAAAATATGGTAATCTTAACTAACCTTGACTACGAATCAAACACGCATAACGAGGGAGACAACAGATGAGATAAGATTATAATAAGGAGTAAGGACATCACTTAGGTTCTTCATAAAGTCAAACTAATATCAATGACTAGAAGAAGAAATACACTGAATATCAAATTACATTCAAGCTAGGAGTTATTACGTCAGAGTTAATTACTACGAGCTTTCGGAGTTAAGAAAACATCGAGGTAGGGAAATTTTAAATGGGGCTAGATACACAATTCTTTGAAGGTTATGGAGCAGCAAATTCCATACTCCCTAGGCGCTGCTACTCTCAGAGAAAATAATCGGGCATTGGTTCCAGCTTTTTGTTGATGAGTTATCTGCCAGTAGCATAAACCTATAGTTACAAATGGCACAACTTCCATGAAAACAACATAAGGCCTATATTATATATCGCTAATAGTTTCTGGTCATTCACATTTTATTGAAGTAAGTCATTTATTGGCGTGGACGTAGGAAATAGATTTTCTAGAGGGGTGATGATTATTGCCAGTTTTAAGTTGACAAGAACCTATGTAACCTATGTAAACTAAGGGTTGGGTATTGTGGATGCATCGATAGATACATAAATATTTCCAACTTGCATTTGCCTTATCCGTTCTAATTTAAATTTTTAAATTTTAAGTGATTGCGAAATTCGATATCTGTCTGTTTCCATTCGGTGTAATGCAATGTATATGACAGCCATTTTTGTGGAATCCGGGGCATTCTTACATATATAAAGCAACAACATTTCCAGCGCTCACCAATCACAGCGCGATTTCTTGGTATGAAACCAATCTTTCCGTTGTTTAAATGCCTCACCTTCCACCATTCGTCACTGTCACTGTAAGAAACATTGGCAAGCAGATCATTTATATTGATTTTGTTTTCTAATTTTAAGCACACATAGAGAAAAAGATTTAGCCCCTTTACTTTTGATACTTTAATGCACTTAACCTAACAAGCATAGGACATCTTTCACCATCCAACGCTATCGCGGCAAAGTTTCTTTATAGAAAGTGTGAGCTAAAAGTTCTTCCACTTAGCCTTTTCTCATTTTCTTTATATCGAGAAATATTTTACCACAGACTCTATCCTAGAATCGAACATTAATTCGCCAATTTCACCAAACATAGGGTCTATGTCTTTATATTTTAGGCCTAACACAATGGTGTGAATTATTATTTTTCCACAATGAACCGAAATATTTGCCTAATGCTCTAAATCTTTCGACTGCATTTTTCAGTAGATATTTGTTGTAGTTTAGAGACGATCTATTGTTATTATTATTATTATATATGTTTCACATTATGCTGTTATCGCCCATGATGAGCTAATGGAGTGTTGGCAATGTCCCGAAGAGGCAGACTGCGTTCCCACGCTGAAGAACAACTGAGATACGTTGGAACAGAAATGACGTCTCCATTGGATCGTGGGTTGCAGCACTCGTTCGACTACCCAACTCTGAGATGAACTGCAGTCCTTCACTGCTCCAAGCGCCGCCGGATTCCAAGGAGAGGGCTACGAAGTCGTGGGTGTTGGTTATGGTGGAATACTTGGCCCTCTTCGTCTTAGCTGCGCGTTCGGCTGCTTCGCCAGCTCTGATAGATGTGTCGACAAGATGTGACTTGGCGTAGGTGTCGGGCACTGTCACATCCCATGCCAGACATCGACCCCGTCCGTGTCCAAGGAATGAGCGTGACGCCGTCCGGTCGCTTTCCATCTTCTCTTAGCAAGCCGAGAGGTTCCTTTTGCGCTGGAATCTTCGCCCTGCCAAGAGCTCTCCAGATGACATCGTTCAACATGCTATGTCGTTGATGTTTTCCGCTGCCTCTTCTACAAATTAGTCCTTGGAGCCCTTTTGCGTCGACGTTCTCTTGACATTGGTGACACAACGGTGGCTCGCAGAGCGTTGTTCCTAGCCTCAACCCGGCTGCCAGTCGTACATCCTCGTTTGAGAGGCGCAGGCCTAGGGCAGTCACAGGGGGCGCTAGCATCCAGTATCCAGAATGAGGTGCTCGTGAGGCCAGCAGGCGAGCACGGTCGCATGGATTGTTATTGGAATCCAGCAGACCTTTCCATGCCTTGTCTGTGAATCGGAGGTCCCATTCTTTCTGGCGATGACTTGCTGCTCCTGTTGGTGGTTCTGCATCTGTCAGGGTCTTCCAAGCGTTGAGTGCTGAACTCGCAAGTTCATATGGTTCCTCAGCAGACTCTGTTGGTAGGATGCATGCCTGGAGTTCGCTTGTACTCTCAGCTGAAGCCAGAAAGGCAGAAAGTGCCAGCGTAGATGCACAACGAACTCCCAGACCACCATCTCTCACCGGCAAAGAAGCCTGGAGCCAGCGGTCATCGTCAAGGTCCACATTTAAAATGGTTGACAGTCCTTCTCTCAGCAGTTGATCAAACCGAGCCAAACCCGGGCAATCAGCGCAGACGGCTGTGCGCAGACTGTACAAGAGCTTCGGTACACTTAGACTGTTTCTCAGCATTATTATTATTATTATTATTATTATTATTAATTTTGTTATTATCTTTATTTCCGAAATTTGATACCGCCCTGCTTACAATATTTTTTCCTTAGAAGTGCATACACACGCCTCGACAATGCAATTGCAGTTGCAGTGCATTAGAAGTGCATACACACGCCTCGACAATGCAATTGCAGTTGCACTGCAGAGCAATAGACGCGAAGTCCAGGTCTCTACACAGTAACACCTCAGATGAGGGTCGAACCCGCTCGCTCAGCACACACTGAACGTTACGCTCTAACTAATCGGCCAATGTACCACACCGCACATCTATGAATGGGTTATGTATGATATACTAACTGATTTAGCTCTCAATGATCTGTCACATTAGACATAATTACCCAATGTTTGTAGGAGGAATGGTCTCCATTTGGTCTCCTCTTTTAAACGGAATTGCTTCAGCATAAGGATCCACTTCGTCGTCTGAGTTCACTTCGTCGTCTGAGTTCACTTCGTCGTCTGACTTGTCTTCGTCGTCTGACTTCTCTTCGTCGTCTAATTTCACTTCGTCGCCTAAGTTCACTTCGTCGTCTGACTTTATTTCGTCGTCTGACTTCTCTTGGTCGTCTGATTTCACTTCATCGACTGAGTTCAATTTTTCGTCTTCTGAGTTCTCGCTTTCATCCGAATCAGCCTTAGACAACGCTAGTCTTTGCTTTTGTATAATATATGTAAGTTGGATTCTGTTGCGGCGTGTCATCTGTTTCGGTTCAAAGTCTTGGACTGCGCGCAATTTCATTTGAACTGCGACTATAAAAAACGAAAGAAACGTCATGACACGTACTAAATATATTCCTGACAAATATGACGTATTCTGATGTGCGGGAACAAACCCATTAAGAGACACTTCCGAGTTTCACCTAAGATAAATGATTTATGCAATTCATCGTAATTTTGGATATGTGGAAGATAGTTATCTATTACTGATGATGCCCTGATCTATTACTTCGACGATCCATCAGTCAGTTCAGTGTCATCAAAATGTATTCTTTTCAGTTCTTCTCGACAGGTATCTCCTTCTGCGCACAACAATAGGCAATTGGTGACTCAATATTTTAAACTAGTCATGAAACACGTTGTCCAACAAGTAGGCCAACCAAAAATAAAGCATACAATGGTAAAGTAGGTTTATCACTGGCAATGTTGATGGAACGATGCTGAGGGATTGAATTACATAAGACGGTGACACAAAAGCATATTTTAAGTACTTTATGATGTTACTAATGATATATCGGTCCTGTGGAAGGACTCGATTATTGCGGTGGAACGATGAATTTATCATAATCCACATTGTACCAACCTTCAGCTGTTGATGTTAATTGCGACATTATGACCTCATTCATCTTAAAATATACACAGAATATCAATAATGCTTTATGGTTATTTGAAAGAGTAAAAATGTCAAAGTTCATCAGTAGGCAAATAGTTCTAAGGTAATCGTGAAATGTAATCACTATTGTCTTTCATCCTCCGATACAAAGAGGTAAGATACAAACGACTTCTCGAAGCAACTAATGAGGGGAAGTCAGTGATTGAATTGTCGGGGGTTTGGGGTTGGGAGGGTTCAACCCCCCAGTTCATTTTTCAACCCCCCCAGTTAATTCTTAATAGCTGTCTTGGGAGGGGGGTCAAGCAAAATCCCCCAGAACAGATTTCATTGTCCACTCTGTGATTTTATTATTAAGCATTTACGAGATTTGTATTTTCATTTTTTTAAACCATCATGTTACATTTTCAATAACACAACATGCTCTAGTAGGAAATATAATGCCATCACGATGTTGAATGAACATAGCAGCCTTTGATGATAAAGTGCCTCTATGAGGATGCTGGTGTGTATATCAGCTTGTTCTGAGTCTCATCAGTCTACAAGCTGAGGTCGTCTGCAGACTCAAGCCAAGGGTCAGCGTGAGAGAGATCACAAGAGGTCTCGGTTTTGGATGTGGTTCTGGAATCCGAGTTGGCTGACAGGGTACCTGCATGTCAGCGTACACAGCAGCTGTATGGAATGATATGATATATGACTATATCCGAGATGAAGCTATAGTGATATGGCATTATATCTTCCACAGACCTCTATTCGTGGTGTCTTAAATTTGTACACGTAGGACTATATATACATACATGCATATTATATATATATTGTAAATTCCAGTACGTGTGTGTGTGGGTGTCTGTGTGTGTAGATACGCCTGTGTGGCATCCTCTCTGATGGTTTCATTCCTCATTCCCTATAAATCATAGACCCGACTGTAGGGACCTGTTTTCAAACCCGGCAAGTTCAACGTAGTCTACACATATAATTATAGCAGAATAGATGAACAGTCCCTTCAGCTAGCGACTTCATTTTCTTAGTCTCGGCATATGAGTCGGGTCGCAAGTCCTTTCCTTCGCCATCTCATCTTCCAACCGACAGTGTACAGTTGGTGTGCTCGAACTCTCGAACCAAATATCTGCCCATACACGTGGGAAACCCAACCTTTTGATCGACAGTTCATCGGCCTTTAGAACATGTTAACCATGCATAGAGCGTCACATTAACTCCAGGGATTAGCACCATGTATGTAAAAGTATGGAAAATATGAAATTAATAAATTAATTCAAGTTAGAAAGATTAAGAACATTCCAATACGTGTACAATCAGAACCTATTCCCGTTCAGTTGCACCACAGATCACATGTTTCATCTATTATAGACCTACGTCATATTAGTAAGTTTCAACCTTCTCCTTACTATGCAATAAACGCTTCTATCATCGTATAAAATGCAAGTATAATTAATATTACTGATTCGGCGATTTCGTTTATACAAATCCAGTTGAATAAAATCATCCATCTTCAGTATTTTAAATGATATTTTCGTTGTGCTTTCGCTTTGATCAATCGCAGAAATTGCCCGGTTGGGAACTTTTCTGATCATTGGGATTTCCCTGAGCATGGAAACTTCACTTACAAAGACATAATAATTATTCATATCTTCAAACCGACAGTGCACAGTTGATGTGTTCAAACTCTCGACCCAAATAAAATTATGTGCCCTAACGATTCCCAACCTTTTGATTGACAGTTCATTGCCCTCTAGAGCAAGTCAACGTTGTCAATCAAGATATAGTATCGCATAATCTCCTGCGATTATATTATGTATATAATAGAAAATTATGAAATCGGAAATTGTTGAACTAGTTCAGGTCAGAGAGAGATTAAAAACATTCCGAAGCCTGTGCAATCAGAACCCACTCCCACCGGTTACACCACAAATTACATATCTGATATCTCATCTATATAATATATTTAGCAAATGTCAACCTTCTCCTATGCACCGAACCTTTATTTCGTAGTATAAAAATAATGCAAATGCAATTATTGATTCGGTGAATTCTTTTGATACAAATCCAGTTGAACAAAATTATCCGTCTTCAGTGTTTAAAATATAATTATTTTCGTTGTGCTTTCGCTTTGATCAATCGCAGAAATTTTTCTAATCATTGGGATTTTACTGAGCATGAAAACTTCTATGACAAAAACTTAACGATAATGTTACTTTGTGAGCAAGATATCTACTCAGAGGCGCTCACGGCCTAATCCTTGGCGGAAAAGGACAGTTTTAAGAGAGGCGTAAAACGAAGATGATGAGTTTTTAGGTAGGAGACAGGCTCTATGGGAAGCCCATTCCAGATGGTAGGTCCCACGACCGAGAAAGCCCGATTCTGCATTATGGAAGCGCGTGCAAAAGGGACGATCAGGTCGCCATGAACTGCAGAGCGAAGTGGTCGTCGACCACTACTGGCAGTGATAGGGCGACATAGCTCCTGCAATTAAGCAGGCGCAGTACCACCAAGGCAGCGCCAAACTAAGGCAGTTTTACCCTACATAAGACTTAAGGACTGAATCCACCTTCTACTTACGATATTTCTTCTTACTTATCGACATTCTGTTCTAAAGCATTAGCCAACATGTACACCAAAATTTATTCTCATTGCCTCTGACGTAAAGACAATTTTATTTTTCACTGGATGCAGTGTCACGTGGATCAGTGATCTCTTTTATATTGAAATCTCTCCGAGGACGAAATGGATTTCGATCCTCAAACACACGAATTGCATTAGACTTCAAAATACGTTGCTGATACAAGGCGTAGATTTCACTTCGCAGTTTAGTCACTCCATGAATAAAATTCACCTTCATTTCTCTCAGCCACAAATCTCTCAGTTAAGCTGACGCATATCGAACACAAGACTAAAATAGAAATAAATTACTTATACACAAAATTGGCAGTTATACGGTAGTTATCTTCGTTAGTTTATATATTTAAAGCATATTGTTACATTAATTTTGGCCGGCCTGCCCGCACCAGTCTTAACCCGACCACAAGTGACCCTAGGCACTCAGTCGCCCACCCCACGCAACCACGTGACTGACTTTAATCATAATGATGGACAGTGAATCAATAGAAAAGAATAGAAGATGAGAAATGGAAGAATAAAGCTAAATAAACTTGAAGGAAGATTAGGTAGAAAGGATGAATTACGTAGATTATGTTACACATGAATGCAGGAATGATGATGGAAGTTACAATGCCGAATGAATACAGCCTAAGAATTATAATTAACCATTATATAGATTTGATAAACACAGGAGATGAACGCAAGACTTGATATAGATTGGATAATTTTCGAGATAGACTCAATTTATCTTCCTGTTTTCATCCATTTTCTATTTTCAAAAGATTGACCCGTTTTTCAGATTCAACATAAATCGTCGAATTTCTGCAAGACTAAAGAAAATATCTGTCACTTTATTGGATTTGTACTGCCTTTGAATATATTCAAGTGCTGCTTGGGAATTACACCAGATCCAAACGACCACTGTCTCTCCATCCAATTGAGAGTTGAGAATTTCTACACCTTCATCTTTTAGTTGACTGATGAATTTATCAGTTTTCTGTGACCTTGTCATTGCTCTGCTTCGAAGATTTTCAAATTTGTCGTGAAATTGTTGAGTTGTACTGGAAGTTGCACACTTTGCATGCATCACGATGTTGCACTTCAACTTTTATTAAGACTAAAAATAGAAATCAAGCGTGGACCAAGAATACGATGAATAAACAAAATAAATGAACAAATTTTAACGTAACTTCTACAAACAGAAACAATGGATCTGGCGACAATGAGGATAATGTGATCGTACTCCTCGTCGCAAGATGGCTATCGTCAGGAACATTTACTGACGATGATGACGATGTGCATAAAAAATAACAATTAAATCAATTTCAATGTAAAGACCAAGCTTCGTTTCTCAGAACAAACATACCGTGGTTGAGCGGTCAGTGATGAAAAATTGCTCAGTGCCTCCCTCTTACAATAGGCGGTGAAAACGTAGTTAATTTGCAATTCAATAATAATGTCTCTTCTATGTGGTCCATATTGTATGAAGAGATACGCATTCAAGTATTTCTATTTGCAAAGCGTCCATCATACACACGTTATAGGTCATAGTGTGTCATATGCGCTTCAAAATTAATATCCTTAAATACCGTACAATACAACACAATACGATTAGCAACAAGCGCAAAACAATTTATAAGGCTTGGATGTGCATGATTTAGAGGTCATTGTCAGAAGTCTCTGAACAAGCAGCCTTTATGGATTACGCAAAGGTCAATCAATCCGTCCTTGTTGAAATCCCAGGCAGCGTAAAAATTAGTTTCGACATTTCTGCTTCTTCTACGTCCCCTAGCCAACTCAAGTAATAAGAATGTTGGTGGGAATATAAGACAACGAGGTAGAGGGAGAGTGATAGTCTCTGGTATGCCGAGGCTAGGAAAGTGAAGTCGTTTACCCTTCATACCTGTGTCTCTCAGTTAGGCTACTTCTTAGCTATAGGCCCACGAAAATGGTATTCGATAGATGGCGCCATCAGTCTGTAGCTAGTGGTTTGACTCCCTAGAGGGCGCCAGACTGCGTAATTTTCAGGCTTGTTGTGAACTCTAAATATAATCAATCGTTAGACCATTATTGCAAACTATCTTCAAAGCAAATATGGTGTGGTGGGGAGGAGGAGTGATGTGGAGGGGGAGTGGTGTGGAGGGGGAGTGGTGGGGAGGGGGCGTGGTGGGGAGGGGGCGCGGTGTGGAGGGCGAGTGGTGTGGAGGGGGAGTGGTGGGGAGGGGGCGTGGTGGGGAGGGGGCGTGGTGTGCAGGGGGAGTGGTGTGCAGGGGGAGTGGTGGGGAGGGGGCGTGGTGGGGAGGGGGAGTGGTGTGGAGGGGGAGTGGTGGGGAGGGGGCGTGGTGGGGAGGGGGCGCGGTGTGGAGGGCGAGTGGTGTGGAGGGGGAGTGGTGGGGAGGGGGCGTGGTGGGGAGGGGGCGTGGTGTGCAGGGGGAGTGGTGTGCAGGGGGAGTGGTGTGCAGGGGGAGTGGTGGGGAGGGGGCGTGGTGGGGAGGGGGAGTGGTGTGGAGGGGGAGTGGTGGGAAGGGGGAGTGGTGGGTAGGGGGAGTGGTGGGGAGGGGGCGTGGTGGGGAGGGGGCGCGGTGTGGAGGGGGAGTGGTGTGGAGGGGGAGTGGTGTGGAGGGGGAGTGGTGTGGAGGGGGAGTGGTGGGGAGGGGGCGTGGTGGGGAGGGGGCGCGGTGTGGAGGGGGAGTGGTGTGGAGGGGGAGTGGTGGGGAGGGGGCGTGGTGGGGAGGGGGCGTGGTGTGCAGGGGGAGTGGTGTGGAGGGGGAGTGGTGGGGAGGGGGCGTGGTGGGGAGGGGGCGTGGTGTGCAGGGGGAGTGGTGTGGAGGGGGAGTGGTGGGTAGGGGGAGTGGTGGGGAGGGGGAGTGGTGGGAAGGGGGAGTGGTGGGTAGGGGGTGTGGTGGGGAGGAGAGGGGGAGTGGTGGGGAGGGGGAGTGGTGGGTAGGGGGAGTGGTGGGTAGGGGGAGTGGTGGGGAGGGGGAGTGGTGGGAAGGGGGAGTGGTGGGAAGGGGGAGTGGTGGGTAGGGGGCGTGGTGGGAAGGGGAGTGGTGGGAAGGGTGACAACGTAGTCGGTCTGATAACGGTGCGTGTGGTCGACGGAGGGAGAGAAGGAGAAAAGTGAATTGTAGGAATAGGAGGCGAAGGTGCCGTGGGCGGAGGGCGTGAAACACTCATCTCAGATGGCTGTGGTGATGAGGATGATTGTGATCGATGAACGGTTGCCTGAACCCGCACTCTGTGACCATCGGCTCCGTCTAAACCAGAGGAAGGGGGTTCGAACCCTTCCTCTGTTGATTGTCCTGGGGCGGGGGATCCGAACTCATCACTGAAAAAGCGAACTGTAGGAGACAAAGATGTGGATCTGTCTGTGTTATGATCAGGGGAAGCAAAGGAAGCAATCTGGTCAAGTGTGGTAGGGGAGGATTGTGCATGCATCTTAGAACGAGTTCGGTGCGCTGGACCAAACGAAACAATTCGATCTGGGTCCTGCAAAATCCTCGAGGCACTGTGCAGATCCATTGTAGACTGTAGCACAACGTATGGCGAAATAGAAGTTACAGTACAAGACCTACAGAAATACTCGTATGACTGTAATTTCAGCTGCTGTCTGACTATTACGAACACAAACAAGGAGACACAATTAAACCACAGTTAGGCCGTACAGAGCAAACAACAACAACAAAAACACCTACAATGAATGAAACAAGGCGCTACAGAAATGAAGACAAAGGTCACAAGTAGACTAGGTTAAAACGAACAGTGAGAGAAGGATAAACTCACGCAGATGGGTAGGACGAGACCTGCAGTAGTCCACCCGAATGTGTCTGAAGTCGAGAGAATACGACAGAATCGTCTAATCGAATGATTGGTAGATTGACGATTGGAAGAGTATTGCACGATACGGAAAATGCTCAAATAATACACAGAAGAGACAACTGTCAACAGGCAAGTAATGATTAGAGCAAGTATGAAATAGACGTGCGACCGACGATGAAACCAGCGATGGTTATACAACCAGCGACCTGACTGACACCTGCTGCTCGAAGACATCCGGCGGATAATCGCTGTGATGTGGCGAGGATGAAGGGCAGAGAAGGTAATGAATGAACGACGGAATGATCAAGACAGAAGGAATTGAGACAGCGGAGAGTATGAGGAAGAGACAGGAATCAGATTACAATAAAACTAACTATAGCGATATAAGATAGAAGGACACGGCATTGACAACCAAACCCAACTGCTGTGGGAATTGAACTCTGTCTCCCAAGCCAATCAGTCAAACGCGAAGGACGGGCAATGTAAAGGATCTCCACCATTATATAAGGACCCTCTTTTGGTGTCGTTAAGCATATTACCTTTGCTCTAACTATAAGATATCTTTGAGGGATAATGCCTTACACAGGATTTCGCACTTCCATAGGATGAACCATTCATCTGTTAACCTTGCAAGTATCTCCGATCGTTACCTGGCTGAAGATGTATTAGCTAAGTCAGAATAGACTCTCGGAGAGATAGTGTATTACAAACAACTTTATTGCTAGGCATACAGAAAGGCGAGACTATATGACTAATCTACATTCGTCAGATATGTTCAGATTCACAATTAGAACACAAAAGGATTTAGATAACAATCAACGTATAGAAAAAGAAACCAAGTGCCTGAGAATAATTGATTACCGAGAATATCGTCTAAAGTAGGGAACAGTAGTACGTGAGATAGCCTTCTCTGTTCTCATCAGTGTTGAACGACCTCAACCACTCGCGCTAAATCCATTCCTCCTTCTCCGTTTCGTCAACTTCTCACGTTCTTCACCGTCCACCTTCCTTGCTCCAGCCCGACTAAAAACCAACCTCCACTCTCTCTTCTCTCCTCCCTTATATCATCCGTCCCACAGGCGAGTGTCTCTAGGCCTCTGATAAGGATAGGGCGTAAGTATATACCGAAAGGAAGGCCCGCACAGAGCAGCACCCAGAAGGACTCAATAACTATCCATCCTAAAACATGGAACTCATAATATATATATAGATTATAGGGTTATAGTTACATAGGTTACATAGGTTCTTGTCAACTTAAAGCTGGCATCAATCATCACCCCTCTTTAAAATCTAATTCCCTACGTTCACGCCAATAAATGACTTATCTCAATAAAATGGGAATGACCAGGAACTATTAGCGATATATAATATAGGCCTTATGTTGTTTTCATGGATGTTGTGCCATTTGTAACTATATGTTTATGCTACGGGCAGATAACTCATCAACAAAAAGCTAGAACCAATGCCCGACTATTTTCTCTGAGAGTAGCTGCGCCTAGGGAGTATAGAATTTTCTGCCCCATGACCTTCAAAGAATTGGGTATCTAGCCCCATTTAAAATTTCCCTACCTCGATATTGACTACACTCCGAAAACTCAAAGTAGGCTAATCAACTCTGACGGAATAACTCCTAGTTTATTGTGTTTAACATTAATGAATAACATTAAACTAATAAAACAAGTAAATATACATTTTATAAAAATCTGTCTCTCGAGTTGGTATAATATTCATGATCTTACTCACCAAATAACGACTCAGCGAGAGAACCATTCGTCACATACATGTACGTGTATAAACCTATAATTGAATGCATGCATAATATGTGTGTATGCATTAATTTATAGTACATATTTATAACTATATAATTATATGCTTGCATGCTCTAGTAGACCTATAGACAGACAGATAAACAGGTGGACACATATTGGGACCCATATTACAAGCAGCCAACTTTTCTAAATTACTCAAATCGCATTTGTTTAGATCTGCTGAGTAGCTACGTTGAGCGTCTGATAAGGCGCTATATAAATAGCTTAATACAATACATACATTGCTAGAATTATTTACAAAAGTCCAGGCATGTATAAAATAGCAACAATCATACGTTACACGATAGATGCAATAGATGCGCACATATATAAATCGATACGATATCTAAATTTATGAATTTCTATTTTTTTCTTCAAACAGAAGATGATCGACCACCTTCGAAGACAACGGTAAGACCATGCACAGTTTAATCTGACTATTCTTAAATAAATAATTAGGTCTATAACTCTAGTATGAGGTCGAGTGGAAGGTGCAACGATATGACTATTCTTAAATAATAAATAATTATAACTCTTGTATGGAGCATCATAATGAAATCATCAAATCAATATTTTATTGACAATACAGTTTATAATTTCATTATCTCTATTTGAATTAATTTATTCACGATAGGTGGCGTAGAAGTTGCAATTGCAGGAGGGAAGGAGATGGAGAAAGAGAAAGACGAGATGGAGTTACAGTATACGAGATAGACTAGAGAGAGGAAGTGGAGAATGATGTCGAGGAAGACGAGGACGTATTTATGTGGGAGAAGATGAACAGGAGAGGAGCAGAAAATGAGAGGTAGAGTGGAAGGTGTGATGAAATGGGGAGAATAATGGAGGTGTGATGAAATGGGGAGAATAAAGGAGGTGCGATGAAATGGGGAGAATAATGGAGGTGTGATGAAATGGGGAGAATAATGGAGGTGTGATGAAATGGGGAGAATAATGGAGGTGTGATGAAATAGGGAGCATTTTATGGAGAGTGTTGTTAAGGAGGCGAATGAGAGGAATGCGTCAGCTGAAGGATAAGAACAGAGAGTCTTAGGTGGACGAAATAGGGGAGTATGAGGAGGAGGTGGGAATGTCATAGTAGGATATGGAGGATAGGGAAATAGAATGTTGAGGAAGGGTTGTGGTAGGGAAGCGGGATAAAGGGGAAGTGAGATACGGAGAAAAATATGGGTTAGGGAGAGAAATGGAAAGGGAAGCTACAGGAATGGCAGGATATGGTATTAGGGAAGAAAAGTGTCTATAACTGGCATGGAATGATTAACAGTGTACGTACTGTATTGGGCAACAAATTTCGCAACTTTTAGCCAGAAGCCCCAAGAGCTGCATATTCCTTCAGTTTGGTAAGATTGTCCTATGTAGGGCTACTAAACCATAAATTTCGACAGTTGTGCGGCACAATATGTAAACCTTTTGATTGTCAAGTTCCTGTCGGTTAATATTAACGGGTTATGTTTTCCATCTTTAGTGACGGCGCTGGCCTTGAAAATTTGGTACACAATAGCGGCAATACGCATATTCCGTACATGATGTTCATTAAACATTATAGCTTTGATGACCATTGCAAATGCATTGAAACCATTTATTTCACATTTTTGTGATGTTAAGAACTTAGTAATTTGATTTTCAGCTGAATAAAATTCCATTGGAGTTGCTGGACATTATCTTAGCAAACTCGTTTCTACACTGGTTACTGAATTTTTCATCAATTCAACGAAACGAAGATTTTATCAAAGATTTGGCATCAGTCGACTTCTGTTGCTTTCAACGAATAACAAGACGAAGGTTTAAGAATAGAATTTGGCGACGGATGCAAGGTAGGTTATTTTCATTTTTAATTCTCTAGAGTGATGCATAGCTAACTTATATCGCAATCATTTGGTTTAAAGGAGCAATATATGTGATAACTACGTTGACGCCGTAAAATTTAGATCAACTGTATTTTTTGTCTCAATCAATGATTTTCTAAAACAAAGATTTTCAATACAGCATTTATTATTTAAGTGACATTATGAGCGAGAGAACCAACAACCGAAATACTTTCTTCTGACACTATTTTAATGTGTGCAATGCTTCTGAAAATGTGCCTATATAAGCCTACTCTTAAACGACCTCAATTTAAGCCAACTCAACTGAAAAAATATGCGTAAGCTTACTTAGCACCGAACGGGTGTCTTTCACAACCTAGCTCATAGTTACTGCGAGTATATATATTAGACTGTAATGGTGATATAGTCACCGTGAGGATAATGATGGCAATATCGTTGCTGTGAGGATAATAATGGTGATGTAGATGCTATGATAATTAGAAATGTTGATATTATAGTGAATGTGGGGATAGAGTCGATTACGGATTGGCGACTGATTTATTTGCGTTGTATTTAGTTAGGCTCTTATAAAATCAGATTCAACCGACACATGCAGAGGCTTCTCATTCACCTTGAAAAGAACGATTTTGCTGCTGAAGGCATAATAATCTTTTTAAATAGCCAATGCTGCCATGTCATTGGTCTTTTAGATTTGCAGATCACAAGGAAATCTGCAATCATTAGGAAAAACCGAAATTATCTAATAGAAAATATTCATCCGAGCGACGAATTTATTGCTCTGCTGTTGTCTCTAAACTGCATAACTGAGGAGCAAAGTCAATCGATTCAGAGAAAACATTCACAACAAGATAAGAACGCAAAACTTTTGATCTATTTGAGCGACTTCAGCCATACTAAATCTTCAAATTTCGTCATCTGTCTCCGAAGAACCAGTCAGAAGACAGTGGCCATGATCGTAGAAAATGGAGGAGGTTCAGAGTAAAGCTTTAATCCAATGTCTTATGACTGATATGCTTTGTTTTACAACTATAATGATATGACCCTAAATCTTTTCCATGGCTAACATTTCCTAATTACTTCAATCAAGCTTTTTTCAAGATCTCATTGATCCTATCTGTTCAAGTTCTATGCCTAATTCTAGACCCTAGACCCTGTTCATATATCTGGCCACATAAAAGACATCCAAAAGACAGTCGATGTCTAGGCCTCGTGCAGAATTTGACAACAATAACATTAACTGACTTACTTACTTACTGACTGATTTTGGACTCTTGTTTAACTATAAAACTTTGGAAAATAGCGACGCTCGTTTATTATCTACGACGAACTCGAAGCATAAACTAATCACTTCACAACATTCAATAAAAAGTAACGACATGTGCCGCTCTATCGTGTACGTAAAAAAATGCGATTTTGCCGGAACGGTAAAATCGACCGCGAGTAGTGACGATTCCGAACAGGAAAACGTCGATCTCGAAGATATAGTAAAGTCACCAAATATGAGCGAAACGGGAATAGTTGAAGTATCATCGAAAGAAGAATTGCCCGAATTATTTGCATCGAGCGGAGGCAGTTGCAATGGCAGCGATGACGGACATTTTAATCAAATATAGATTAAAGTGCGCTAGGAAGGAAAATGAAACTCTGAAAACGATGTTGATCTGCAGATATTGTCGTTCGTGCGGCGTTGAATCCATGTCTCTGCCTTGCGCTCACATCGTGTGCTGCGAAAATTCCGCTGATATTCTGGACTCGTGTCCTCTGTGTTCAGAGCGTGTATTTGTAACGGTCAGAATTGTGCAATCCGAAGGATTCTTAGGCGCTTTACTGACTCCGGTGCTTTGGCTTATCAGCTCCCTTCTGATACCGAAACTCATGCCTCAAAATGGAGAGCGTCATGACTTACGAGAAGAAAATGGTTTTGGTGGGACCGCGACGGATTGAAAAGTATAAGGAAACCATGTTGGATAAGTCTCTGTCAAAGTTGGACGGATAAATGTACGAGATCTTACACAGAAACGTGGCCGACGACGAAAAAGCCAAACACTATTCCAACATTCTAAGACGCTACTTGAACATCGAAAAGCCCGAAGTCGTTAAAAAATGCAACTCCGAAGAGTCTAAACATGTTGAAGGAGAAATGAAAGTCGAGGATTCGCCGCTGTGATCGACCGACATAGAAGCTCTTGTACTTGACAGCGTTCAGAAAAAGTGGAAATCTCAGGCTTCGCGTCTTTTGACTCATGTCAAAAAACAATCCAGAATTCGGATGGAGCGAAATAGGAGAACTCGTTTTGAAGAATACGACTCTTCCTAAAACGCACGTCGTCGATTTGGTCAAAGATCTGAAGAGAAAAAGAACTTTGGCGCGCGTGAACAACGAAAACCGGACAATAAATTCTTCGTACGGAGAATATTTCGACTCGTTCGGCAAACCGCCAGAAGATTCCTTTAGTGTTTTTTTTTAATTTATGGAAACTAAAACATGGGGCCCTTTACCCCCATGAAGGGGGTAAAGGGCCCCATGGAGAAGGAAAGGGTCAGCCGCCACCGCTAATGGCTGAACCGCAAACCTACGATTGACGGTGGGCGTGTCTCTTCGTATGTGTGTGTATGTGCACGTATGTGTGAGTGTATGCGTGCGTGTCTGTGTCCGAAGCATCATATGTGCATATGTATGTGTGCGTATGTGTGTGTGCGTGTCTGTGTCTTTGCATGTGTGCGTGTATGTGTGCGTGTCTGTGTGCGCATATGTGTGCGTATGTGTCTTCGTATGTATCCGTATCAACGTATGTGTGTATGTATGCGTGCGTGTCTGTGTCTTAGTCCTTGTATGTGTGCGTGTATGTGTGCGTATGCTTGGATATACGTGTGCGTGGAGTCCAGCCAATGGAAGGACGCGGTTGCCTTTTGCCCTAGCCAATGAGAGGGCGAGAAAAGACATTGAAATGATTGACAGCCGATGGCGCCCGGCTCATGAATATTAATTTGATCGCCCAGCGCCCAATCAGCGAGCGAGAATAGCAATTAAAGGCTACAGGAGGTCGAAAGGGGCTGTCGCACCCCCACTGATGATAAACAACACTATTAACTTATCTCACAGCTCTTTATTAATTAGTTTTATTTTAGATGGTCACCACAGGGCTAAAATATTCGATGTTCTAAGTTTTGAGAGATTTTGGCTCCATTTGAACCTCATAAAATATAAAGATTGCCCTTACCATAGGAGATATATACTCTCTTCCTCGTCCGGAGGCATCTGAAGGCCTTTCTGTTCTCCGTTTGGATGTGTCCTGAGTAAGACGCGCCTCTTATCTTGAGTGGCGCTATACAAGTGCTCCGTTACAATTACAATTACAATGCCACAAGATAAGAAAACGAAAGTTTCTAAAGCTTCATAACCATGGCAGAATAATACGATGCAATATCATCGACTTTGAGAAACCTTGTCTGCAAATTAGACAACAGCCACCAAAAATGTGCACATTTAAAAAATATTGAGCAATAATAATGTATTATTATTTGAATACCATGCTTAGTTTTGAAATCGACAGATAATATCTGATTTTCCGCGGCTCTAACAAGAGTGAATTAAAATATATCGTGAAATGGCAAATGATCCACATGTTTAAGAATTTCAGATCACTCAATTCTGAACGATTACATTCCAATCGATTTAATTAAACTTTTATTTTGGACATCATCGTCATCGTCAGTTCCTGACGCCAACCATTATGCTACGACGACTACGATCAAAATATCTTCATTGTCCTCGATCAATTATCAGATCCATTGTTTCCATAGTAATGTTAAAATGTGTTCATTTATATTGTGCATATCCAGCGTATTCCTGGTCAGTCTTTGCTATCTTTCCTTCGATTATTGCATATATGGTGTATTTTTTTATGAAATTCAGAAACAAAACTGACATTTAAATATTTTAATTTCGATTTTCAATTGTAATAAAAGTTGAAGTGCAATATCGTGATGCAAAGTGTACAACTCAGCAATTTCAAGACAAATTTGAAAATCTTCAAAACAGAACGATGCCAAGGTCACATAAAACTGATAAACTCATCAGTCAACTGAAAGATGAAGGCGTAGAAATCATCAACTCTCAACTGCACAGAAAGACTGTGGTCGTTTGGATCTGGTGACATTCACAAGCAGCACTTGAATATATTCAAAGCCAATACGAATCGAATAAATTGACAGATATATTACATGGTCTTACAGATATTCGACGATCAGCCTCTGAAATAAGCCACTCAACTGTGATCAACATTGATCGCACTGAGATCAAGAAAACAGTTGGTAGGTTATCATCAAAATATACTCAAAAGTAGATAAAATATGGACAACACTTGAATCTTAGATGAATTTTTATGACGGTCAATTATAACTCTCAGACAGTGTGCAACTTTCCAACCTCATTCCTTCCTTCATTCCTTTACACAATCGATGTCAAATCGATCTAATTCATCCTTTCTTCCTATTCTCATGCCTTTACTCCAGTTCAATTGAAAATGTGAGATTTAGCTTATTACTGTAAAATCAACGGAGTAACTTCTATGACACTTTCACATCTTGTGCCTAATTCCATTTTCATCTTCACGTTTTTTGCATAATTCCTCCCTCCTTCTATTTATCTGTCCTCTTTCTTTGATTCACACTTCCTTTCCATCCATTTCTACTCAGAAATCACTTATTTCAGTATCAAATCTGTAAAATATCATTCGGAATTCATCTCACAACCATCCTTCCATAATTCCATCCTTCCATTTCCATGCCAAACCGATGATAGTCCATCATTATGAATAAAGTCGCGGCTCAGCGGCAATGGAGCACATAAGTAAGTAAGTTATTTAGTGTCATTCATTCATGACGTAGATTTATATAGCGCTATTTCAAGGCTGCTATTCAGGAGCGTTCCCGACCCCGGCATGGCTAAAAAGAACAGTTTTAAGGCGAGTATAAAATAAGTCTGAGTGGACCCTTGGCGACAACCGCAACGCCAAACGGGAGCGTATACTCAAGTAGAGTAACAGAGATCGCGAAGATAGGCAGGGGCGAGACCTAGCAAGGACCACCCTACCAAAGAGATGATATTGTTCGAGACTCGCTGTAGGAGGGAGAGCAACGCCAACATTATCGTTGACTGTTCTTTTCGGCCGGGGTTGAGCTGGGAGCGCTTCTGAAAAGGCGCTATATAAAATTACTCTAATAATAAGAACAATATAGCCGGAGACATAGTCAAATTTGGGAATGCGTCAGACAGAACGCCGGACCCTCTCCAGGCACCGCAACCGCCCAGCTGGAAGGCCTGCATAGAGTGAGCAACAGTAATCCAGTCGGGCAGTAATGAAGGCGTGAACAAGGGTATCTGTGGCGTCTGGAGTTAGCGAGAGGGAAAAATATCGAAGCTGACGTAACTGGAGGAGGAGGTTTATACACAAGTTCTCGACGCCCTCTGATACAAGATACAGCTACTCGCGAGGAGAGCAAGTATAAAGATATTATTTTAATTAAGAGAATGACATGACGCTTAGCCATCCTTAGCGTATATTTTATGATAAGAGCAAAAATGAAATAGAAAGTAATAGATCGATGAACTACATTTATAAGTTGCCAAAATACCAAATGCGCTTCTGATTATAGAAACTAACGTAAATGAGAGCATAATAATAATCCAGTCGTAATTGGTTTAAGTAAATTTATCCTCTGAATGAACAAACAGTTGCCAATGTTTGCCTGCATTCTATTAATTGCCTAATTAGAATAATAAAAAATCAACAAAGAAGTAAATATTACTGTTTTGTTCAAAACCTCTTCTCACTATACAATAATATAACTATCATTTATAGCCCGCCTGAGTTCGAGTTTATAAGTTCTCAGGCATGGCTGTTGGTTTAAAACCTGTATTATAAAGCTTTTATTTATAAGTTCTCAGGTGTAGCTGTTGGTTTAAAACATATATTATAGAACTATCTGTTGTAATAAGATTTTGAAAAATGGGGGGCATAATTTAACAAATAGTGCGCGAAGCGGACCAATTGTTTGGCCCCACACTTTTTGAATTTTGCCCAGAGAAATTTTAAAAATGGGGGCACAATTTATCTTAGCAAAAGTCATCTTACGAAGTAAATATTAAACAATGAGATTTTTTCAGTAAAATTAGTAGTTAATTGTAATAAAATATTTTAAATATATAAACTAGCGAAGATAGCTATAACTGCAATGAATAAACAGTAATTGATTTCTATTTTAGTCCTGTGTTCGATTTCCGTCAGCTCAACTGAGAGAATTGAGGTAAAGAAAAAAAAGATGAATTGTTGAGCATATATGGAGTGACTAAACTGCGAAATGAAATCTACGTCTTGTGTTGGCAACGTACTTTGGATTCTCGTGTAATTCGTGTGTTTGAGGATCGAAATCCATTTCGTCTTCAGAGAGAATTCAATATGAAAGAGATCAATAATCCAAGTGGCATCGCATCCAGTGAGAAAGAAAATTGTCTTTACGTCATAAATTACTATGAGAAATGCGTTTATAAGATTACAAGAGAAATGGATGACCAACACAAAATCATCAAATGGCTGACCACTGATGATCAGCTAAAGAATGTTCTCTCAGTGTCCAGTGATGGTCAGTTATTGCTGTTGAACTATTCATCGCTAAATTTGATGATCTACGGATCAGATGCAAAACTTCTTCGATCGATTTCGTTACCAACAGACATTGAAAGACCAATTTATGCCGTGGAAACATCCATCGGGAATTTCATCATCATTCACAGGTCAAATGAGAGAAAGTCGATTGATGTGGAACAAGAAGAGGAGGAGATGGAGAAGGAGAAGGAGAAGGACGAGGAAATAGAAAAACTGGAGAAGATGAGAGAGAGTGGGTCACGAGGAAGCAAGAGGGACATTGAATGGTGTGTAAGTGAGTTGAGCAGCGATGGACAGATGGTTGTCCGTCGTTTTATTCCTTCAAATGAAACACAACAACTGAATTTCCCTGAATACCTCTCACTCGATTCAGACGATCGAGTGTTTGTGACTGAAACATATCATAATAAAGTGATTCTCTTGGATTCCGATCTCAAATGGAATCGAATTCTTTATTCAATGGAAAAGGAAGACGAACCTGAGATCGAACGTCCTTTGAGATTGTGCTACGACAAAGAACAGAAGCAACTGATCGTTGCAGGAGAATTCTCGGGAGTAATTAATGTTTACACGTTCAGTCAAACATAATCACTTCCTATGCACTAAATCATAAACTAATAACATATTTTAAATATTTGTATAATTAAATGCAACGCTCAGAAAGGAAAGTATTTTAGCAAAGACACATACACATGCGACGACACAGACACGCACACATACAAGCACACAGACACGCTCACACATATGAAGAGACACGCCTGGGGCAACAACATGAATGCTACATATATGTATATATATATATATATATATATATATATATATATATATATATATATGTATATATGTCTAAAAGCCGTCGTTTATGTTGGAAAGTGAAAGAAATTGGAAGTTGCTTCCATCTGTTTGCAATGATTAATCTAAAGAATGTTGTTAGAGTCTGGGTCCTATGTTACTAAGGGATGTATGCCATCTGTTGGACTCTACCATTTACTAGGTTGTACTTGTTAGTACTTGTGTCAAGAAGGAGGGGGTCGTTTTTGTTCTCTATAATTATAAGAGGAATAGACGGGTTATTAGTTTTCTGCCTTGTGAATAATCCTTTGCCTATGAGCAGATCATCCGAAATAAACCTTTTGAAGTCCTTGTTCTCGAAAGACATGTCCTCGATCTACTTGCAATGGTTGTACTTTGTCCACGTGATTTTCGCTAAGAATTCAAAGAAATGATACTGGACTGAAATTGCATGTCTTACTATTGTGCCTTTTTACCCTCTTTTCTTTAACTTGGTTTGCGGAAAGTATGTCGTGGCCGGCCGTTCGTCGGAGTTCTTTCAACTATTTTTTGGTATGTTCCCGTCGACCTACAGAGGTTAAATTTTGCACACATGTCGATCTTGCATGACAATGCAAAGTATCAAATTGTTACTTATATAACTAAAAAATTGAGAACAGTGTTTTAAAAAATGCTAAAAATTAAATATCGTTTACCAACTCGAACGAATCCTCCCTGACGAGCTCCACTCTGGCAAGTTTACATCATAAATGATATCTTAAGAAAATGGATCGTTTGCGCCATCTACCAGCTTACCAAAAGTCAATAAAAAAGAACCCCGAAAAACTCATGTTTTAACATTCACTCGTTCTAGAGTTGTTAAACGTTATGATTGCAGGTTCGGGTCTGTTGAGCTAATCGTGTCAAGTACTTGTTATTTGTCATAAAAATTTCAGAAGACTGGTCTTACCTAGCACGGTGGTCAATTTGTTATATCGATCGGGCAGTAACTCGGAGAGTAGGGGTTCAATCCTTGATCTTTGTAAAAACCTTGAGCTAGTCCCTCGCGCCCATTTGCCATCCATTATAACTGAAATTTCACCGTCAAGGCGTGTATGCACTTCTGAACTAAACATGCAAGAAGAGCAACGTTAACTTACAACAGTGTTATAGGCCTATGGTGTTCTATCAAATTTCTCAATGGATCTCCTCCAATATTCACTATATCAAATCCCTCCAAAGCATAGTTCACTTTCATTAGCCAAACCAGAGAACTTTGAACATAATTTGCTAGCGAATTAACGTCGCAAATGACAGACTGTATGCAACCACTTAGGCCCCTTTGTAGCGTATTTTCGATCTTCACAAAGGCTCCGAACCAATAGTGTCTGACCAATGTACTTGGTTTAAGGAGACAGCCTCATCTAACGTGATGTTTATCGAGGTTTCACTATCTGCATGCATATCGATGCTCTAAGTTTAATTCCCTCGGCGATCGAATCCAGAGAGCAGAAAAGTCAACGTATTATTAAGCTCGGAAAACACGACACAGCTTTAGTAAATGTACTAAACACAGACATTCAATCATTCTTATAATTATATTCATCAGTCAAACGAAGTAGAGGAACTCTTTATTTGCAACTCGTTCGACGTGGTTCGCATGCATTTTAAGTGATTGCTTTGAAATCATACAAAGCGCAACCATGTAACAAGCAGCAATGGACCTACTTACTGCGCCAGTTATAGCGATTCTCCTGCCTTCGTCCAATTAGAACAGAGACGTGAAGTGCAAACTTCCTACTTTTTGAAAATAAACAATTCTCTGCATAAACTACGTAACAGCCAAACGTCTATTCGCTGCTGACTATAATATTACAGCCAAACACTATAGATTTGCCGCTGTTTCCTCGGTCCTTTGACGAAAGAGAACAGTTAGCAACCTACTCTCTCGGTTGAGTCAGACACGAGGAACGACCTCTTCTGAAGATATATATATATATATATATATATATATATATATATATATATATATAGCCCTAGATGGATGGGACTTATAATTGCACTCTCTGCCAATCGCAAATCTAGCACCCCACCCCATCAACTTAATGAATAAATATGTAAATAATTATGCAAATGATTAGAACGTATATGCCGTACAACAAGGAAACAACAGAAACATAAATAAAAATAAAAATAAAATAAATGAATATATATAATAACATTAAATAGAATGTAATTATTTATATGCATCGATAAAGATTAAGCTCATACATGAACGATGCATTGTAATGTAATGCGACAGTTCTGAATTGTGGTTTTAGTTTTATTTTACAACAAATCAACGACAATTTTTGAAATAGTCTGCTCTCATGCCTAATTATCAATTTTATATAGCCCATGTAGCCTATAGCTTCATTTGTTGTTATTTTAATTAGGACGGATGTTTCATATTCCAGGAAGAAGCAATTAGTTCAATTATGAAATCTTTCTGCATTAGAATGTGTGCCTCTCTTGAGGTATGTCACCGCTGGAACACTACTAGCTGAAGTGAAAGTAACCAAGTAGAAATTACTCTGATATTTTGCTAAGTTCATAAACATTAAGGAGTTGCCATTCCTTTCTAATCACTGGTGACTGTGATCGACCGTTTCCAGTCTTTAACATAGTACCTACATCATCTCCTGTCGTTTAGGGGCCTACGGTTTCACTGGAATTTCAAATTGGGTATCTTTTAAAAACTTGTTATCAACACAAATTAAGTTTATCGGAATCACGTGTCGTGTTAGTAGTGGTGTGCTTGTAAGATATGTAGATGACGGTTTCAATCAACTTGAAAAATCTGTCATAAATCATAATTCGAATAACATTGTGATTAATATTGCTCGAACTTTGTGGAATTTCAACTATCGCATAAACTGTAGGCCTGAACACACTGTTTAACTCAAATTTACAATTTTAATCAAATTACAGCTCACCGTATGAATCGCAGATTCATAAGTACGTGTAGGTCTATAAATTATTATTAATTACTAATTCTAATTAGACCGCTAGGCCTATGCAGCATGCCTCTCAATTGCATGTAGTCGATCAAAATCGAATTTAGCTAGACGTATAGTGTGACCTGTTCGCGCGTTCTTGTCTAATTTGTATGGATCAACTATCTTTCTGAGTGATGTGGACGTTCTTCTGACTTTGCTGTCGATACTTAGCGAGTAAGCATAAGGGTTCATCCATTCAATGGGTTTTATATGATCACAAAGTGTCAAGTTTGCATTTGGGATTTCTAAGCGATTTGTGGATTGGTGTTGACCATTTTTACTGCTGCAATGCAAACATTATCCTACTGTGATTGGTGTCGACCCACGAAACGTTTTTATCAATTGCATGCATAAATTTAGGTTGGATTGATGAAAAGATTAATGCAAAAATAATGCATAGAATTAATTTTGTGAGCTGAAAGTCTCTAATTCGCCGTTACGGATTAGGGCCTACAAGAACTCTGAATATCACGTATACTCGCGACTCTGGATGGGAGTCGGTCGATTGAGCTCAGTAAATTAATTAATAAGTTCTTCTATTGAAGAACATCGTGCATAATCGCGACTCTTGATGGGTATCGATCAAATGAGCTCTGCGTCGTCGCATAAGTTATCTAGTTCATCTAGCAATCTGAGGACTATTCGAATTTGATCAGCCTGTCGTTGTTCCTAATGATTGGACTTCATTCAGGTGGTTAGAATGCGTAATAGTATACCAACTGGCTACAGTTATTTAATACTTCTGCATTTAGTCACCGTCATTATCTAGCGATTAAATTAAAGGTGATGGCTCAATTGTTAGTCAAATTACTGGCACAGGATATTGACATACGTGCTTTGCATGTTTTAGGCTGAGCATTCTTGTTCCAATCGGTTACCTTGCCAAAAACAAATAATAATAATAATAATAATAATAGTAATATTTGCAATGCCGATTTCATCACCAACAATTGCAAATTTTCTTTCATTTCTTACAGTCCTGGATTGTAGGTCTACACACAAAAACGACTTATGTATAAGCAAGTTTGAGAATTTGGTAACTATAACTGCAGTAAAGAATCCACTTCTCTGAGCCATCTGCATGATTCACGTCATCAATATTGTCAGTTAAATGCGTAGGTTACTGAGTCTATAGAGCTTCATCGTTGCAGATCTAGAGTGAACGCGATAACTTTCTGCGTAAACTCAGTGAATAGCGTAACGTTGGTTTTAGAACGTAGGCCTATGTTCGTACTGGCTAACGCACAGCTCAGAGGTAAATCATTTATCCCGAATAACATTTAACACTGCACATGCATATGTACATTTCGATACACACATATGTATCTTCATGGGACGTATTATGTATAAAAACTAACGTAATGTATGACCAATGTATTTCCAAAAAATATTCAGCCTACAGCCCAAACGTATAAAAAGCATTTCAACCTCCAAAAAGTTAATAGGGGGCGCCTCATCTGTTGCTATAATGACACAGAGTTCTATAAACTGGATATAGCCTTGACTGACCATTTGAACACTGACAAGTGTTTGTCTCTCAAGTTTTCACCTCCTCCTTTAGCCCCCTACCATTAGCCGCTCTCTCCCTTACATGCTATCATTTCTTCAATTCACACCCTCATTTACACCACCTGGATTGACTTAGGGGCGCATTATAGTTAAGTTTGAACTGTTGAAGGATGCGTCTGCTCTGCTCGAGAGCTGAACCCGATTTTTTTAATCGCGCAGATAGACGCTTTAGCCATTTGACTGTCTCGAATATGTTTGGCGTGTATCAAGAAGTTTCTTTGTGTTATAATTTCAGACGAAATGAGATTGTATGCAATAAAAGACTTTCGTCCACAACAGATGAGATATGTTTAAAGAATGGAACTAAAAGATATTTTAAAGAGGGATAAAGTGAAAAAGTTAAAAGAATTATTAGAGTCTATGGATGTAGTGTTTATTAGAGATAAATCAGTGATGTTGAATCAGAATACTCAATCCTCGATGGCGATTGATTTGGATGAAACTTATTACACAGAAGACGAAGAGGAACTTTATTCAGAGGAGGCAATTGCGTTTAAAAGAGAAGATTAAATGGAAACAATCCTTCCTGAAAATATCGGGTGATTATATTTATTTTATATAACAGGTAGCTGAGGTTTCATTAAATCGACAATCCAATAATCTATGAAAAGTACACATAGTCCTTCATAGGCCATCACTTTGTAGGCCAACTGACTGTGCTGAGTGGTATGTCAAAGTAGCGATGCATTCATTTCATGTTCATGTACTTCTGCGTGATGCGAAATCGAAGATTTAGTTCCAACAGGTTATTCTACGAAAAGACTAGACTAATATTATATCAAGTATTGCACAACGACAGGAAATTTTTCATGAGTCAAGTAAATCAGTTGTAGCAATGAAGTAATGTATTGTTAATACTGCAATGTTTCTTCATAGCGAAAGCGTCCGATGGTGGATCGTGAGACATTTGAATAGTGGACAGATTGGATTCATACCAAGAACCACGTTGCCATAAGTAAGTGCCTGATATGGTGCTGCTTCATATTGGAACTCAGTCCGTTTTTCAGGCAAAGAAGGTTTAATATTACTAGGCTCAGGAAAAGATATTGAGAGGTATTAACTAACTGCTAGGTTGGTGTTGAGGCTTTAAATAACCAACGCTACAGCTTTTGGTGATGCACTGCCAGGAACAATGAATGCAGTGCAGAGAGGATATGATGCAGTCTCCAATAACCGTGCACTATGTTGTCATTAAAATGTTCAGTTGGTGTTTCACAGGATAAGTTTTACGTCGTAAGAGCATAATTATATTGTAAGGCAATTAACATGATCGATAGGTGAACACAGAGACGAGTTTTACGGCCTGAATGATTGTGTTGGAATGTTAGTAGAATATTTATGAACGAAGAACTGCAGTTAAAGGACACGTCAGATGTCTCCCTACACAGCTCTCTCTCCCTCTCTCTCTCTCCCTCTC